>JANAVB010027998.1:6978749-7316249 GCA_029216955.1 Iris pallida | reverse complement strand
CAAGTTTGGGTTGGACATGATATATCAACATGAAGATAAATTTGTCTAGATCAAAATTTATAAAGAGCGTTTCGAGGGGTTGACATCTCTGGCGCTCCAAAAATTAAAGTCACGAATAGTATATTTAATTATCAAAACTAATTATAATAAAAATATTTATCGAAAATAAATCATTTAAAATTTAAAATAACCCTAAAAATCCAGAGGGCTTACAATTCCTCCAATGTGCTGATATTCCAACTCCACAAGTGAGGAGATCACTGCTTGGACGTGTCGAGACTTTGGAGTTCGGTCGGCAACTTGAAGTTGTTTGACTTGATGTTATCTTTTGCTTATAAAGGACATAATATATGGAACAACGTTAATTGTATTAGTTTCATAAGTTGTAAGTTTGTGGCATATTTTATTGTATTGTGATCTAATGCTTGTAATCAATAATTCTCTTGGCCTAGAGCCGTTATAATTTTGCTGTAAATTATCAATAAAGAGAATTATTTTTCATATATCTTGTGTCTATCAAATTTTTTATTTATCCGCTAAAATGACTTGTCTTAGAGATATTTTAGCAATCGTGTTTGGTGTTTGTCATGTACAAGTACAATTTTGGATTGTATGGAATCACATCTAGTGGAGACTTTTAGTCCTGCGGGATCAGAACGTGACACTGAGGAGGGGCTAGCAGTAGTCAGTCATGTACGCCTGCTGAAAGAAATAATTGGGTACAAGTTATTGGAAGAGGAAAAGGACGACAGCTACCGGTCCACCTCCTTTTGATAGTCGTATGGAACAGATGGAGGGTATGATAAAGGATATTCAAAGGCAAATGAAAAAGGTTTTGGAGAGGATGTCTCCTCATGTTACTGGTCTCCCCCGCTCTTCCTGTTGCTTCTTGTTGGTCATGCTCCTCTTGCTTCTTCCGAAACTCATGTTGCTCCTCCTGCTTTTGTCATTTCAAAGGCCGTCCAATAGATGTTCCTGTCATTCTTCATGGGCGGGATGTGCATCCAGCAGGAGTACCTGCCACCACTACCTCCAAAGTGATTTTATGTATTTTTGTACTTCACCATTGATGTACTTATTTTTTGACTTTGTTATTATTTGTCAAAGCGATACTGTTCTTATCATGGAACTGTATTTTTTGGCACATTAGTTATAATTATTATATTATACTAGCAGTGCACCCGTGCGATGCATGGTTGTGATTACTTTCTGCATATTTAATTATTATGTTATCGTGATTGTATTATTGTAATTTTAGAAATTTATGTGTATAGCAAGTTTAATTAACTTTGGAAAAATTTATCCATATAGCGATGGACTGGAGATAGGGGTGTGCATCGGTCGGTGGTTGACCTATTTGGTCACAACCAAAGTCGAACCGAAGTTAATCGGTTTTAAAATAAGCAAAATCGAATCAAACCAACCAACTGGTCTGTTCGGTTTTGAAACCGACCGACTTGGTTCAGTTTTAACCGACCGACTTAGTTCGGTTTGGATCGGTTCGTGTCACGACCCGCACCCACTGTGAGGGTACGAGAACGTAACAACGCCCAGCCTACGCCGCAGTGTCGACGGTAGAACGCTGTCCTAAGTCAATCATCTAACAATATAAAGGTACCTGTACAGTATATACCCTCCGAATGGAGGTGACATAACAATATACAGTCTCAATCACATCTAATGCAGAATGATGAAAATAAAAGATAGATAGATACTGGAATAAAAGATCCACAGGATACAATCAGAGAGAGGAGTCTAAGTGTCTACTGCCATACAAAACAGAACATCCAACTCAATACAAGTCTCTAATACTGAAAATGAAAGAATATATACAATCAGATCTCAGAAGACAGAAATAGTAAAACCTAGACTAGGGTGCCTCGATCTCTAAACTAGTGGATCAGGCTGGAAATCTGGGTCACACATGGCATCCATAGCTGCCCCATAGTAGGTGTCTATGCAGGCCTCCTCCTCATCCTCTGTAATATTTTCAACAGGTCCAGTCAGGACGGGAGCGAGCACAAAATATCCCACGCAGTTCATAACGAGTTAGGAAATATAAAGCATGCAATAGAGTAAAGTACATAAAACGCTGAAAGAAGAAGACATATGAAAAACAGTAGAGATTTGATAACAGGAAATATCTAAATATGATAAGTAAGACTGTAAGGAACATGTAATTTTAGAGCACAATATGGTTATGTAAACGGGTTAGGTTATACAATAAAATGGGACTCCTTTGTACGTGGGTGTACAATGGACATATACAATTTTTTATACAATACGATTGATCACATAACCATTTTCTACTCCCCCTCCCCAATCAATACACAAGGATCCAATTCAGTTACGTTACCTTATACAATGACTTGTACAATAGCTTGTACAATGGCTTGTACAATGACTTGTACAATGGCTTGTACAATGGCTTGTACAATGGCTCAATGTGATACTGAGAGTACAATATGCACAATGAGTGTACAATGATAAGGGTATTCAATAAATACAACATGTAAGTGAAACGCACATCACAATATGTACTTAGTGAATACAAGGAGATAACATCTCAGAAGAAGATCCATATAGTACCAATCTGTGATAATGAATCGTGTCAGCATCAAGTACAGTAATCTAGAGCAAGAATGTAAATCCATACAAGTATGAAACGGTCAGAAAATGTACTCGCCTGATAGCCTGAGTGTCTGAAGAGAATATACTGTCCGAGGAGTGGTGTATGTCTCCTATAGAACAGCACAAGTCACAACAAGTCCAAAATGGTATAATAAAGTCCTACTATGAATTCTACATGATTCTAAGTCAATCTAGGCCAAAGTCAACTCTTGGTCAACTCTGGTCAACCCTAGAAGTCAAACTAGGTCAATCTAGTCTAGTTGAGTCTAAACTAGGCTAGTCCAATCCATACTAGCTAGCACCATTCCTATCAAGGCTAAGCAAGCCTATACTAGTCATCACAAGGCTTAGCTAAATTTAGAATATCTTAACAAGTCACAATTTCACTATACACCCATACATTAGCATCACAAAATACACTACCAAAATCTAGACTAAAAGTAAACCTACATCACTAGCTAGTAAGGAATATATATATATATATATATATATATATATATATATATATATATATATATATATATATATATATATATATATATATATATATATACACACTCAAACAGTCATACACATAGACATATTGTATCCTAAATTCATAGCCTACAACAAAACTTAGGAATTAGAGAAAAAGAGAGAGAGCTAGTGGTGTGTGTGTGTGTGTATGTGGTAATAATGTGTGTGTGTGTGTACTATGTGCTAATGAGTGTGCAGGAACAAATGAATGTGACAGTAAGCAGTGTCACATGTAAATGCAGTAGCTACTCAACAGTGAACAAAATCTAGGACAGTGCAAGGGTATTAACAGGGTGTGTGTGTGATGTGCTCTGTGTACATATGTGTGTGGAAATGTCAAAACAAGAGTGTGTTCATACAGGAGTAAAGTGTGTGTGTTCAGGAATTGTGTACAGACAAGAGTGTGAATCAATGGGGAAATTGTGTGCAGGAACATGTAAGGACCACATGGCCAAATCTCAGTTTTAAATCAACTGGAAACTTAGTTACAAAAGGAAGGAAATCAATTCATGCTCTCTACATCAGGTTTAACAAAAGAACTTAACAGCTCTTGCATTTCCAGAATTAGCATAGCAGTATTGCAAACAAAATTGACAGTGAGGAAATGAAGAATTAACATGGCAACCCAATTTCAGATTTACAAGTGATACATCAAGTTAATCTCAGGTTTTTAGAATAGGAACTGAAAGTAGGTGTTGACAGTAATGAAATAATGAAGAACTACACATGGCAATCATCTCACTGAGCATCAATGCAATGCAACCAATCTCAGATACTTAGTTAAGATAAAAATCAATTTGAAGAATCATCAAACAGTAAACTAATAGATCAGTTCCTTAATGAACATTCAATGGATAAACTCAAATCAGTTCATGATGCATTAACCTATTTACAGTTCATCAATTTAACACCAAGTTGTGACCATGGCAGGACAATGAGTAGGAAAATGCAATTAGGTCCTAATCTCAGTAATTAACATATCAATGCAGGATTAAAAATCATTTACAATGTGATTTAAACTGGAAATGACAGGTAATGCTTAAGGTATCAGAATATTTATTTTTTGTGAGAAATCAAATAGCAAACTAATGAATCACAAATCCAAATGATTAGAAAAAGTGTAAACACCCCTCGTGCACAACCCCACACATCATCTCGTGTCACCCCAGAGCCGACACGGTGTGTCCATTGCAAGAGAACACAGAAAGAAACACATACAGTGCACTGCCTAGGCAAATCCCCATGCGGGATTCATAACTCTCTCGACACGGCACGGGGACACGTGAGACTTGACACGTGGCATGTCAGTCACTGCCCCTTGCCCTGTGTCGAGTTTCGTATCCAATAGTGGCGTGTCGTGTCCGCTACAGGGCCCGAGTAGCAGGGGATCCCTGTAGCAGCGCGCGGCCGTGTGCACGCGCGTGTCCACACAATCAAACTGACACAGAACGACACGAAAATAAGGACACAAGGACAGAAAACCCAAGGGTAGATCTAAAACCTATTTCTTATTCAAACAAAACTGGATAACTCGATCGACCTGCCCTCTGTGGCATATGGTCGAACACCTAATCCAGTATTCTGATACGTGTCCAGAATGGACACGAATCACTCGACACTGGACACGAACCCAATACTGACCTTAGGAGGACACTTAGGGGTTCCTATACATGAAAACTAACTGAAGTTCCATGGAGAAATGAAGGAGATACCTCTTTGTGAAGTTTCAATGGAAAAGTCTCCTTGCTAGCTCCTCACTTGATGACCAAATCAATCCAAATCAACCTCAAACTGAAATGGAAGCTCAACAACAGTAATAACAGACCTATTAGGTCCTATTGGAACAATTTAGAAGGAAATAGGAATAGGAAAGGGGGCTCTAGAATTAAAATGGCATGAACTTACCTCCTTGAAATTAGGGCTCTTCCTAAAGAAAAGAGGCAACCCTAGTTTTGAGAGGGATTATATATGGGGGGGGATCCCTAGGCATAGGGTGGCCGGCCACTAGGGCTTGGGTTTAGAGTTTAGTCCAATGGTTGGGCCTTGGGCCAAGCTACAAAGCTAAATGTAGATTAGATTTAGACAAGGTTCTAAAACCACAAGTCATGACTTATGACTTCTATTCCTATTTGCTAAAATGACTTAAACCAAGTGCTAGGCTAGGTTAGACTAGAGTCACTTGACCTAACCATGGCCCACTAACTAGGGTTAGCTTCTAGGTAGGTCTACAAAGTCAACTCTAGTCAAAAGTCAACATAGTCAAACAATTCCAAATAAATTCTAAAAATTCCCAAAAATTCAAATAAATCCTAAAATGACCAAAATATCCTCTAGGCTAAAATGTACTAATCAAACACCCTAATCACAATGACTAGGCTCTAGGTCAACAGTCTCTAAGGCTACACTAGTCAATGCACCAAAATCACAAGTCATGATTTAATTAGTTTAAAAATAATTAGAAATTACTAAAAATCATAACATGAAATAAATACCATTAAATAATAATTATAATTATAAAATTTCAAAATTACCCTCTCCTGGAAAACTGGGTGTTACAGTTCGACTTGGTCGGTTTTGATCACAGAAAAAAATAGATTGCCATTAATTTTTTGGTTACTGATGCTTATTTTGTTGTGTGAAACTCATCACATGAAAATAATAGAGTAAGTGTCAATCAATGAGAGGGAAAAATCATATACATTCAACCAACAGCAGCACAGTAGTGATGGAACGTGAAAATGTGCATTCAACAAATAGCAGCTTCAGCTTCAGCTTGCACTTTACAGCATTGCACAATAATTTGTAATAGTAAAATTGGAGCTGCCACTTCTCTTTGAAAGAGAGAGAGGCTCTTTCAAACTGTAATGTATGTTGTTATTGAACCAAACCGGTCCAATACCCAAGTAAGTTAGTATACCAACCCTAATTATTTAACACCCATATATGGTTTGGTTTCGTTCGATTTTTAACAATTTTTGGCATAACCAAATATTCGTAAAAAGAACTGAACCGATCGGTTTTAAAAAGTTTGTAGCTGAACCAAACCGAACGAACCGTCGATTCGGTTTAAAATCGATCGGTTCGGTTTGATTTGGTTCGATTTGGTCGGGTTGAGTTAATTATGTACAGTGCTAACTGGAGACGAATACTGACTGAATAATGACGAAAATCTGAAAAAAAATTATCCTCCACGGCAAAATACTAGAAAGAACAATTTCACCACAATTGGATAAATTGTGTGTGTATCTGATATGCAAATATATCCATATAACGGAAAAGATGTCAGTAATTCGTCACTATATTGTCTTTGTTGTCACTATGCCCGTCGCTACCTCAGCGATTGATGTTATTTTTTGTCGACATTCCTTTGCTGAGCTAGCGGTGGATATTTTTGGCTGCTATAATTCAGTCGCTAATTTGTCGATCGACCAACGATGTCTTAGCTACGTAATTTGATTAGCAACATTTATGTTCTCGACCATTTTTTTTGTTAATTTTTCGTCACTATTACTGTTTAGCGACGGATTTATGACGGATATTTCCATCGCTATTTCGATATTATTTTTGTATTAGTAGTAGCAGGGGAAAATAGAATGCCAAAACGAGATTATAGCAGTAGTGCCCTGCTAGCGAAGGCACTAGATAAACAGAGAGATCGGATTTGCTGGCTCTGGAAACAGAAGACGATTAATCTGGGTGAGTGGACGAAAACTCATTTTCTTATTCTTGCACGCCTAATAAGAACCTGAGTTTTTGAATGAATGTTATTGTTAATAACAAAATGGTAATCCTTGTGAATGCTAATATGGCGAACCAGTACACTTATAAGAAAATTTACATGTTGCTTTGCTAAAGTAAGAAAAGAGATAATCATTGCATGCTGAGAAGTAAGAATGTTGCCTGCTAATAAGAAATAAATGCTGCCATGATTGATAGAATGTTGCAATGCTAAAATAAAATGAGATGATGATATGCTAAAGTTTGATATGTTGCTTCAATCATTGAACCGTTGCCATGCTTAATAAGAAGAGAAAAGAAAATGCTCATATGTCTCTAAATAGTAAGCTATCAAGAGTAGAGTTTATGCTTGTTGTTTAAAGCTATTATCATGCTTGCTTAAATGAAGATTGTTCATTGTCCTTCTATTGTATGCTATAAAGACATAAATGTATAGAAGGCACATTGTGCTATTAAAAGAGATGACATGGCTTGTTCGTAAAGAGAAAAGAGTAGAGCTATTGGCTCGGTTATATGAAGGAAGAGAACATATGTAATATGATTGCTGACCGATAATCTTGCATCGTAGAGTTTTATATGATATAGTTGCATTCATGATGTGTTGGTCCTGGACAACTTTTGCACAAGTAAAGATCTCCACGACCAGTTCTGGGGCACTGGAACTGTTCGGCCTAGGGGAGGATAGTGTAACACCTTGGGGTAAAGAGATCTCGCGATCAGGAGGGTGTATAGAGTGTCCACTAATGGCGAGCTGAGCCCAAAGAGTTATAGCAGCTAATTATGGGGAATAACCCATGGACCATCATAAAGATATGCGTTGACTAGTGAAGAGCTGAACCGTGAGCCGCAACTGCTAGCATGTGTGTTATCAGTACAGAGCTGAACCATGAGTCATAGCTGCTGGTATACGCATGCGTTAGTGCAGAGCTGAGCCTTGAGTCACAGCTGCTAATCGATGGCATGCATATAAAAAGATTGGTCACGAGCTAATACTGCAGAGACGAACAGAGAACAAGACTGGATATATTATGTTTATAATAATCCTTGTCTTGTGCAGGAATGAACCGTCGGCTATGGTAAGAATCACTGAAAAAGTGATGTATATATTGTTTAAGTTTCTGATCATGATTTGTATCAAAGAATGTCTTACTGTGAAAAGAAATAAAATGATATCGTGCTTGTAATTGACCCTAAGAATCGCTTAAACAAGAGAAATAATTGTGGCTCATGAAACATGTTGCATACTTCACATGAAATGAATAGTCCCTTGTAATGCTTGAAATGAATTAGAAATGAATTGTGGCTTTTCGAAAATATTTTCAAAAGATGTAATCTGACTCTGATCTGCATGAAATAAACATAGTAAAAGTAGCAAGATCATACCATATGAAATATTTTCTCACTAAATAAATTAGTGGTCATTTCAGACGATGTAGCATTTGTTCAAATCACCAGTACGTTGATATACTGACCCACCACCAGCTTGCATGCAGGTGCAAGGTGGACGAAATTTATTATCCGAAGCGATAGCGCCCGAGCCTCATCCTCGGGAGGCAGAAATCAGAAGAGATGGAAAGAGATGGATTTTCTGTTCAAAAGACGGTCATCCATTGCAAGAACTAATTTTGTATATAAAAAGATATAATGTATGGAACGGAATCATTGTAATCTGTAAAGTTATGAGTAATTGTAAGCCAAGTACGGCATGTATCAGAGAGATAATGAGATCTTTGTCATCTGTTCAAAAGATATCAATAAAGAGAATTTGTTTCTGCTACCTTGTGTTCAAATATATTCTATAATGTGTCCGATGCTGCTTCAATTTATGCAATTATATTTCGTTGCGTATTGTCTATCTTGTCTATTTTGTCATTGTACAGGTCTTGGCCTTGTGCAAGTGCAACTTAGGCTTGCACGACATCACGTCCAAGCGAGGAAGAACGATTCCATAGAGTCCAAAGCGAGAACGAAAGAACTCTGCGGAATCATGACGTGATTATAGCTACTCGGCCAAAGGGAGAGGAAGAAAAAGCGAAGGCCTCACTATAGTATGTTTGGTTGCAGTAAGTTCATTTCTCGATTGTTTAGATTCGATTTCGTTTGCTTTCTTGTTAGCCCTTGCTTACGCCTTTTGGACTGTCTGCTTCATTTCTCACTCCTCAATAGCATTTTTTTTTTCCTGTGTGGTGCAAGGACTGTTGAAATCTTACGACTGTCCGACAACCCTAACTTGCCTATTTGTCGCAGTAGCTCCGGTGTTTTCAGACAAATGGGCACACTTGGTGCCATTAGTATTAGAGAATGTTCCTACGTACTATTTTCAAAACCTGTGATCATGCATGTTTACTTTCGTAGTAATTTTCGTGTATATGTAGTAGAAGTTCCTATTCTACATTTTCATGACTCGTGATGGCTTGATCTGCATGCATGTACATTATTGGTTCACAACCTATACCTAACATGCATCATATGCATGTTGAACTTTAGTTAGGCTTTTTCTAAGGGCACTACCAAGTTTACTTGGGGGCAGCCCAAGAAGGTGGAACTTTTGCTGGGGGCTGCCCACAAGTTGCTTGGGGGCAGCCCAACCCCCCAAACCCTCATTTCCTCCCAATTTCTTATTTTCCTCTCTCTCCACCAAAAGAAAAGCTCTCCCAAAATCCTACTCTCTTCTCTACCACTCCTCCACTACTCCATTCCCAATTCCTCTACCAAAATTTCTTCTACAACATTCCAAGATTCGAAGAGATAACACGCAAGTCGAAACAATCATCGGATTCTATGTATGTTCTTCCCTAATTTCTCCTACAATTTTCTACATTCTATTCAAAACCCTAGAATATTTCTTAATTCTCTAAAAAGTTTTGATAAATTAGGTTTAGAATCTCTTTAGGGTTTATGGATGGAATTTTCGAACATGAAAAATCCTACATTTTTTCTTGAAATCCAAACCCTAGAACACGACAAACGATCGTATCGTTTTGTCCGTTCAGCTGCTACAGTCGGGGCTGAAAGCATTAGGACTGCCAGGGTTGTGGTAGTCCTAATGTAAAGTAGGATTGCCACACTCCCTACAATCCTCTTTCACAAGTGGATTGCTGGGAGTGTGGTAGTCCTACTTTATATTAGGACTGCCACAACCATGACAGTCCTAATATAATTAGCTGCATGATGCTCATAGGGGGGTGGGGGGTAACAACGTGATGCTCATATTGGGGGGGAGATAACTGCATGATGCTTATATGGGGGGGTAACAGTCCTATTTTCGTTTCTATTATTTAATAACTGTATGTTGTCCTGCAATCCTCCGGCCGCTAACAAAATAATACGGCCTACCGCGTCAAAGCGGAAGGAATGCGAGGGACGTCCCTCGTGCGCCCGATTAGAATTTTCGAACCGGCGCCCCAAGCTCGGTTTCGGACGCAGCAACCGGCACCCTAAGCTTGATCGAAGCAACGAGCTCCTCCTACTCCTCCGTGTTCTTCCGATGACGACGACGACGTGCCAATTTGGTCGACTCCTATCACGTGACGGCGGTTTTGCTCCATCTGAGGATGTCGGTTCTTCTGAGCCGTCTGTCCGTCTGCCTGGTTGCTCAATGTTGGTTTTTTTTGAGAACCACATTGCGTATGAAATATGAAAGAACCCGGTATGTATATTACGTATGTAAGCTGCCAGTTTAGGATACTATATATATATATATATGTATTTCATAATTATTATGTTTTTTTGTTGTTGACATATAGAGGACATATTGTATACTTAGGGCTGTGAGTCACGGGAAGAAAATCGTGTCCTGGAAGTTTGAAAGCTTATCGGAGGCCGTCCAGAGCAAAACTATACCGAGCGGCTTGCACAATTTGGCACGACACGCCTATAGGACAATGGATAGTGCCCTCATATCCGCATTTATGGAGAGATGGCACCCGGAGACCAACATATTTCATCTTCCAGTAGGGGAGATGACCATTACACTTGACGACGTCTACCAGATACTGGTGTTGCCAGTTACCGGGCACGTCATGACCAAAGAACATTACAACAATGAGAAATTCCTAAAATGGTATAAAAATATCGTCAAGTTTGTATCAAGTCACCTTGGAGTTGAGGCTACCAGTTTTACAAACCTGCCCGGCTTCAAGAAGTCTTATGGAATTTCTCTATCATTTTTGGTGGAGCACTTCATGGATATGGAGGTGGATGGAGATGATGATGAGACGGTCGACACGGTGGCCCGTGCGTACATGCTCTTCGTCCTAGGATCGGTCGGCATTCCGGACAAGTCCGGAACCTCGATATATGCTAGGTACATTTTGAATTTATCTAAAGTTGATGACTTCATTGATATATCCTGGGGAAGCGGTATACTAGCCAATCTTTACCGTGAGCTCGGCATCGCATCCCGTGTCGGGACTAAGACAATGGCCGGATGTCAGACTCTGCTACATGTAAGAAAACTTCTAACAATTTAATCTCGTATACTTTATTTTGTTGTTTAATTTCTGACTATTCATTTATAAATTGAATGGGCATGGATATACG
Source organism: Iris pallida (assembly GCA_029216955.1). Taxonomy (NCBI): domain Eukaryota; kingdom Viridiplantae; phylum Streptophyta; class Magnoliopsida; order Asparagales; family Iridaceae; genus Iris; species Iris pallida. Next base: position 7,304,822 of record JANAVB010027998.1, on the reverse strand, counting down.
AGCACTTTTCGATGCTCAGGCGGGATGAGCCGAACCCAGGGTATGTTGAACACCTTCCTAGAGTGTCGATGGAGGCCCATGCAGCGGGAAACCAAAAACTCTCAAACACTGACTTCCATTCGTGAAGTACTAGACAATTTGGTGCCAGAAGAGGTACTAAATTTTGACTTACTTTTTTATGTTAATTTTGTTTTGTTGTTAACTGTTTTCCTACAGATATTTTGGAATCCATACGGGGATTTACACGAGGAGAATCGTGAAGTCTAACCAGTTGATTTATTTCATGGCATGATCGCATGCTATGAGATCACGAAGCCATACATGCCTGATCGTATAATTTGTCAGTTTGGCTTCGTGCAAACTGTACCGAAGTACATATTACGGATGTTGGAGCCTCCGCGCGGAATCCAACCTTAAAATTACAAATCGACAGAATTCGACTGGGTGACTCCGAGTGGCAACGACATGTACTTCGAAAATCTGAAAGACAACCGGTCAAGGAGATGGGCGACTGCAGCGAGGACTACATGTCGTACTTCCTGGATGTCGGACATCCTATGTTGTCGAACCCTACAAACCCGGATCCCGTGGCCGTGGGAGGTATTAGACCTCTTCCTTCAAAAAATATCTTGTATACTTCATTGGTGAAGATGGTGAGTTCTGTATTTGTAGTCATCCTAAGATTTTCATGTTTGTAGACTTAATTCACTGATACTTTCATTTACAGTCTAAAAGGGTGAAGGAATTGGCCAAGACACTTCGAGGAGGTTGCCAGAGTGAGAACTGTGTCGCGATCGCCAATGAGCTGGAGCGCATCGACGACGAGATCGGGTTCCCCTTCATGCATAATATGGATGTTTCACTTAACAAAATGCCTGAAAATCGGATTTTGAAAATAAAACGAGAAAAAGTACAAGAAGTACAAATTTGATTCTGGAAAGTATTGCTATGGAAGTCTGATCTGTAAATGATCACTTTGTTCCTTGGACCATACGATGATGATGAAGATCACTGCTAGAAGATGAACAATTGGAAGAACTAAGTCACCAGAAAGGTATCGACGCACTTGGGCACTGATGGCGAGGCCGAATGCTTTCCTGCTTTGCTTCACTCTGTTCTGGAAGAAAGGTTGAAGAAGAATGCTCAAAAAAACCAAAGTCTCTGGGCTCTGGTCTCTATGTATTCTCTCCTCTCCCTGTCTGTCTTCCCGTCTTTGAGAAAAATAAGTCTATTTATAGACTTGGCTTCTTGTGCGTAAAAACTCAGCAAAAGTTCCGTCTTTACGCTAATAACTGCCACCCATGACTGAAGTCATCCTCTGCATACGTTGACACGTGTCCTATCATTTCAATAAGAATAGGATGCACGTACACACGTTCTTCGGGATGTGTGGCATGAAAGCCATGTAGGCAAACCACGTTCCAAATTGATGAAGAAGAATAGGGCGTAAAAACAACCCAAGATATACTCTGAGCGTAAAGTAGTAGACTAGGCGTAAAATAGCCCTGACATGGACTTCCCGCGTAAAGTGGTTGTTAAACAACCTTGAGCGCAAAAGTAGCCCAAATAAACTTTATGCATACGTCAACTTTTGAGCGTAAAAACTCATATAGTCTCCATGCGTAAAAGAAGCCATATTGTGAGCGTAAAACAGCTCAGTCCACATACTAAACGACAACATTGGTCTCTGTGTAAAACAAATCTCTTCGAATTCTGTGATATATGCCATCATTAAATTTTCATGTCAGACTTTGCATTAAATGCATGATTTTGACAGCTTTGTCGAACGTAAAGTGGTTAGCCTGTCTTAGGCGTAAAACCATCGGCTTGACCCTGGCATAAAATGATTAGCCTATATTAGGCGTAAAGTAGATCATTTTGAATGAAATGCTCCATCTCTTTAATGTAGGAACGAAATAGTAAAGCGTAATACTCTAGAGGGGGTGAATAGAGTTGGCAGCGGAATAATGCTAATTAAAAAAATGTTAGTAGCAAGATCACAGAATAATAATCACAACTAAGTAAAGTAAAGGCAGAGTTAAGAGAGCAAACGCAAAGACAGCGATATATACTGGTTTCCCTCTGTTGAGGACTAATCCAGTCGATAGAACTCTTGCTACCAGTTGAATCCACTATTGGAAAAACTGCAAGTTTTCTTACGAAGTCCTTGCAACTTCTACAACGCGAGCTTTGATACGAAGAACTCGTCCAACTTCAAATGTGAAGAGGTATTCTTCAATCAAGCCTTCTGATTACAATCTCTCAGAAACTTCTAGACCGTACCGCACGAGCAAATCGACTAGAGGATTGTAATTGGCTTGGGATCTGAAATTGAAAGCTCTAGAAAAAAAACTCTTTGGAAGACTGAAAGCTTTAGATAGAGAGAAGATTGAAAGTGAATGAGTGAGTTGAAATGATCGAAATCCTTCTCTATTTATAGGAATTCCAAAGACAGAATTCTGGCAGAATTCGGGCAGAATTCGGGCAGAATTCGGGCAGAACTCTTTGAGGAAATCTCGGTCAATCCGCAACTGCAGGAGGACCAAGTTCAGGAGATTCAAAAATCAAACGGCCACCAACCGAACTCTGGCCGAACTCTGGCCGAACTCGGTCCGAGTTCTGTCAGGGTTTAGTTAGGGTTTTTTAAAAAACTTTTTGGTGATTTTTGAAAACCTTTTTGAAAACTTTTTTGTAAACCTTTTTGAGAGGACATTTTAAAAACATTTTGAACCCATTTAAGGGTAGCCTATTTGCCAGTACGACTCGGTGTACAACATATTCCTAGACTCAAATAAAATAAAAAATATATTGCATAAGGAATTACAGACTCGAATAGGCAAACAGATCTTCGGTCTTGAATTCAGTGGATAGCCATTCTTGATCATGTCCAAGAGTCCGAGATGTCCCGACTAGCTTCGTATATCCAGATAGAGTTTGATCAATTATTAAAATCAGGTTGACCATATGACCAAATGGGCCAACAATCTCCTCCATTTTGATAATTGACAAACTATGAATGATATAACATTAAGCTTGTTCAAAATATCAAAAGTAGAATTGTTCATATCCTGTATTATCTCAAAAAAAATGTTAGATCTTTAATTTTCTTCCCCTTTGTCACTTAGCAAAATAATTGCAAAAGATAAAGCTCCCCCGCAATCAATGCATAAGTAACAAATAGTGAGAAAACACATATAAAAGAAATAGGGCAGAAATAAAAAAGAAATGTCACAGGCATGTATTGTCTAAAAAATAATTATCACAGGCATGTAATTTCACAGGCGGTTATAAAAAAATAAAGCAATATAAGAGATAGTGTTATCATAAACTGAAACTGAAACATAGTGCTGAAATAAACTAGAATGCCATAAACTGAGGCATAATAAACATGTCCATGAAAATAACAGAGTACTGAAACAAACTAGAAAGTGCTAATAATAATCAAAAAGTACTGATAATAACTTGGAATGTCGGAGCATTTCCAAGTGCACAATAAAATATCACTCAAAATCATATAGTCACATCTCTTCATCATCATCCTCATCATCATCATCAGCTCGACCAACATGTCCTGAAGGACCAGCTCCAGAGGTACCAGCGCCAGAAGGATGAGGAGGGGCGCCAGCATAGAACTCACCAACATAATCACGAGGAGGAGCACGGTCAGAACGGTACCAATCATATACGTTACCGGGCTGGAAGTAGGCATGAACGGCCTCATCCTCACAGCGGTAACCAGAGAAAGCTGGATCTCTAGGGATAGAACCGGCTGAATGACCAGTCTGGGCGAAACAAAGATCAGCTAAGGAATTTGCAAGCGCCTGATAACGGGTGACGTCGCGAAACTCACGCTCGCGAGCCATGTCTGTCATCGAGACGTGCAAAGCAGATAAGTGCTGATGTATGCCCTCAAATGTCATGGCATACTGATGAGGTGGTGGAGGAGGTGCAGTAGGAGGAGCAGGAGGTGGAGCTGAAGCAGTCATGCTATGACGAGATAACTGAAGAAACTTAGGCTCAGGGTCCTGAGTACAAGTCGACAGATCGATATCGAAGCGCTGAAAGATACGTAGAAGAATCATCGCGTAAGAGAGATTTCTATCTCTTGCACGACAACGACCCATCATCTGAATCATGGTCTTAGAGGCAGAAAATGGAATCCCCTTAAGAATGTGGTACATGGCGGACAGCTCAAGAGAAGTCACATCATCCTTTGAAGTAGATTTTGGAAGGATAGTGGAATAGATGATGCGATGCAATTCATAGTTAAACAAGTTCAGGTTGTTAGCCTTGAACTTTCCAGAGCGTACTTTATCAGGTGCACAGAGTTCTGCTTTGAAACTGGCGAGTGTCGTGCCTTCGGGAAAATCAAATTCAGTGATGTCAACTAGCGGTTCACCTTCGTTAAGGATACCAAGGATCTCCGCTAAGAGGTCATCATTGAAATTGATATCAATACCTCTAACACGAGTGCTCACATCAAAAGTGTTTAATATGAGATTGCAATAAAATAATCTAATGGCATTAGTTGCTATAGGGAAGCAGATTTTAACAAAAAGATGTAACCCTAATGCCTCAAAGAAATGACGATGATCAGGAAATATAGTCCATTTGACTGGAGCGCCTGTGCATATGGATCTCATGGAGAAGTCTCCATACCACAGTAGGGCTTGGTCTAGGGTTTGAAAGAAAAACCCGTCGAATGCGCCGTCGCTCGTTTGGACCGACGAGAAGAGGGAATCCGTATGCGGATGCGAAGATGACCCTTCCTCACTGGGGTTCGTCTTCTTCCTCTTTGAAGGATTAAATTGGGTGCCATTTGTGCAAATTGAAGTAAAAATGCACTAATTGAAAAGTGGAGAAGGATGTGGTTATACCTTCCGAAATCAAAGTATGTCAAAGAGAACGACGAACTCCGCACGAATCCAAATTTTGGATTGATTTCACCACTTGGATTGGAAGAAGGAGGGTGGTGAAAAGCTAGGGTTCGGGGCTCCTTCGCGGCTGCTGCTGCTGTTGTGATGTAGTTTGGAAGCAATGAAGAAGAAAGGCTTCTCGGGTTCTGTATATATAACCTGACACCCTCAACCGAACTCGGGCCGAATTCGGTCAGAGCTCTAGCCGAATTCGCCTAGGGTTCTTTATAGTTAATTTTTGCCATTCTTTTTTATTGTCTCATTTCAAATATTTAATTCAAAGATTAGTCATTTCAACCTCAATTAACATAATTAATATTATTTTATAGATTAAATATCGTTACACAGCGACTGTTTCAGATTAGTTGTAGGAGTACTGTCCCAGCTGGCGGAGGTTCACCGGGGAACTCTTAAGTACCGCTTCGCTTCAACCGTAGTTGTGGTGACAGACAGACTCTTTATTGGCTTGTCTCTAATACAGTTTTTGCGTAATGATATATAATCATAAAACAAATTTAATTAATATTATTGACGTCCAAAATTCCTAATTCTCGACGTAAATAATTGAAACGATCTTCCGCTAGAGGTTTAGTGAAGATGTCAGCTAGTTGATTTTCAGTATCTATGTACACAAGGTTTATATCTCCATTTTGATGATGATCTCTAAGAAAATGATATCGAATCTCGATATATTTAGTACGAGAGTGACATACTGGATTCTTAGTCAAATTAATAGTGCTCGTGTTATCACAGAAAATGGGAATATGTATGTAAAATAAATCATAGTTTTCTAGGATTTGTTTCATCCATAAAATCTGAGCACAACAACGTCCTGCGGCGATATACTCAGCCTCTGTTGTTGATAGGGCTACAGAATTTTGCTTTTTACTAAACCATGAGACTAAAGTCTTGCCTAAGAAATGACATGTGCCACTGGTACTTTTTCTATCAACTTTGCATCCAGCAAAATCTGCATCCGAATAACCAATAAGGTCAAAGGACTTAGTTTTGGGATACCATAGTCCAACAGAAGAAGTGCCCTTAAGGTATCGAAAGATACGCTTAACTGCGGACAGATGTGATTCCTTTGGGTTAGCTTGAAAATGTGCACACAGGCAAACACTAAACATTATATCTGGACGACTAGCAGTTAAATAAAGTAAACTACCAATCATAACTCGATACTTACGTATGTCGACTAGCTTGCCTTGTTCATCTGAATCAAGCTTTGTTGAAGTTGCCATTGGAGTGCGAATAGGTTTGACATTGTCCAGATCAAACTTCTTTAGCAGGTCTTTTGTGTACTTGGCTTGATTTATAAATGTTCCATTATCAGTTTGTTTGATTTACAATCCGAAAAAGAATTTCAGCTCTCCCATCATGCTCATTTCAAACTCATTTTGCATACACTTAGAAAATTCTTGACACAGAGATTCATCAGTAGATCCAAATATAATATCATCAACATAGATTTGAATTAAAAGAAGTTTGCCATTAAAAGACTTAATAAACAGTGTAGTATCAACCTTGCCTTTTGAAAAACCGTTGTCAAGTAGAAAAGAGCTTAGACGATCATACCAAGCAAGAGGGGCTTGTTTTAAACCGTATAAGGCTTTCTTCAACTTGAAAACATGATCAGGGTTTTTGAAATTCGTGAAACCTGGAGGTTGTGCTACAAAAACTTTTTTTTTTATAAAACCATTTTAAAAAGCACTCTTGACATCCATTTGAAATAGTTTGAAATCATAAAAACATGCAAATGCACATAACATGCGAATGGAATCTAATCTCGCAACTGGGGCATAAGTCTCATCGTAGTCGATACCTTTTTCTTGATTGTATCCTTGAGCTACGAGTCGAGCCTTATTACGAGTCACTAAACCATTCTCATTTAGTTTATTTCGGAATACCTAACGGGTGCCAATGACCGGATGATCAATAGGCCTGGGAACAAGTTCCCAAACTTGATTCCGTTCAAATTGGTTTAATTCCTCTTGCATAGCATCTATCCAAAAACTATCACTACATACTTCATCAATAGTTTTGGGTTTTAGCTGTGAAATAAATGCAACACTAGAAATAATATCTCTACTGGATGTACGAGTACTTACTCCTTTGGTAATATCACCAATTACCAAATCTTTTGGATGATCAGCTATAAATTTCAACCTTTTCGGTAGATTCTGAAGGTAGCTGGTTCCTGGATCTTCTCTAGGAGGTTCAGCTAGTGCAGAGCTTGGTTGAGGATCAGCTGATGTTGAGCTTGATGCAGGCAGATCTTCATCACTGTCATCGATAGTCATTTGATTTAGTTCATCAAAAGTGACGTTGATTGACTCTTCGATGATCATGGTTCGTTTGTTGAAGACTCTGTATCCTTTGCTCTTGGCCGCATAACCTAAAAATATACCTTCATCGGCCTTTTCATCAAATTTTCCCAAATTGTCTTTTGTATTAAGAATAAAGCATTTACAACCAAATATTCTAAAGTATGAAACAGATAGAATTTATAAAACCATAACTCAAATGGAGTCTTCTTCGATTTGGGTCAAATTAGAACTCTATTGAGAACAAAGCAAGCTGTATTGACAGCTTCAGCCCAGAAATATTTGGGTAGACTAAACTGGTTTAACATCACTCTGGCCATTTCGGTTAGAGTTCTGTTCTTACGTTCCACAACTCCATTTTGTTGTGGAGTCCTAGGGCAGGAGAACTCGTGTACAAAACCGTATGTGTCACAAAATTGCTCAAAATTAGCATTCTCGAATTCGCCTCCATGATCACTTCTGATTCGAGTGATCATGTAACCTTTTTCATTCTGTACTTTCTTGCAAAAGGCGACAAATTCGGATAATGCATCATTCTTGCGTGTCAAGAAGTACACCCACGTGTATCTAGAGAAATCATCTACAATTACGAAAGCATAAAGCTTACCTCCGAGGCTAGCAACTCTGCTAGGACCAAATAAGTCCATATGAAGCAATTATAGAGGTCTAGTAGTACATACTGCATTTACTGACTTGAATGTGGATCTGGTAGCTTTGTTCTTTTCACATTGGCTGCATACTGAATCCTTCTTGAATGTAATGTCCGGTAAACCGCGTACTAGCTTCTTTGTGGATAATCTTGAGATCGTATCCATATTAGCGTGACCAAGTCTCATATGCCACAGATGACTCTCATCACTCTTGGCTATTAAGCATCTACCTGAAATGTTAGTTTCTTCCAACAAATAGAAAACATATATGTTGTCTTCCCTGATACCTTCAAAGATAGTATTACCAGTTGAGCTATCAACTATAATACATTTGTCTTTGCCAAAGTTGATGCCATAACCATGATCAGCTAGATGACTTATGCTGAGTAGATTATGTTTCAACTCGGTAACCAGACAGACATCCTTAATCACAGGATAGGGAGACTTACCAACATCACCGATACCAATAATATACCCTTTCAAGTTATTACCGAAGGAAACATAGCCTTCCTTCTTTTTCTTCGACAGTGTTGTAAATAGGGTAGCGTCACCGGTCATATGCCGTGAGCAACCGCTGTCGAGGATCCATTTGCTTCTAGCATGTGAAAGATGTTCCACCTACAAAACAGTTTACAGATGAAACTTTTGCTACCCATTTCTTGTAGGGTCCTGAAATGTTAGCCTTTGGTATCCAAGCATAAATATTTAAATCAACAAGCTTTCTGATTCTACATGCAGATGAAAATGACCAATGAGGCCACAATAATGACATTTTGCATGTCGAGTGTAGAAAGCCGAGTGGTGTGCATGGTTGGTAGGTTTAGGTTTTCTAGTATAGAAGAAAGCATGCCTATAATCCTGTTTGGGCTTAACCTTTTGGGGTAAAGGTTTGATAGGGTTAGGTCTGACAGTGTTTGGTTTGGGAATGTTCCGATTTTTTGGTAAGTGACACGTGTTAGGATAGGAAGCAGCAGGCTCAGGCTGTTTTCCTAACCTAATTTCCAATCTTTTGGAAGTGTCATACAACTTAGTATAATCAGAAGTGAGTGATTCCATTCTGACTTTTCTTCTCTATAGAAAGTTCTTCCTTGAGTTGGTCAATAATTTTGTCTTTCTCTTCAGATGACTTGGTAGTCTCGTGTAATAAGAGCTTTGTTGAAGAAAGCTCACCAGACTCACTAACATTATTTCTAACCTCAGCTAGTAGGTCGGTAAGTCTACATATTTCACCTTTGTACTCTTTGAGTACCTTCTTAGAGGTCTGATACTTGCTACGCAGTTTTCTGTAATCAGTCATCAGGTCACTGAAGGCATCTCCTAATTGCTCAAAGGTAAATTCATCATAAGTATCAACTACAGGTTCAGTAGGTACCTGATCGGATGCCATAAAGCATACGTTTGCAGCGTCTTCTGATTGTTCGTCTTCTGAGTCGCTGGCTTCACTTTCATGCCATATGCTGGTATTGGCATATCTCCTAGATGTTGATCTCTTCAGGTTCCCTTTTTTATACCTGTTGCTCTTCTTGCTTGATGATGAGTTTGTGGGACAATCCTTCTTCATGTGTCCCTTCTTCTTGCAGCCATAGCAGACAGCATCATCTTGATACCAGTTGTTGCTGCTGTTGTTTTCTTTGGCTCTCTTCTCATATCTCATGAATCTTTTGAATTTTCTTGCTAGGAGTGCTTGATCTTCAGCATCAGATTCACTGCTGTCTGAGTCACCTTCAGCAGCTTTACTGTGCTGAGCCTTGAAAGCAATCGTCTTCTCCTTTGGTGCAGGCTCTTCAAAATCTTGTAGCTCCAGTTCATGAGTGAGTAGCTTACCCATGAGTACTTCGAGGGAGATAGTTGTGAGATCGTTCCCTTCAATGATTGCAGTAGCCTTCGGAATCCAGTTCTTGGTAAGTGCTCGCAGGATTTTGCAAATTTTTTTATGGTTACTGTACTCTTTGCCTAGGGAGGACAAAGGATTTACAATATCCAAGAACCTCTCAAACATCTGAGTAACTGTTTCGTTGGGCTTCATCTTGAACACCTCATACTCTTGAGTAAGTCTGTTGACTTTAGATTCTTTGACTTGAGTCGTGCCTTCATGTGTGACTTCAAGTAGCTTCCATACTTCATTAGCCGTTGTGCAGATAGACACCCTGTTAAATTCAGTTCTGTCTAAAGCACAAAAAAGAGCATTAATGGCACGTGCGTCAAGACTGGCCCTTTTCTTTTCTTCCTCTGTATATCTGCTATGGGGTTTTTCAACTAAAACTCCATCAATATTTATACGAGGTGGCTTTTGATAGCCATCAAGAATAATGGAACATAAATCAAAGTCAAGTGATTTCAAGAAGAAACTCATCCGTATTTTCCAATAGGTATAGTTCGTACCATCAAACAGTGGGGGTCTGTTTGTGGCCTGGCCTTCACTTGTGAATTTCACAGTTGCCATGTGTTGTGCTGTGATCTATATAACAGTTAATTAAAATGAATAAATAATTGCACTGTTACCTTTGCTTTACCTGTAACACCCGCTCTGATACCAATTGTAGGAACGAAATAGTAAAGCGTAATACTCTAGAGGGGGGGTGAATAGAGTTGGCAGCGGAATAATGCTAATTAAAAAAATGTTAGTAGCAAGATCACAGAATAATAATCACAACAAAGTAAAGTAAAGGCAGAGTTAAGAGAACAAACGCAAAGACAGCAATGTATACTGGTTTCTCTCTGTTGAGGACTAATCCAGTCGGTAGAACTCTTACTACCAGTTGAATCCACTATTGGAAAAACCGTAAGTTTTCTTACGAAGTCCTTGCAACTTCTACAACGCGAGCTTTGATACGAAGAACTCGTCCAACTTCAAATGTGAAGAGGTATTCTTCAATCAAGCCTTCTGATTACAATCTCTCAGAAACTTCTAGACCGCACCGCACTGGTAAATCGACTAGAGGATTGTAATTGGCTTGGGATCTGAAATTGAAAGCTCTAGAAAAAATTCTTTGGAAGACTGAAAGCTTTAGATAGAGAGAAGATTGAAAGTGAATGAGTGAGTTGAAATGATCGAAATCCTTCTCTATTTATAGGAATTCCAAAGACAGAATTCTGGCAGAATTCGGGCAGAATTCGGACAGAACTCTTTGAGGAAATCTCGGTAAATCCGCAACTGCAGGAGGACCAAGTTCAGGAGATTCAAAAATCAAACGGCCACCAACCGAACTCTGGCCGAACTCTGGTCGAACTCGGTCCGAGTTCTGTCAGGGTTTAGTTAGGGTTTTTTAAAAAACTTTTTGGTAATTTTTGAAAACCTTTTTGTAAACCTTTTTGAGAGGACATTTTAAAAATATTTTGAACTCATTTAAGGGTAGCCTATTTGCCAGTACGACTCGATGTACAACATATTCCTAGACTCAAATAAAATGAAAAATACATTGCATAAGGAATTACAGACTCGAATAGGCAAACAGATCTTCGGTCTTGAATTCAGTGGATAGCCATTCTTGATCATGTCCAAGAGTCCGAGATGTCCCGACTAGCTTCGTATATCCAGACAGAGTTTGATCAATTATTAAAATCAGGTTGACCATATGACCAAATGGGCCAACATTTAACTCATTCTATGAAGCACTTTTTACGCTCCTACAAGACCCCCTTCAAAGTTTTCAAATATCTTCAAAATTTGAAACACTTTGAACAGAAGCGTAAAAGTCGGGATTTAACCAGTCAGCGTAAAATTTCGGGAAATGGTGCCGGTCAATACTTAACCGGTCATAATGAATTTTCTCTCGAAACTTTCGAATGCTTCTTCATCTCCCTGAGTTTGTATTAATAATGATCAGTTTCCCATAAGGAATATGAAGAGTTGATTTGGTTGTATATATGAGGAGAAATTCTTCATTCTCGTTTTTTCATCCTTATACTGTCATGGCACCAAAGAAAGAGATTAACAAAGAAGAGGCTCCGAGCTCCAGGATTGATATAGAGATGGAGGTTGATCGAGCACGCAACTTTATAGAGTGCTTTGGACTGACTCCAGCAGTCTTTGGTCGTATAAATGGTGGTCCCCCAACTGCGTATGAAGGATCAGGTGATGCAGAAGCATTCCTTAATCTGATGCGTCGTTCCGGGATCCGCAACATGCACGAGTTAGGTGCTTCCCTTCGTCAGCCCAACGAAGGAGAGAAAAAAATAATGTTTTATGTAGAAGTGTCGTCTATGTGTTGCGACTCTTCAACCTATCTGTAGGGGCCTACTCCCCTTTTTATAAATAAAATCTTGATATTGTTCTCATCTGTTGGTATATAGAATTGTTCTACATCTCCTTAAACTGCATCTATGGTTGTTCATTCCCAAAAGAAACAAAACAACACGTGGCATCTGCCTTGTGGTCACGAGCGCCTTTTTAGTAGGATCTTTCCCGAAATAGACTCACGCTAACTGTTTCTTCAACCCTTATAAATAGCTGAGTTAAAGAATGTTTTATACATTCTCATTCTCATTCTTCCGAAGATAGCTTTTTGTAACATTTCATTCTCCAACAAGAGATTGATAATGGCGATGCTTTCCGATGTCGTTCCTCTGTACGCCCGGTAGCTCTTTACAAGATTTCATTCTCCAACAAATGACGATACTTTTCGATATCGTTCCTCTGTACACCCGGTCACCAGACGTTGATTCAACCACTTTTAAAGCCGAATCATCTGTCCTTGATGGTAAGTTTGATTCGTAAAACAATCGTCTGTCTTTGAATTTTTTGTTGAAAACAGATGCCTATCTTTAAATGAGCGCAAATCCTTAACAGATATGGAGTGTATAAAACACAGGCGCAAAAGCTTTTTTAGATAAGATGCACATGAAACACGGGCGTAAAAGCCTTATTGCACATAACACATTGGCGTAAAACCTTATAGATTAGGTGCACATGAATCACTGGCGTAAAAACTTCAGATAAGGTACGCATGTTGAAGATAAAACAAGATGCGTAAGCACCAGTTTTTAATTGACTGATAAGCGTCTAATGATACTTCTGTTTAAAACAATTTTTCTTTGTTGTTTTCTGCAGAAGTTTGGCTGAAGAACTTTTCCAGAACCGGTATTGGCGACTTTGACGCTATGAGGAGCATTCTTCTGACATCAACATCAGGGAGCTCATGCGCTTTTGACGCACAAATCAGACAACTCAGAACTTTTCGTGGGATAAAAGAGTCTTCCTCTGTTGGTAGGAAGAGCCTTTATACACGGAAAGTTGGATGGTGGAGTCAACTCTATCCCGAGAAATTGGGTAGTAGAGTTCCTTTCACGGCAGGACTAGGAATTGTATCCCAATGCTGGATACATTCTTATCTCCTCTAGAAGGCCGCCACTTCTCCACCAGTTGTATTGGCAGCAACACGTCTTCGGGCTGCCATACTCTGGGATTCTCCTCTCGTCTGAGAGAGAAGACCAGAGTTAATTCCTACTGTTCTGGTTGCCATTGAGGCTCAGACAGCGAGGAATTGACACCAACAACGAATCCGATGAAGAAGATCCAAAGAAGAAATAGATCTCGATTAGGTCATCGTTGTTGTATAGAATGAAAATCCAAGATGTAATAGATTTCCATTATGATTTGTAAGAAAGTCTAAGAAATATAATAGACTTTTATGATAAAATAGGAATGGAAATGACAAATCTTCTATGCTCAATGATTTGTATCTATCCAGAGGTAATACGGACATGACAGATAATAAAATCTTGTTTTCTGTTTTTAGAGTATACAATACTATCAGAGGTAATATGGACATGAAAGTATGTAAGAACTCAAAGAAAAGTAGATTAATATCTATGCAGAGGTCAAATGGACATGATAGATAGGAAATACAAACAAATTTAATATTTATTCAGAGGTCATAAAAAAACATGATAAATAATAAATCTAATTTTCCATACCAACTGGTAAGACAGAAGATCAAAATTTCTCTCCGAAGAGACGAGTAATCAGCTTAACCAAACCTTGGTAGCTGGGGATTAAGAAGACAGATGTCATTTGAGGATATATGCCAAAATGAATAAACCGACATATCTTTTGGGAAAAGAAAAAGGTTAATTCAATTCCATAATTAAATGGATAAATTTGATGTAATGAACGAACAGGTCTTTTCGGAAATGAACAGTTGTTTTCAAAAGACTGGTTCATTAATAGATCTCTCCTATAAATAGGTGAGAACTCTTTGTAACATTTTATTCTTATTTCCACTCCTCCATCGGAAATGTCTTCCATGAGCGTACAGCAAAAGAATGAAGTCTCCAAGAAGGTTGAGGACGTCATCGAGACGCACCCCGTTGAGCTAACTGTGACAGGCTCAACCGAAGTAGGTGAAATCTCTTCTACTCCCAAGCCACCACAAGACATCCTTGCTTTCTTAGTAGAGCCGGGGAAAATTCCTGAAAAAGAAGCGCTGAGGATGGCTGCCTGCAGGTTTTTTATGAACTCAGGCAACAATGCCTTCGAAGCATTGGCTGACTATGTATTCAATAAGGAAGGCAGTGGTCCTCGTCCTTAATCTTTTATTCAGAACAAAAATAATAATAAAAGAAATTTTATTTTCATTCTGTCTCTTTTTTTTTATACATAGTACTTCTTAAGAAATTTGTCATTGATCGGCATCATGAGTAAATCTCCATTGGGCTTTGATAACCGATAGGCGCCATTAGAAAACACGATCTCAATTACATAAGGGCCTTCCCATTTTGCTTGGAATTTCCCTTTGCTTTTGTGAGTCATAATCATCGGTTTTCGAACGGCTAATACCAACTCGCCAATCTTGAATACCCTCTCTTTAACTTTACGATTGAAAGTTCGAGATATACGGGCTTGATATAGCTCAATATGCTGTTGTGCTTGAAGACGCTTCTCGTCTAATCCTTCAAGTTCTTGGAGTCGTAAGCGATCATTGTTCTCTATAGTTAGCTCATTAGCAATAGCTATTCGTAGAGATGGAATCTGGATTTCCAAGGGAAGAACAGCCTCACATCCATAAACCAATGAAAATGGTGTAAAACCAGTAGGAGTCCGGACTGTTGTTCGATATGCCCATAAATATTCTCCAAGTTTCTCATTCCAATCACGTTTATTAGAAGAGACAAACTTTTTGAGAAGTTTAATGATCGTCTTATTGAAGGCTTCGGCTAAACCATTAGCAGCTGGATTATAAGCCGTAGAAGCCAGATTTTGAATTCAATTCTTATCACAGAATCGATAAAATGCCTGACTGGCAAATTGTGGACCATTGTCATAAATTATTCGTCGAGGAATCCCGAAGCGATAAATGACATGATGTTTGATGAAGCTGATCACATTAGATGTTTTCACTTCAGCAAGGGGAACTGCTTCTGCCCACTTAGAAAAGTAATCGGTTATAGCTAATATGAACCGATGTCCTTTAACAGAAGGAGGGTTAATAGGACCAATGACATCCATACCCCAAGCTTCGAAGGGCCAAGAAGCTGCTGTAGGATGTAGAAATTCAGAAGGTTGGTGAAAAAAGTCAGCATGAATTTGACATGCTTTACACCTTCTGGCGTAATCCACAGCATCTGCTATCATGGAAGGCCAATAATACCCCATTCTTCGAATGCGGTCCTGTAATTTCGGACCCGGTTGATGAGCACCACAAACACCATCATGAGCCTCACGGAGTGTCTGTTTAGCTTCACTTTCTGAGAGACAGCGCAGCAAGAGTCCATCGTATGAACGATGATATAACATATGTAAAGATGAATCATAATAGAATCGAAATGATCGTCTTTTAATTGATGCAGCTTTTTTCAGATCTTCAGGTAAAATCCCATGAACCGCGTAATCAATAAATGGAGTTCTCCAATCCCTCTGTTGAGAGCTTGACTCTGTAGTATAACTCTGTTCAATACACAAGTTATTCTTGACACAGAATAAGTCTCGGTCCAGTAAAGTAATTGTATTTTGTCTTCGGATTGGAACAGCCAAGTCTGCAGCTAGGCTAGCAAGAGCATCAGCCTCCACATTCTGAGAACATTGTACGAATTCAATAAAGAATCTTTTGAATGAAAGGACCAATTCGACTACCACTTGATGATAAGGGATGAGATCAGGATTTCTGACTTCATAAGTCCCTCTAACCTGATTAACAATCAGTTGAGAGTCTCCATAGGCTTCCAGGAATTCAATATCCAATTATTTTGCGACTTGGAGACCAATCAATAGAGCATTATATTCTGCTACATTGTTGGAGCATGGTTCATTGAGAGAATAGGCACGGTATATGACCATTTTGTCAGGAGAAACCAAGACGATTCCTACCCCAGAGACAATATTACCTTTAGGTCCAACCCGTGATGCTCCGTTAAAATATAATTGCCAGATGTCATTTTTCAAAGTCATATTGCAATCCACGACTTCATCTGGAATGTCCTCATATAACTTTGATGTTTCAGGTATAGGATGAGCAGCTAAGAAATCAGCTAATGCTTGACCCTTCACTGATTTTTGAGGTATATAAACCATGTCATAAGGAGTAAGCAACATCGCCCAGGTAGCTAACCTAGAGTTAAGAATGCTCGGTTTTCTCATCAATATCCGAATGGGATTTATTCTGGAGATGACATGGATAGTCTGTCCTGTCACATAATGTCTTGTCTTTTGGACAGCAAAAACCAAGGCCAGACATTCCTTCTCTACAGGAGTATACCTGTGTTCTGCTCCGACCATCATTCGGCTAAGATAATAAATCGCTTGTTCATGCCCTATATCACTTTTTTGTGCAAGAAGAGCACCAAGTGAATGATCCAAAGCTCGAACATATAGCAAAAATGGTCTTCCTATCACTGGAGGTACCAAAATAGGGGGATTTGTAAGGTATTGCTTGATGTCATTGAAGGCTTTCTGACACGCTTCATCCCAAACAAATGATACACCCTTTTTTAATAGACGGGAAAAAGGCTGGCATCTTCCAGAGAGATTGGATATAAATCTCCTGATATACGCAATACGACCTTGGAAGCTACGGAGTTCTTTTAAATTGCGTGGAGGACGCATTTCAAGAATTGCTTTAACCTTATCAGGATCAACATGGATACCCTAAGAAGTAATGACAAATCCTAAAAACTTGCCACTGGAAACCCCTAAGAAAGACTTAGTAGGGTTTATTTTCAATTGATGTTGGCGCATCAATTCAAATACTGTCTTCAAGTCTTGAATGTGATCATCTTTTGATCGACTCTTAACAGCAATGTCATCTACATAACATTCAACTGTTTTTCGTAGATGTTCTTGAAAGATGTTGCTCATAGCCCGTTGATACGTGGCACCGACATTTTTAAGACCAAAAGGCATCACCGTATAGCAGTAAACCCCAAGGGGTGTACGAAAAGCAGTATGCTTCTCATCTTCTGGATGCATCTTAATTTGATTATATCCTGAGAAACCATCCATGAAAGACATGCGTTCAAAACCATATGTATTGTCTATCATGACATCAGTAATTGGAAGTGGAAATTCATCTTTTGGACAAGCTGCATTAAGATCTCAAAAATCTATGCAAACTCGGACTTTTTCGTTCTTTTTCATAACAGGAACAATGTTGGCAACCCAATCAGGGTGTTGTTCTTCACGAACAAAGCCACACGTGATCAGCTTCTTGACTTCTGCTTCAATTGCATCCATCATATCTGGTCGAAAACGTCGTTGCTGTTGTTTTACAGGCTTAGCATTAGGAAGAATATTGAGTTTATGAGTAGCAACTTTAGGATCTAGACCTGGCATATCCTCATAACTCCATGCAAAAATATCAATATATTCTTTGATCAGTTTTATCAATTCTTCCTTTTCATCTTCAGAAAGATTTTTACTGATGAATATTGGTTTGAGCGTAGTTCCATCTCCAACATCAATCTGGACAATCTCGTCCTCTGTAGGTGGTTGTCGTTGTTCAAAACAAAGCTCCCATTGAGTGTCCATCTGTTGAGCCCAAGGATCATTCTCAAATGGTTCAGATTCACCATCAGTTTGAACCATATTTACTGAGAATATTTATTCAGATTCATCATAATAACCTCTTTTATCACACGAGGAGTGAGATGTATCAGATTCGATAAATTGGATTTCTTCTGAATCTGATGATTGTGAAGAGCTAGAAGAGAATTCTTCTTGTATATCGTCATTAAACATGTAGGATGGATCATATCCCAATCCATGACGAGTCTTCTGGTAAAACGGATCACCACATAATAGTAGTCGTCTACCTTTGCCTTGATTGAGACCTTGCATAGTCTTCAAATCATATCCCATGTTCTGGATAATCTTGAGAGATTGTTGACTATATCTGTCAATTCGGATTCTTCTTTTATCTTTATCTCTCAAATCATCTGTCTGAGCAACAGGGATATTTCTAGCCAGGCCAAACACAATTTGGCGCTTGTTTTTTTTATCAGACGGAACCACGAAATAAGATTCTTCGTGACGTCTATAAGTTACACAGGCTTGCGAGGAAGTGGCCACGGAAAGAAGATAGGGAGAAGATGTTAGAAACCTTTGAGCATAAGGTCCAACATCGACATGAGGAGGAAAAGAATTTTCCTTATTGTCAATGTATAAGGTTTCCTCTGTATCTATGTCATCTTTATACTGATGACTTTGATTATCAGAAGATAAAGTCATTCTTTTAATAAACTTGACAGCCATATACTCGAAAAGGAAATCTTCATTGATATCAAAAAGTACAGGATGATCAATATTTACATCATTTACAATTTGACTGCTACGCTTCGGATTAATCCCTAGTGGACTATCATCCGTCTTCTGCGTAGATTTGCCAAGATTGATAATCAATGGAGGTTCCGGATCATTCGTACGAAAAGTACGCCCTTTGACCTTGATCACAAGAGGTTGAACTTGGCTTTTAGCAGGAACATTCACTGATTCCTCAGATGAAGCTTGAGTTTTTCCTTTAACCTTGATCATCAAAGGTTGATTGTTGACAGGTTGGGGTTGGATTCGCCCTTTGACTTTGATATTCAAAGGTTTTCTTCTGGCGAATCTTCATTAATAGACAGATCTTCGGCAAATGATCGATCTTCAGCCATATCTGATATTTCCTTTACATGTTCTTATTTGTAGAGCCTTGAATCAGAAAAATAGGCTTCGACACCCTTGAAAGGATTGATATCAGCAAACTCAGTCTTTACAACCCCTTGGGAATCCACGTACTTGAAGCATTGGTGGAGAGTTGAAGGCACGATGTTATGCTCATGTAACCATGGTCTTCCAAGAAGGATGTTGTAGGATACGTCTGAATTAATAACATAGAATGTTGCCATAGTTCGAAGATCACCAATCTGAATCTTCAGACGAATCTTCCCTAGTGGTTTGCTCTTTCTAGAGTTGAAACCAACTATCGTAGTACTAGTGTAAGTCAGATCACTAGTAGGAATCCTTAATGGTCTTAGCATACTTTGAAGAATTATGCTAATGGAAGACCCAGGATCAATGTAAATTCTGTCCACTTCAATGGATTCAATATACCCGGTGTAGCACAAAGGCCTGTCATGCTTATTATGCTTCAACAGCATATCTTCTTGTGTAAAGGTGATATTGGGAATTGCTTCCATCATACTATGACATTATGGGCATGACACTGGTATATTGTCAGGAGTCTTGAGTTGAGCTAAGCAGGAATCAGCTTGCAGCAAAGCTTCACTTAAAGTTTCGCAACTTTCTTTAGAAAGGCGAAGCAACTCGAAGATAGATAATCTAGCCGGAGTATTAGCTAATTGGGCTAGAATATCAAATTTATAGGGTTTCATCACCACCCCCTGACTGGAAGTAGACTTCAACGGGACGTCGAAACGTACCGCTTTATGTTTCCCCTTTTCAACCACAGCAGGAACAAGAGACGGTTGAGTTGATGGTGTTTCAACACTCTCTGCTTCTTTAGAGGATCCCTCATAATCTTTGTGGTACTCTTTTCTAGATCTTGTACCAGCAAAAGTTTCTTCTTCGGACTCAGGAGAAGGAAGTACCATATTGCAGGATTTAGTCTTCCTTCCCTTAGCCTTCTTCTTACGAGGATTGTTATGAGGAACCTCATAACCCAATCCAACAGAGGATTTTTGACTTTGAATTTGTAAAGGAAGTCGTATTCCTTTATCATAATTCAAACCTTCTGCCTTTTGAAAGTCATAACCCATCTTCTTCATGAGAAGGACAAATTGCTGACTGTACAAGTGAGTAGGCAGTGGACTTTCAATAGGTGGTTCCATAGAGGAAGAAGAAGAGATCTCTGTAACTACAGGAGAATGAGGAATAAACGTCTCTGTAGCTACGGGAGGAAAAAGATTCGGGATACGAGGAAAAAAATCCCTGTAGGAGCTTTTTCATAAGCAGCGAAGACTTGTTGTGCCATGTATAAGGGAACACTATTCATGGCTAGCCACTGCTGATGAGTAAGCTTGAGCTTGACAGGAGGAGGCAGACTTGGAGGACATATGTTCAATCCTCTCAGTCTATCTTCCAAAGGAAAGCCATCCCATAGATGATCCAAATTATCAGGATCTGGAATAACATGAGAAATCATGTTGCAGGTTTTGACTTTCTTACCCTTCTTGGATTTTGAAGTTTTACCTTCATCTTCCATTTCAGGTACTAACTCAGGATGTACACACATAATTTCACCATTCTTTAATGTAAGAGGCAACAATCCTTCATTTTCCTCCCTAGTAGGCGGAATATTCACAATCTTCATTGTCGCCTTCGGAATTGGAACAATTCTATCTGGTACTTGTTATGGAGGAAAATCTCCAAATTGAAGAGAAACCATATTGGTTGTAACCGTATGATCATCATTGGTTAAAGCGATAGCACCACTATTTATCAGCTCTTGGATTTTCTTCTTCAAAACATAGCAAGCATTGGTAGGATTATTAATGTATCTATGATAGATACAGTATTTGGGATTGTCAGTCAGATTCACCTCATTAGGCCTCTTTGGCTCCGGAATCTGAAGTTTGCCACTCTTCACCAGACATTAGAATATCCCTGGGATATCACTTTCGTCAAAAGAGTATTCTTCTTTTGGCCTGGAAGATTTCTGATTATTCGGCGTCGTTTTATTCTTGGAAAGATTGACCATAAGAGTGTCTTTTCCTTTCATATTACGATTGCCGAAATTATTACCAGGATTACTTTTCTTTTCTTTATCCTCAGAGGCGAAAATCATCCCATGTTCGCGAGCCAACCTACCATTGGTCTCGGCAGAAACTGCTGCTATGATAAACGAAGCCCAATCTGCGAATTGGGAACCCGTGAAGACAGCAATAGATGGTCGCAGATTCATCTTACATGTATCAATTAGCGCTGAATCTGGCATACCAGGGGGCATCTTTAGAATCGCCTGTCGGAAACGTTCAATGAACGTCCGAGTATCTTCTTTCTTCTTTTGCTTGATTTATATTAAGGATGACATGTTCATGTCCATACCTCCTTCATAGAAACGGGAGAGAAACATTGCCTTAAATTCGT
The DNA here is from genome assembly GCA_029216955.1 of Iris pallida. Taxonomy (NCBI): domain Eukaryota; kingdom Viridiplantae; phylum Streptophyta; class Magnoliopsida; order Asparagales; family Iridaceae; genus Iris; species Iris pallida. The sequence goes on along the minus strand of JANAVB010027998.1, from coordinate 7,283,410 downwards.
CAAAAGACGAAATGCAATTGTCGGGTAAACTACGATACCAGTCGTAAGCTAAACCCGTCAAGCACCCAATGAATACTCGAGTAAGAAGAGCATCATTTTTCTGCAAATGTACAGTCATAATATCAAAGTAATTGATATACTGACTAGGAGAAGCCTTTCCATCAAACAATACCATTGACTGTGGCTTGAATTTCGGTAGAAATGGTACATCATTCCAATGAGGAGGATAAGGTTGCTTAATCCCTAACCTCTGGAGTTGATCCTTTTGCTTCAAAACTTCAAACTGTGCTTTAAGCTCACGCACTGCTTGAATGGCTTCACTAGTTTGCGGAAGCACATTTGATTGAAAAGTTTTCTGGTTGTACCGTAATCCCCACCGGAGATGGTACATCTTCTGGAATGATAGGATCTGAAGATGCAAAATTTTGGTTAACAGCAGGCTCTTAGATATTCAAAGGTATATCAACCCCTTGGCTATCTTGAATTGGTACTGCTACCTGTACCGGTGTTACTATTGTCGGTTGAGCAGTTTGCTGAGCCGCTATTATCTGGTGCATGCTTTGCATCATGTTAAGCATGTCTTTCAATGATTGATCAACGGCAGTGAGACGTTGTTCTGTATTAACAGATGACGTCTCTGGTTCATCTCCAATAGCGTAGGATTCAACTTCTCTTGAAGATACAGAGGGATTAGTATAGAAGTATGAATCGACACTATCAGTTTTGGACTCAAGAGATTGAGTACCCCCAGCTTCAGAATCAGAAGTCTGCAATTGTTTTTGTCTTCTTGATCGAGTATTCTGATATACTCCTTCAAAAGAATCAAGAAGTCTGTTGAATTGTTGTTGACCTGGGGTTTGGGACGTGTTCCGTCTAGGACGTCGTCCTCTGTTGGTGTGAGATGCCATATTGACTGATGCATATGACAACTCATCAGCTTGTTGTTGGGGCGTATTAAAATTTAACCGATCAAAAACTGACCGTCTGGAAGCTGAACAACAACATTTGATTACAATCTGATGACACTCACAGTGATGATTTTCTTGGGGGAGTGTCACGGGAGATTGTCTATTTTTACGCTTTTGCATTAGCAATTCACGTAAATCAGAAGGAGTAGTCTTCTTTATTACATTTGGGGTAGCAAAACATTTAGTCCCTTGTGTATAAAGAAGGTTACTGGCTGCATTCGCAGAACCAAACGGTACATTTCTACGCGTTTGGAGTTGTGTGCGCAAATCTTGAGATTTTTTAGCACGAAGGACTCCATTTTCATTGCGTGTGATTTGTAGGTTTGGTACTTTACGTAGAGCAGTATAAGAAGGTTGTTGGTGTAGAACTGAAGCTTTACCAACAACATTTTTACGCTGTATGCATTTAGGTACATTCATATTAGATGTAAAAACATCGTTGCAAATTTTATCTACACTGTCACAGACAGGAGACTTACCTTTACGCGTAGAGCGTAAAAATTGATTATCTACCACGTCACAGACGGAAGATTTTCCTTTACGCGAAGAGCGTAATTTTTGTGTGTCTACCACGTCACAGACGGGAGACTTATTTTTACACTTAGAAGCACAAGCATTAGAGTCTGCCTCATTACAAATGGGAGACTCGTTCTTATGCACTGAGCGTAAAATTTGGTTTTTACCCACTGGGCGTAAAACACCATTTTTACGCACCGGGCGTAAAACCTGATTATCTTCACCGTCACAGACGGGAGATAAATTGCCACACTTAGAGTGCAACGCTGAAGTAAGGACTGCCTCGTTACGAACGGGAGCCCCTACGACAGGAGTGGGAAGAATTCCCTTGCCATCAGAAGCAACAGAGAGATCAGAAGCTATTTTGGATTTAGGAATCCAAACTTTTCGTACTTTGCGAGATTTTTGAACATTGGAGTAGCGAGCACCACCTCCAGTTCGGAACATTTCTTCATAAGCAGTCTGGTCGAAGTGTACAACCAGAGTCTTCTTTGACACATCATCATATTGAGCAATTGCCTCCTCGTCAGAGGAGAAGGTCGTCCCCAGCAGAGTCGTCATTTTTGTTTCACTTAACAAAATGCCTGGAAATCGGATTTTGAAAATAAAACGAGAAAAAGTACAAGAAGTACAAATTTGATTCTGGAAAGTATTGCTATGGAAGTCTGATCTGTAAATGATCACTTTGTTCCTTGGACCATACGATAATGATGAAGATCACTGCTAGAAGATGAACAATTGGAAGAACTAAGTCACCAGAAAGGTATCGACGCACTTGGGCACTGATGGCGAGGCTGAATGCTTTCCTGCTTTGCTTCACTCTGTTCTGGAAGAAAGGTTGAAGAAGAATGCTCTAAAAAATCAAAGTCTCTGGGCTCTGATCTCTATGTATTCTCTCCTCTCCCTGTCTGTCTCCCCGTCTTATGAGAAAAATAAGTCTAGCTTCTTGTGCGTAAAAACTCAGCAAAAGTTCTGTCTTTACGCTAATAACTGCCACCCATGACTGAAGTCATCCTCTGCATACGTTGACATGTGTCCCATCATTTCAATAAGAATAGGATGCATGTACACACGTTCTTCGGGATGTGTGGCATGAAAGCCATGTAGGCAAACCACGTTCCAAATTGATGAAGAAGAATATGGCGTAAAAACAACCCAAGATATACTCTGAGCGTAAAGTAGTAGACTAGACGTAAAATAGCCCTGACATGGACTTCCCGCGTAAAGTGGTTGTTAAACAACCTTGAGCATAAAAGTAGCCCAAATAAACTTTATGCACACGTCAACTTTTGAGCGTAAAAACTCATATAGTCTCCATGCGTAAAAGAAGCCATATTGTGAGCGTAAAACAGCTCAGTCCACATACTAAACGACAACATTGGTCTCTGTGTAAAACAAATCTCTTCGAATTCTGTGATATATGCCATCATTAAATTTTCATGTCAGACTTTGCATTAAATGCATGATTTTGACAGCTTTGTCGAGCGTAAAGTGGTTAGCCTGTCTTAGGCGTAAAACCATCGGCTTGACCCTGGCGTAAAATGATTAGCCTATCTTAGGCGTAAAGTAGATCATTTTGAATGAAATGCTCCATCTCTTTAACTCATTCTATGAAGTACTTTTTACGCTCCTACAATGGATTCTCGTACAAAGGCCCGGCATGATATGTAATTGGATGTTCAAAATCATTTTGTATTTAGATGTAATTTGGATGTGGTTGGTTGTTGTTGTTGTTTGGAAACTTGACTTGTGGATTTTATGGTATTTTGTCGTATACTGCACTTTGGATAATTTGTCGGATATTTTGTTATTTTTGAATGTTGTTTGAAAACTTGACTTGTTGGATATTTTGTCGGATATGTTGTTATTTTTATGTAAGTTGTATCTGATTGTCGTAATTTGGATACGTAATAGTAGATATGTTGTTATGTGGACATGTGTGTGTATAAACTCTCTTTGGATACATAATTGAAACTCTCTGTGAGGAGAGTTTCTATTTGAAACTCTCCTCACATAGAGTTAGTATCAGGACTGCCACCCACCATGCAGTCCTACATTAGTATAGGACTGCCAGAGGGATGGTAGTCCTATTTGAAACTCTCTGTGAGGAGAGTTTCAAATACAAATTCTCCTCACAGAGAGTTAGTATCAGGACTGCCACAACCCTGGCAGTCCTACATTAGTGTAGGACTACCAGGGTAGTGGCAGTCCTATTTGAAACTCTGGCAGTCCTGATACCAGGGTAGTGGCAGTCTATGTTTCAATTAGGACTGCCAGCACCCTGGCAGTCCTTCATTAGTGTAGGACTGCCAGGGTTGTGGTAGTCCTGATACTAACTCTCTGTGAGGAGAGTTTGTATTTAAAACTCTTCTCACAGAGAGTTTCAAATAGGACTGCCACCCCCTGGCAGTCATATACTAATGTAGGGCTGCCTGATGGGTGGCAGTACTGATACTAACTCTATGTGAGGAGAAACTCTCCTCACAGAGAGTTTCAATTAGGTATCCAAAGAGACTTTATACACACACGTCCTGATACTAACTCTATGTGAGGAGAGTTTCAAATACTAACTCTCCGTTAGGAGAGTTTCAAATATAAACTCTCCTCACAGAGAGTTAGTATCAGGACTGTCACAACCCTGGCAGTCCTTCATTAGTATAGGACTGCCAGGGTTGTGGCAGTCCTAATTGAAACTAATCTCTGTTAGGAGAGTTTCAAGTACAAACTCTCCTCACAGAGAGTTAGTATCAGGACTGCCACAACCCTGTCAGTCCTTCATTAGTATAGGACTGCCAGGCTTGTGGCAGTCCTAATTGAAACTCTATGTTATGAGAGTTTTTATGAAGGACTGCCAGGGTTGTGGCAGTCCTGATATTAGCTCTGATACTTTAACAAATTGGTATATTTTGACACAGATACTTGCACATATGTAAACATATATAACACAGATAGCACACAAGTAAACATATATAACACAGATAACACACAGGTAAAAGTGGAAAACATACTGGACTTCATATTTTACTGTATACAAAAGTGGTACTCCATATAGGTAAGTCTAATACGCAAAATTTACTGTATACAAAATTTACTCCTTATAGGCTAGTGGACTTCATATTTTACTTTCATAATTTACTGTATACAAAATGATACTCCATATACAAAATATCAAATTGTAAATATATACAAAAGTGGTACTCCATATACAAAAGTGGACTTCATATTTCACCCGGGATATCGACAATAGACCAAATGTAACTGCGAAGCTCAGGTTGAAATTTGTCAATATACAAACTCAGTGTTTGCCTTGCAACGATATCTTCTCTTAGGAGGTCCATTTTCTCCATTTTTCGGCGAATGACAAGCTTGCCCTTCCGTGCAGGCGGAGGTTACTGTAAGCTTCGTTCAACATGCTCAAAGGACGATGGATCTCTCTTAGTCGACTCCATCCTTCTCTTCTGTGAACTAGTCAATCTTGTTTGAGGCCTGCCTTTAGGATTGGAAACAACGGACGACTCATGCATTCTAGTAGTCACCGGACATGCAATTTCTTGGATTTTAAGCTCAATGGACTCCCGCTCCGCTCCTACTGAGGCACACCACCTTGCGTGGAGAAGTTTCACTTGTGGCAAAGAGAAGAAATCAGCGTCCGTCTTCACCACATGTATTATAGACAACTGCCTCCAACGCTCATCGACATCATCGACTAGAATAGGAATGGATTCGCGACGATATTCATTAATCTGATGTACATAAGGAAGGCCCATTGTATGTCGATGTACACACCCGCAAAACTCGGGATCAAACCCGACAGACTTTGACCTATCAATCTCATCAAATATTAATGCCAACGCCTTGTGAGGTACCATGCGCATTAAAGCATCTAAGAGTACTTCCTTTCTATGCTTATGCTTGACTATATTTAAGCTCATCTCAAATGATGCCTTAATTTCATTCACCATCCGGTCTACCGATAGATGTATAGCTTGTCAAACAGAGACAAAGTTGCCGAGAGATGATCTTAGGTGTCTCTTCAATACAGAGTGCGCTCATTCGACACGGTTGGTAGTTGTCATGCCGTAATGCTTCACCACATTCGTCCATGCTAAGACGAATTGTTTTTTGTGCGGTTCAAGCCATGTATCTTTAATGTAAGAAATGCATGTCGGCTCCCTCACCTTCCACTTTTGCTTGAACAAGTACCATGCGGCGTCGTAACTGGCAATCGTAGAGGCTCGCCATACACAATTCCAGTCATTGTAGAATTTGTCAAAAATTTGCATGTCAAGTTTACCATCCTTCTTCCGAAACTTCAACTTATATTGGGTTTGAATATTACGATTGACATGCCAAGTGCATAGCAATGTATCCGTTTGAGGAAAAATAATGCGAATAGCATTAATTAGAGCATACTCTCTATCGGTAACAAGAACCGACGGCTCTGTATGACCGGTGTAAAGTATTTTCAGATTCTCCAACGCCCATGTGTAGTCTTCAAGTTTTTCACTCTTCATGAAGCAAAATGCCACTGGAAATATTTTCCAAGTAGAGGTGAACCCGACAACATGAAAGAGAGGTATCTTGAACTTATTGGTCTTGTACGTGCAATCAAAGACTAACACGTCGGCAAAAGACCTCGCCAGACTTGTGCAATCGGGATGAGCCCAAAAGATTGAAATTACTTCATTACTCTGGGGATGTCTTCTATGGAACTCAACATAATGTTTATCGGCAAGCAACTTAAGCACTTCTTGCATCGCCATTCTTGATTTTGTCCGGACAGCGTTCGAAGTAGATAGGACGTTGTATATTGACTTAATTGTAGACTTGTTCTTCTCATCTTCATGTCGTATGACGAAATATATTTGTCTCGACGTAACTCCGAAAGTGGACAAGTTTTCGACTATTTTCTTCTCCGTATTGTTCAACCGTCCGACATACGGATGACCCAATAGTGTTTCGGCAATCTCATGGTTGTGGGTTCCATTCTTCACTTCTACTATCCACTTTCCTTATTCTTCGTTTCTAATATAGATTGTGAATGGACAACCACATTTCCTCGTTCCAACATTTTTTTGGAAACTTTACTTTGGATAACTGTGTCTTTCTTGTGGGTTCTGAACACACCACCTCTTTCACATCCAACCATCACAGTTTGTCGTCCCGGACGATTTCGGGCCGATCTGGATATCACTAACTATGTTGTTTTTTCGTCCAACTTCTCGACACCAATGTACCGCACCGTCGCTTGATTAAAACCAAAGATCGGTCCAGAATAAATGGCCTACATCGACTGCAATTGGGACAGGTACCGTAAAATCGAAAGATGTCAAGTCCTACAATAGAACTTAAAAGTTAATAAAACTAAACAACTACATAAAGCATATGTGAAAATTTATGCAATTAAATAGGACTGCCAGAGAGGAGGCAGTCCTTCACAACATGTAGGACTGCAGCAGGCCTGACAGTCCTACTTATTGTGAAGGACTGCCACCTCTCTGGCAGTCCTAATCTATGATCTGGACTGCCAGAGAGGTGACAGTCCTCTGTGTCACAACCTGATTTTTCACCCGATAAAAGTTAAAATTTAGTTACCAAGAGGGCTTCCGAAGCATCAAAGTGTTCTTCGGACGTTGCGGGAAGAGAGTCTACAACATTTGATGACCCGGGTTCTTCCATGTTCATTTTTTTCTACATTAAACACATAATTCAACTTTTATATGTGAAATTCATGTTTAAAACTTTAAACAAATATTAATTCGATGACTTACCAATAAATGGGAGAAGTCAATGACACTATTACTAGAAATTTCACCAACAATCTTCCCAAAATGTAGGTTGGGGGAAAATTTTGGCTAGGTTATATTCTATGACCTAAAATGGGGAGGAAGAGAAGAAAAGAGTCGAGGGAGAGAAGAAAAGAGTAGAGGGAGGAAGAGAGGAAAAAAATGTCTTTTATACCTAATGTTGGACTGTCCCCAAGTAAAAAAATTGATGTCAAACTTGTAATATTTGCAAACATTTTTGGGCTGTTCCAAGTAAACTCGGTGGTGCCCTTAGAAAAAGCCTTTAGTTATGGTCACATGAACGAGAATGTGTATCTAGCTAACATATATCATGCATGTTACTACTTGGATAGACTTAAAATTAGACCATCATATATGATGAGCATGAGTTCAAATATTTGACAAAGATTAAGCAGTAGTAGATCGAGATTTGTTCAGGTAAGCTAGCTAGCTGTTACTTATCAAAGTATGGATGCAAATAAAAGCGGACGTGGGCAAGATGGCCAGGCGACACGGACTTAATTAATATTCTTCTATAAATCAGGCTATTTATTAACTCTCGATCGATCGGTGGCAGACGTTCAATATTAATTAATTGGCATTTGCAATTCATCTATTTTATTGTACCTTGAATTGACTTGTTCATCAGAAGATCCGTTAATTAATTAGACATTAAATCCAAAGGAAGGAAGAAATTAACCATCATTTACCCAAACTTAACGCTGTGTTTGGGAATCTAGGAGGGGAGGGAGTGGAAAATTTGAGGAAAAGAAAAATGAAGGAAAGTAAAATGAAGGTAAAATTAATTTTTTTCTTCACTTGTTTGGATAAACAAAAAGTAGGAGAAGAAAAATTTTAAAAATAATATTTTATTTATTATGGAGAAAGATATAATTACCATTTAGTCCTTGATTTTTTCAAATCATAATTAATAACTACTTTATTGAATGGTAGTTGGGTAATTTATTTCACAATCCTCTCATCTCTCTCCATTTTCCTTCCACTTTTGAGAGAAAAAAAATTTAGTGGGACCCACATAAATTTTTCTCTCACATTCCTCTCCCTCAATTCCCCTCCCTCTTTCCAAACACCACTACGGTGCGTTTGATTGCAAGGTGGAAAATATGTGGAAAAGAAATTAATTCCATGGAATTATTTTCCTAGGAAAAAAATTCCATGAAATTTTAAAAAAATTCCATGAAAACATAATTTGGGTGTTTGATTGTCATTAATTTCCACGGAAAATAGTTATTTTTCATGAAAAATGATATTTTTCTATGGGTTGGACAAGTTTCATTTTCCATCATTTTAGATGAAAATATGGAAAATGATAGTTTTTTGGAAAATAATTCCATGGAAAATATAAGCTATCAAACACTACAATTGGTGGAAAATTTGTGATGGAAATATTTTTCATGGAAAAAAAGCCCAATCAAACACAGCCGCACTTTTAATTTTCCTTCCATTTTTCCCTCAAAATTTTCCTTTCCCCCATTTTCCTCTCTTCCCAAACAATACCTAAGGCTCTCGAGTGGCTGGCTAATGGTGAACCTAGCTGGACGGCCCCCGTCTCCTTCTCCAGTACTGTCTGTCTTGTAGAACTTTCTAATTACAGTACCATTACTGTGACTGGGAAATGTGATGGTGTATATAGCTTTGGAGCATGCAGTGATCTTAGAAGTTGTAATGGGAAGACATCGATCCGGCGATTTAATCTCCTCCATATATGTTCTAGCTCATCATAGTTGAGCAAGCAGTATGTATGTGCTGCTAAAGAGATCTTCTAGCCCACAACTGATTATATATGCAGACACAGGGGTGATTCTAGCTACTTGCATGCTGGCATGCGCATCAGCATGCTTATGTTCCAACCCAAAAATTCTCAAGTATTATTAAAATCTTTCCTGTTCTAACCTTTAATCATATATCACTTGCACAAAAATAAGAGAGAACCACAACCAATCAACATAATTTTATGACTATATATATATATATATATATACATGAAATGACTATATCGGGCTAGGGCCCCGTTAAATTAGACTTGGTAAATCCTGCCACAGAGGTTGTTTTCTCACTTTCGAACACCAAGCTCTTTTTACTTCAGATTTAAGGATTCCTAGTTCCAACTTCAATCTTGGAGCAAGGTGGTGAGTAGGCTAGGATCGGACAAGGTTAGGAAAGGCGGGAAGGAATGGGAATCTAATAAGATAACGAAAGGCTTTTCCAGCCTGAAGAAGGAAAGCAGCATAATAACATAAGCAAAGGAATTCTATGATTCGGAGGGCGAATACCGTTTTTTTTTGGAACATGATGGATCTTTGATTTAGGGGCCAACCAATTTCATGTGGTCATCACCCTCGCCGGGGGTACCCAGTTACCCGGAGTCCCAGTCACATATATATATATATATATATATATATATATATATATATATATATATATATATATATATATACACTTGAAGTCATAGACACCTGAAGGATACAAGTGACTCTTTGCTGAGAAGACAATAGTGATTGTTTTACAAACTTGGACCAAATAAGGAGATGAGACTTCTTTCATGCTATTCTCAGCTACAAGTTCCTTGCTTGAGACTGCTGAATACAATGAGAAAATCTGTTTTAGTAATAAGCTGTGCCCGACAGTCAGTCGGGTAATGTCCACACAACGTTTTTCTATTTTTCATATGAAAATATTCTGTAACCAGAGTTTTCTCCAGGAACAACTGTAACAATAGACTTTAAATACATCCATGACTCAACTCCCATGTCCATAGGATGTAGAAAATTATAATAGAGACCTATCTGTACACATAAATAGTATGTCGCAGGATCACGGCTTTACCACTTAGACAGCATAGAGCCTTACAACTTGATCTATTTCAGCACGGCAAACAGGGCAACCCCATCTCTTTGTTTTGATCTCGTTCAGACAGGACATGCATCCGGCCATGTGACCACAGGGAATGCAAGCTCCCTCGACTGGAGCATCCAAACATATTACACATGAGCTTGAACTGGTGCTACTACAACCTTCTTTAGTTTCACCAGTACCAGGCTTGCTCTCGCTAGCTGGGATGGTCAAGTTAATGGGACTTGATTCTATGGACGGGTAGTGAATAGGACCAGCATAGAAAGTCTCCTCAACGATAGGAGGGGCAGAAGGAATTGATACACTTAGAGGTGCTCCTTGAGCTGAGGGCCTAGCGGTCGCAGCCTCTGGCTGGCTTGTATGAAGCTGTGGTGAACTGCTGTTGGGCCTTACCCCAGACCACCCGTTGTATGGATCAAGACTTGGCCCCACTTTTGGAGGAGGTGTTCTATCTGGTAGTCCCCAACCATTATGGCTAGTGTTCTCTGATGGGGTTCCCCAGCCATTAGTATTAGTGTCGGTGGTTCCGGTGATGGGGATTCCCTCTGCTCTAGCTGTCTGAATGGAGGCATTGATGGCCATGGCTAACTGTGCATCTTCTGTGGCAGGAGGTGCAGCTGTGGATGTGGATGATGCATGCACGCCAAGGTATGGTCGGCTGGAAATCGGTGTCGGCCCAGAAGTAGAGCCTACTGGTGCTACTGGAACAGAACTATTCTGCTGCAAAAGATAAATATTTCATGGAATGTCAAACAACTTGTGTATGTTAGATACTCTTTAAAAGTGAAATAGGTTACTTTGTTGCGGTACTTTAAAGTGATAATTCAATGCATGATTGTAATCACACCATGCACCATTTCGTGGCATGGTGGTACTGAATCCCATCAAAAACCTGAAGTATTACATCAAAGTAAACCCCCAAGTACACCATTTGGATATTGTTTTAGGACTGATTTAATAGTTTCACTTGATAACCATATTTCTACAACGCAAACAAGTTTGACATGATGATACTTGGGCAATATGCTAATGTTTATCTATGAATTGAATACCTGGTAGCAACATCCTCTATATCTAGCCTATTGATTAATGGACGGGTCCATCACTGCAAAATAGTTCTCAATTACCCAGAGGTCACCATTTTGAATCACTACGACTCTTATTCCCCTTCCCTCATAATATAGAGGGTCATTATTGTGGAATCCTATCTTAAACCTGAAGTATTACATCAAAGTAAGGCCCCAAGTACACCATTTGGATATTGTTTTAGGATTAATTTAATAGTTTCACTTGATAACCATATTTCTACAACACAAACAAGTTTGACATGATGATACTTGGGCATTATGCTAATTTTTCTCTATGAATTGAATACCTGGTAACAACATCCTTTATATCTAGCCCACTGATTAATGGACGGGTCCATCACTGCAAAATAGTTCTCAATTATCCAGAGGTCACCATTTTGAATCACTACATTCTTATTCCCCTTCCCACATAATATAGAGGGTGATTATTGTGGAAACTGTTGCCTGGATAGTATCAAATAACTATTACCTGGATGATTCCCCTGCATGCATTATAGAACAACTGCAATTGTTGCTTGTCACCTTCATATGCCGATAAGAACTTATATTTTGTTTCTGTGGAGAAGGACAAACAATCGGGTGAGAATTTGAGGTGAAAAAAATATATTGAATTCCCTCCAAAAAAAATCTAATAAGAGAAGTTGAACTGAATTTCTTCAGTTTCCCAAATATTTAGAAATTGACAGACATCAGGAATATCTCAATATAGAGAGAATTAAATGTTAAGGCTGAACCCAGGGCCAGCATCCAGATAGAATAAGAAGTCGCTTGATGGGTACTATGAGACGGTAATGGCTTTAAACTTTCCAAGATACAAGGTACAAAAACATAATTGGAAGAGGGGACAGGTTCAGTTACAGTGTAAGTTATATTACCTTAGATGTGAGGTTAGGTGGAGGTGAGGTGAAGGAAAGTAGGCATCATTTGGGGAGCCTGAAGAATGAAAAGGAAAAAAGGCAATAGAAGTACGATGCAAGAGTCCTAAGAATGCCCATGGTAAGAGGGTCAAATTGCCCATATGTAAAGGTCGACCAACTTTGTGGTAAGTCTGAGAAGGCAGCATCCAGTTCAAATATATGCAAGGCAATATCTTATTAGGTGCATATGTTTACTATATTGCTTTGAGCTGGTGTAACTTGTGTGGTGCAATATAGGAGTTGAGGATGCTGATCCTCCTGTGGATCATATCCTGCAGTAGTGTCAATGTACATGTTGCAAACTCCAGGGCACACAATGGGGAGTTAAAGATGCAAGATCCTGCAATTATTGCTGTACCTAGAAATGGCCAGGTGGGACTGTTTGATCCATGACATTTCTTTGATTGTACAAATTTCATAAGATATGGGCTAGGCAAGTTGCCCATAGGAGGAGTCATTTAGATCCCAACCTTACCATGTAAATAATGTCCTAAATGAACACGTCGTAGGATTGTTGCATTTCAAGTATTAAACTACGAAGACAAAAGAAACACCTGCTGCATATGTCTTGCAGCCTATTTTGCATGAGTACGGATACTGGTACGGGATATGGTTCAATGACAACAACATAGCCTTTATTCCATATTTTGGGGGTCGGCACATTTATACAACAAAAGAAAAAGTGGGGAGAGGGTTTTTTTTTTTTTTTTTTTTTTTTGGGGGGGGGGGGGGTGTGGGGGGGGGTGTTCTTGTAAAAAAACGAGTAGCTCATCAGTATCCAATTCTAAAAAAACAAAAGTCAGATCCAGCATAGAGGCCACATGTATTGAAAACTAAAAAGTCGCAAAGTTCATGCCGCATGAAAACTGGTGCCAGATAACCATTATATGGCCTCTATGCTGGATCGATATATTTAACAGTTTTGCATGTTAAAAAAATTGCATACAAAATCCTTGAACATTGGAACTATATACAGAAGTTATATTATAAACTGTAATTTATTATAACAGAGTTGAAAAAGAAAATGTGTATAGCAAATATTGTATACACTACTAATATAAAAAAATTCAATACAAGTGAAAGAAGTTAGACTGGATCATCTAAGTAGTAGGTAATACTAAAAAGCAATATATCCGAGCATGTCCAAAAGTTAGTGTAGCTGAAATGAAAATGCTAAGATATGAGTGGCAATAGATTAAAGGATAGGATAAGAAATTAATGTATCCGTTGGAAGTTAGAGGTGGCGTCAATTAAGGACAAGATAAGAGAAAATCGACTTACGTGGTTTAGACATGTACTACACAGATCATTATATGCTCCCGTAAGGAGGCGTAGTCGATGGAGCCACTAGGGATAGTGGTAGGCCTAGTCGAATATGGTTTGAAGTGTTAAAGAATGATATGGATTTTGTTAGCATTACAAAGGACATAGCCCTTATTAGAGCCGAATGGAAGAAGAGGATTCAAACAGCCAACCTCATGAATTTAGGATAAAGGCTTTGTCGTTGTTAATATAACTGAGCATAGCTAATATTAGCACGGTAGCTACATGACAATGTACAATTTCAGACAAGTTCTGAAGTAAAATAAAAAATAAAAAAAATTCATAGAACAGAACATACTTGTGGCCTTATCTACAATAACCAAAGTAGGATCAATTTGGTTGAATTTATGATCATCAATATGAGCTTTCCAGAGTGCAATAACAACCCGAGGCTGGGCAACCTGTGAAAAAAAAAAACTGCTCAGTTAAAGGAATAAGAAAGTGAATAGATCATTTATTCAGACGAGAATAAGAAAATAAGAACAACGGCATAGCCATCCTTTCTTGATAAAGAACCAGATTTGCATATAAAGAATTGCCAAAATTACACCCAGAAAGTTAGTGTTGCAAAAATGAGAATGCTAAGATGGATAAGTGGCAATACATTAGAAAATAGAAAAATGAGTATACCCGTGATAAATTAGAGGTGACATCAATTGAGGACAAGATGCGAGAACTATCTATGGTGGTTTGGACATGTGCAATGCAACAGAGACCATGAACCCGTAAGGAGCGATAATATATTAGTTAATGGAGCCACTAGAAATAGAGGTAGCCAACGAACATGGTTTGAAGTGTTAAAGAATGATAGGATTTTTGTTAGCATTACAGAGGACATCGCCCTTAACAGAGCCGAATGGAAGAAGAGGTTTCAAACAGCCGACCCAGAAAATTTTGGGTAAAGGCTTTGTTGTCGTTGTACATCGGAGAGAGAAATGTGAGATTTTATACTTGGTTCAACCTCTAGCTAGAAGAATTTGTATCAAGTGATCAAACATCTTTTGTAGGCAAATCAATGGAAGAATATAATACAACAGCGTCCTACAAGCCTATAATGCTAGTTTTAGATAAGGATAAAAGAATTAGAGCAATAACTGAAGAATCGCATACAAAATTATAGAAACTGTGAAGACATCTCAATATCTAGAAGAATCAGCTTCTGCATCAAAGGATTTTAAAATTGAGGCAATCTATAGAGACTGTTGACTCCAGTAAACAGGTTAGTAGTAGAGCACCAGGTTAAGAAAACTAATTTCATTCTCCAAACGGGAAGAGCATCACCGTCACCAGAATTCCAAAGGCAAACCTCAAAATCCCTCAGGGGCAAGTATTTTGCATGAATGGAACATTCTATAAAATGCAGAGTAAACTTGTTAAATACATACAGCTGTTTATCTTGATAAGTCTGCACTCTTCTGATATTATACTATACAAACTGGTCCCTTTTCAATTTTTTTAAGGAATTGGTAAAGCTAGACTACTAATTATTTCACGGACTTGGCCTTCTTTATTGCCTATGCAACTTCCAACAGATTCATCAGGAAGCACTGGCACTCAGCCTTGAAAAAACTCTAACCCCCATCCTATTATGTTTAGGGGAAAGGAGATGGCTACTTGAGAAAGACTTTAACCCCCATCCTATTACTTAAAAGCTACAGTTTTCTAAAAAGAGACAGAAACGAACCATATGCCAAGGCTCTTAGAACACAAGGACATAATTAACTTTGCTCCTTTCTGTTTTGTTTTACTATTCTATTAGCTGTAGTTAATGTGACAGCTTACAACAGAGATTGCATCATTGAGGGAGAGAACAAATGTAGTGATTGACCACAGTACCGAGTAGGATTATGCATGATTATGTACCACTACTAACTAGATCTCCAAGAATCCAAGACAATAACTATATGGAAAGAGCTTATAAATTAATATAACTTGAGAACCTTGAAAGGGTTTTTAATTGAGGATAAATATTTCAATTTAGGACATAGGATGTGTATGCTTTACTACTAAATTGGACATTTAAACATGAAGCAGCTCCCTAAGTGCCTAAGTACCCATGCTGGCTACTTCGCTTGATTAACCGCTTTTAGCATGTGAAGCATCGCTAAAGGCAACCTTAAGTAGAAGGATGATGCATTTTTTAGTTATAATAAATAAGATAATAATAAGTAGCTTAAATAAAATAAAAAAGTTATATTTGACACCTTCGTTGTAATACATAATTCAATATTAAGTTTATTTACTTCTAATGTATGACTAGTTTAAAATTTTGTAAATATGTAAAACTAGGCATTAAGATTGTCCTAATTTTAAAAGGAATGACTGCAATGACAATAAAATCCTTGATGTTTCAAATTGCAAATATCCTTGACATGGGACTTTTAGTTTGAGGGCTCCATTTTAATACCTTACTGCGTAAAAGTTACCTTTACTTCTAATATATACATCAACGTAAATATATAACATCAGATGTTAAGATTGTGCTATTTTAAAGGAACAAATGCAAGGGCAATATAAGCAGTAATGGTTCTATATGATAATATTATAAACAAGAGATAAGATGATAATGCTGAAAGAATGGAGTAAACTGTTAGACTTCTTCCTTATACCTGCAGATCAGGATATATAGCCAAGTCGAACTTGCGAGGGTTCATGGGGTTGCGTGAGTCACAAGGTAACACCACAGCCCAACTGCAGGAGATAGGATAGTTACAAATTACAGAAAGAATTTATGAGGAACTAGTTCAGTTTATAATTTATAAATTAAGGTATCTGGGGCTCGCTACATATCTATGTATATGTGCGCGAATGTGCCTAGTGTAATAATATACATGCTATACCTACAAGTATAAGTAGAACGAATGCAAAAAAAAAAAGTAATATATCTACGGACATTTTCCTTGACACCCATTGTGGAGCGAAAGCTTCCAAAATGCTTGGCCCAAAAATTTCCCGCAGCCAGCCAGAAAAAAGACAGATCCGAGCCTGAGCAAAATTAATTGAAAGATTGACATTTTATATGCAGAGAGAAAACAAAGAAAAATATTTATGAAGCCCGTTCTGCTATGCAGAACTTTGGAAGAAGCAATCATACTTCAATAGCACGGACAACATTGCAATGACCCTTCGCTCTAGCCAGATCAAGCGGCGTCTGACAATCATCATTCATCACTAAAGGATTTGCTGTAATATTTAAAAGCGGACATTTATTAGGCCAAGCACGCAATTAAAATTATCAAAATTAGTTTTAACATGATGAGCAAGACTAACCTCCATTAGAAATCAGTAAATTAACAGTTTGGTCAAGCCCTCTTTTCGCAGCATGATGCAAAGGAGTTCCTGCATGGCACCCTACAGTGTAGAGAAGCATGAGATCAGTGCTAACCACAAACTAGAAGGAAAATAATAGACATGCCAGATAAGGACCTACACTTCTGCAATGTTGTTTCATTTAGGAGTGACCCTGATAAGATCTAATTCTGGATTTTGGCCTACCCTAAGTTTTTTGGGAGAAATTTGAAAACTCAGTTCATGTAGAACCCCCTTTTCCACTGAAACGTAGAAAAATGGTACTTATAAGCGATAAAAGTGATCTGTTCGAAAAGGCCATCGTAGACTCTCTTATGGTAACGAAAACTTCTCTTATATGCCGTGCTCTCTGCTTTGACATCGTCAACGGTTTCCTTTTTCTTTTCGACTTGTTCCTTCGAGGGTTTTTTTTCCCTCCGTCACCTTGGCAATTACTTGGGCTGTCAAAATTTTGGAAGTCTTGTGGGCAAACTACTTGGACTATCAAAATTTTGGCAGTCCTTCGTCGTCCCAAACATGATTGTTTCTATTCTGAAGCTTCGAAACTCCATTAGTGGAGTTCGAAACTTCAGAAATAGTCTCAAATGGGTCTATCTACTACGAAACTATTAAAAGATATGGTTAAACATGAAATCTAAGAATCTAAACAAAAACAAACCTAGATTTGAAAATTCCTAGAATCTAAACAAAATATCTAGTTTCAATTGATGGAGATTTACCTTGATTGTGAAAGATTTTTGGTTATTACCATCTCCGCTGCGAAGGAAGAGAGTAGGAAGAGGAAGAGGGAAAAAGTTTTTTGAAAAAAAGAGTAGGAAGAGGGAGGATTTTTTGGTTGATTTTTGAGAAAAGAGTGCTTATTGAAAATGTGTTGCCCCCATGAGTAAATTTATGTGTTGCCTCCTAACACAATTTTAACTTAGTTGTGTCGCACCCTAAGACACGTGATCGCTATCACATTTGGGGTGCATTTATCAATTTTCTTTTCAGTAACCTAGGCACCGGAAAGCATATTTTTGTCAAACATCTTATTCCTTTTGACGACGACTTTCAGCATGTAGTTACCAACATATTGTCGCGCTTATAATACCAAACCCATCCTTAGCTTAACAAAAGTTGTACATAACTCAATATTAAACCGAAATGCGCTCAGTCGGTCATGGCCACTTCACAATGATGTAAAAATGTAACCTCTAGGGAACAATATATATATATAAACATTCTAAATTACCGAAAGAGGAACATAAACCTCTTACCGGGACGATAAGCATTGACATTTGCACCCAATTCGATCAAAACTTTTGCGACAGGCAAGAGATCGGGTCTCATGCATGCCAGAATCAACGGCGTTTTCCCTTCCTTATCAATCCACTGCACACAATGCCCATCAATCAGAACAGCTAAAGATTCCTCCCAAATCAAATTACAAGTGTGTTTCTGTAGATTGGCATACCTCAAGACCTGCCCCGTCTCGGCGGAGGGCCTTAATCCCTTCGACATTGCCATAATTGACTTGCTGGTACACCAATTCTTCTTTGGAATGATGAGCCCCCATTCCTCCACAAAAAAAAAAAAAGAAGAAGTTGCAGACTTTGGATACCCGGATCCAATAATCCGACCTTATCCCAGAAAGTAGGGTATTGAAGGAGCTCGGATTGGAAATCCTTAAATTTTGGCAGAAAGCTCACGACTTTGGTCCTCGTAGCGACTAATTCAAACCAAACTACTCACCAAATTGACCAAATTTCTAGGGTTGTAGCTGAATTTCTAGAAGAAGAAATATATTTATTTATTTATTTATTTATTTATTTATTTATTTATTTATTTATTTATTTATTTTTACATATGGGTCAAAAGAATTGGGGAAATTGGGGCTGACTTGATCCTTGAGGACGAAGAAATCCCACCGAAGCGCGTGGGAAGAGACGACAAATGGATTTTTTTTTTTTTTTTCTTGAATTTCTGTTAAATGTTTGGGTAGTTTCCTTTGTGGAATTGGCCGATAATAGTGGAATTAAAAAAAAAATTATACAAGCCTTGGATCTTCCATATTTTGCCAATGTCCTTCTGTACTAATATAATAAAAAAACATACATGATCATTATTTAGGTAATTTATAAGTAGATCTGTCAAATGGGCCGGGTTGGGCCGGGCCGGTACGAGTCTGTCCCAAAAAAATGACCCAAGTGTCGGCCCGACCCGGTTAATTGTGGGTCTGGACTGGTCCGGCCCAGTATATTGGGACGTGCCAGATCTCATATCTCGGCCCATAAAAAAAATCCAGCCCAGCCCGGCATGTCCCGTCCCGTGTATGAAGCTGAAGATGTGTGTGGTCCTTGAGCTTCGGCTTCATCAGCATTATGTGATTTGTCATATATGTGGATAGTCATTGAAATATTTAATGCACATGCACAGTACTAAATACGTTGTTTCACCCATGCATGCATTCAAAATCACAATGCTATGTTTGAAAATAAGATAAGTACGTTGTGATTCTCAATTGAAACATAAGTTAGCCCTGGGTGATATTAATATAATCAATCATGCTTTGTATGTTCTGTAGTGAACATGAAAATCACGAGTAATTAGATATCATCTTATCCTTTGTACAGACTGTGTCCCGGTCCATCCCGGACGTGCATGAATGCTGATGAAGCTCAAATTTTTTATCTACATAGAATATATCAAGGCCCGGCCCGGTACGACCTGGTTCGAAACCCACCGTATCGTGGGCCACTTCTGGGCTGGGATCATGTTTTCACCATTTTCAGCCCGGTCCGGCCCACCAAAATTTGGGACAGCTCTATTTATAAGGGCACTTCAAATATTATTCATGAATAGCCTAAATCTGATTTTGGTTTATTTACAAGTTTGTCACTTAAAAAATTATTCAGGACTAGTCCAACTATAGGTATATAAGTCAAAAAAAAAAAAATTCTCTTCTTCTTCACTTATCCCTCCCAAAACCAAAATCCTAAAGTTTTTCTTTTCTTCTTCACTTATCTCTTCCAAATATCAGCAATAAAATTCTAGATAATGTTTTCAATTCATGTTCATGTAACTAAAATTGGATTTAGTATTCATTCTAGATGAATTTTCGAAGTTTTGAACCCATTTTAGGTAACTAAAATTAGAATTTTTGTATTAGAACTGGGAAGAGAATGAAACATTTCAACTATGAAGTTAGATTATACTAAATCATGCAACTATGCTGAATAAAGAAAAGAAAAATCTTAATACCGCAGGAATTGTAGTGGAGCTAAGATGATGCTCCATCAACAGATTTTAGGACTGCCAAATTTTTTGGCAATTCTAGCAGTACGTATGACTGTCAAAAAATTTGCCAGTCCTAGTTTGGACTTGTTGTACATCAAGTCTATTTTAGGATTGCCAAAGCATTATGTAGGACTGTCAAGATTTTTGGCAGTCCTAATAGTGTTCATGACTGTCAAAAATTTGGACAATCATAAAATGTACTTACTTGACAGCAAGTCCAAACTAGGACTGCCAAGATTTTTGGCAGTCCTAATAGTGTTCATGTTAACCCCTCTCCCGTTCACGCTAGAACTGGAAGGGGTTCGATCATGGGAAGCCATGGCTTCCTCTGCAAAAAGCTTCAAGTAACAGAATCAAGAACTTCAAGGAAGAAGAAGAAGAAAATATGGAGATAAGTGCTAAATTCCAGTCTGTTTTATTATTGCAGTAAATTCTTCCTTTTATAGTGAGGATACAATTACAATTGTAATTACTGCTTGAGTTCTCTAACTAACTGCTGACTCATCCTAACTGTCTTTGCTGACAGGAGACGGCAGCTGGCAATTGGCAGTTGGATGAGCTGGATGAAGGATGAGCTGGATGAAGGCAGTTGGTAGTTAGTTCCTCCTGGTAGCTGGCCTTCATCTCTGGCACCAGCTTGGTCTTCTCCCTGCTGCAACATTTTATGACATGGAAGCTTATCAATACCTCCCCCTCATTTGGACCTTGCCTCAAGGTCAAAGTGTGGAAAAGTTTTGACAAAGTCCTCATAAGGAACCCAAGTATTGTTGTCAGTATCCTTCCATTGGATCAAGAGTTCAACTGCTGCTCTGTTTCCCTTCTTAACCAGCCTTCTCTCTAGCACCCAATCTGGCTCAATAATGGCTTCTTCAGCTGAATTGGGAAGTCCTGTTTGGACTTCTAATCTCTGACTGATATGTTTCTTCAGTTGTGAGACATGAAAAACTGGGTGTATCATAGCATCTGATGGTAGGTCGAGCTTATAAGCTACTGTCCCAATTTTCTGCAGCACTTTGAATGGACCATAGTACTTAGGAGAGAGCTTCTGAGGTCTCCTCTGTCCCACAGAAACCTGCCTGTAAGGCTGCAACTTCAAATAGACCCAGTCCCCTTCTTCAAAGCTCCTGTCAGTTCTATGTAGGTCTGCAAATTTTTTCATTCTGTCCTGTGCCAGTATCAGGTTGTCCTTCAGTATTTGTAGTGCTTGGTCTCTGCTGGTCAATGCTTGAGCCACCTCCCTGTCCTGCACTTCCTCTGGAACATATATGAGTATATTTGGGGGGGGGGGGGGTCTCCCATACAAAACCTCAAAAGGAGTGGTTTTGGTTGCTGTATGCCAGTTGGTGTTAAACCAAAACTCTGCCCAAGGCAAGAGTTTAGCCCATTCTTTGGGTTTATGGTTACAAAAACACCTCAAATATCCCTCCACACATCTATTGGTCACCTCTGTTTGTCCATCAGATTGTGGGTGATAAGCAGTGGTGTACTTCAACTGTGCCCCTTGTAATTTGAAAAATTCTTTCCAAAAATGACTTGTAAAAATAGGATCCCTGTACTTACCACAGACCTAGGCATCCCATGTAGTTTAAACACTCCTTCCACAAAGGTTTGTGCTACTGTGGCTGCAGTGTAGGGGTGTTTTAATGCAAACAAATGTATGTACTTTGATAGCCTATCAACCACCACCATGATAGTAGACTTGTGATGACTGATTGGTAAGCCTTCTATGAAGTCCATTGAAATGTCCTTCCATATTCTTTCAGGAATAGGCAAAGGGCTTAACAGGCCTGCAGGTGATGTAGTTTCATGTTTATTTTGTTGACAAACCTCACAAGACTGCACATATGTTCTTACATCCTTCTTCATTCCTCTCCAATAGCACCCCCTCTTCAGCCTTTGCAGGGTCTTCAATATTCCAGAGTGACCTCCTTCCAAGTTATCATGGTGTTCTTTGAGTAGTGTGAGTACAAATTCAGATTGGGGGTCTACTAATAACCTGTGTTTGTAATACAGTAACCCTTGCTTGCAAGCATATTTAGTGTGATCTAACTGACCACTCTCCTACTGATTGATTAAGTTCTGATAGTAGACTGATTGGGCCATTTGTGTTTTAAAGTTTTGAATCTAATCTGTAGATATCAGAGAAATTGCAGTAATTTGAACAGTTCCCCTTCTGGATAGACTGTCTGCTGCAGTGTTATCTCTCCCTTTCTTGTACTCAACTCTGAAATTGTAACCATGTAACTTCCTGACCCACTTATATTGAGCTTCTGTATGCACCTTCTGCTCAAGCATGTATTTTAATGACTTGTGATCAGTCCTAATTAAGAAGACTCTTCCCCAAAGGTACTGATTCCACTTCTTGACTGCCAATAGTATGGCCAACATTTCCTTCTCATAAGTTGATAAGTCTCTGGCCCTTCCTTTCAGTCCTTGACTTAAGAAGGCTATAGGCTTCCCTTCTTGCATTAACACTGCCCCAATCCCCTCCCCAGAGGCATCACATTCTAACACAAACTCCTTTTGGAAATCTGGCATTCTCAAGACTGGGGGCTGTGTCAGAGCAACTTTCAACTTTTCAAAGGCTTCTTGGGCTTGATCACTCCAGTGAAAGGCATCTTTCTTTAACAGGTTGGTTAGGGGACTAGCTATCATGCCATACCCCCTGATGAACCTTCTATAATAACCTGTTAACCCCAAGAATCCTCTTAATTCCTTAATAGTGTGAGGAATAGGCCACTGCAATACTGCCAGAATTTTGTCATTGTCAACTTCCACCCCCTTTGCAGATATTATGTGCCCCAAGTATTTCACCTGTCTTTGTGCAAAAGAACATTTGCTCCTCTTGACTTTTAATTGATTATCTGCTAACTTCTGGAAAACCAATCTCAGGTGCTCTTGATGTTCCTGTATTGACTTACTGTACACTAGTATATCATCAAAAAAAACCAACACAAACTTCCTTAAGAACATTCTGAACACATCATTCATCATGGATTGGAAGGTTGAAGGGGCATTGGTAAGGCCAAAAGGCATTACTAAGAATTCATAGTGGCCTTCATGTGTTCTAAAGGCAGTCTTGTGCACATCTTCATCCTTCATTCTGACCTGGTGGTGCCCAGACCTTAGGTCCAACTTGGTGAAAACAGTTGCCCCATACAATTCATCAAACAGTTCATCAATGAAAGGAATTGGAAATTTATCTTTAACAGTATTTTGGTTTAAAGATCTATAGTCAATACACATTCTCCAACTTCCATCTCCTTTTTTTACTAATATGACAGGTGAAGAATAGCAACTATTACTTGGTCTAATAATACCTGTCTGCAGCATGTCTCTGACTTGCTTTTTAATTTTATTATTGTGTGTATAAGGATGTCTATAAGGTCTGTTGCACACAGGTGAAGCCCCAGGTAGGAGGGGTACTTGATGGTCATAGCTTCTTTTAGGAGGGAGGTCCTTTGGTTCTTCAAACAGTTCCATATACTTTTGCAGTAAGGTCTCTATCTCAGTGTTATTTTTTGGGTCTTCAATTGCATTTCCAGTTTCAGCAGCCACTTGGGTACAGAGCTGTATCACAAATACTTGTCCCCTTGTCTGAGATCCTTGTTAACAGGTTCTGCCCACTGATGGCTATCATTCCTGATCCCTTTAAACTGCTGTACCTCTCCTTTGACAGTGAACTTCATGGATAAGTCTTGAAAGTTCCAGATTATATCTCCCAATGTGCTCAACCAGTTTGCTCCCAAGACTACCTGGCACCCACTAATAGGTAGTTGCAACAAATTGGCAGTTATCTTTTTGCCTTGGCACTCTATGACTACCCCTTTGTACAGACCTTGACTTGTCAATTTGTCCCCATTGGCAACTAGAACTTCAAATGGTTTATTATCACTCAGAGGTAGGTTCAGTCTGTCACTGAACTTGGCATCAATGAAACTATGAGTTGAACCAGAATCTACTAATATGATTACTGGTTTGTTCTGAATAGTACCTCTTAACCTCATAGTAGAGTGGTTCAAAGTCCCAGATAGAGCTTGCAAGGATATGGCAAAGGAATTCTCCTCCTTGTCTTGGACTGGACCTTCATGTTCTGGCTCCTCTTCTTCAGTGAACTCATCATCTGCAATCAGCATGCATAGCTTCTTATCCTTACACTGATGTCCCCTCATCCATTTTTCATCACATAAGAAACATAGGCCTAAATTCTTTCTTCTCAGGAGCTCACTTGGAGAGATAGTAGATGGCTGTCTTCCTGCAGGATGTTGCCATTGTCCTCCTGTTGAGGCTGGAGTGAAATTCCTTTTAGCAGGCTCAGGTTGATTTGGAAGAGGACCTGAACCTTGGTTAAAAGCTGATTTGCTCCCATAATAAGTGTTTTTATATGTTTTTTTCATGGCATTCATTTTTGCCTCATGAAGCCTTGCTATTTCCATAGCAGCAGGTAAGTCTTCAGGATTTGCAAGTTGGACCTCATATCTAATCTCTTCTTTCAGCCCACTATGTAGTGGCTAACCAAACACTTTTCAGATATCCCTTGGATTCTTTGGGACACTTTTTGATAGTTCAAATCATACTCCTGCACAGTTGTTTCCTGTTTGAGGAGCCTAAGATCTATCATGTAATCAGTAAATTTGGAAGGTCCAAATTGTGATTTAATAGTCTTGCAAAAGTTTGTCCAGGTTATGAACCCTCCCTTCACCTGCATAACCCAATCATACCAGTAAGAAGCTGTTCCTTTGAGCTGTACTGAACAGGCCTTCAACCTGTCCTCATCTTGAACCACTCCATAGTAAGAAAAATAACGGTTAGCTCTCAAGAGCCAATCCTCAACATCCCCTGTACCATCAAATTCTGGAAATTTGAGCCTCAAGATTGGCTGATTTCCTGTATGCCCATAAGAAGTATTGTGTTGAGAGTTTCTCTGGAATTCTCTGCTTGTCTGAACATGTCCTCCATCATGTGTCCTCCCTAATGCAGCTGGTATGAACCCTGGCCCAGGAGTTGGCACTCCCATTGCAGGAGCCATAAACCCTGGTAAAGGGGCTTGTCCCCCCATTGCAGATGACATGAACCCTGGATTCACAGGTGCTTGAAAAAATGGCACAGACATGGGAATGGTGGCACTGGCAACATGATTGTTCATGGAATTTCCATGAAACATTCCACCATGAACTTGAGAATCACTCAGTTGAGCCTGATGAAGCTGGGGTGCATTCAACAGGGGTGGCAATCCTAATGTGGATGGGGAAAGAATGGGTTTCCCACCAAGTTGGGATTAACTTGGGGAACTTCAAACCCTCTTCTTGATCTTGCTAACTCCTCCATTAATTGATCAAATTTGGAGTTCAAGGTTTGGATTGTACCTTCAATGGCTTGGAACCTCCTCTCTCCTTCTGGTGGTGGAGAATTCCCCTTGGAACTTGGGCCGAGGTTGGGATTGGCCGCACCATTTCCTCCATTCTCCCCATGGGACTCGTGCACCGGCTCTGATACCAAATTGTTAACCCCTCTCCCGTTCACGCTAGAACTGGAAGGGGTTCGATCATGGGAAGCCATGGCTTCCTCTGCAAAAAGCTTCAAGTAACAGAATCAAGAACTTCAAGGAAGAAGAAGAAGAAGAAAATATGGAGATAAGTGCTAAATTCCAGTCTGTTTTATTATTGCAGTAAATTCTTCCTTTTATAGTGAGGATACAATTACAATTGCAATTACTGCTTGAGTCCTCTAACTAACTGCTGACTCATCCTAACTGTCTTTGCTGACAAGAGACGGCAGCAATTGGCAGTTGGATGAGCTGGATGAAGGATGAGCTGGATGAAGGATGAGTTGGATGAGCTGGATGAAGGATGAGCTGGATAAAGGCAGTTGGTAGTTAGTTCCTCCTGGTAGCTGGCCTTCATCTCTGGCACCAGCTTGGTCTTCTCCCTGCTGCAACATTTTATGACATGGAAGCTTATCAGTTCAGAACTGTAAAAAATTTGGGCAGTTCTATTAGTGTTCATATATGACGGAGGGAGGAGGTTTGAGGATAGAACATGAATGATGATGGAGATTGATGTAGTGAAGGAGAGTGCTTATATAAGATGGTGGTCCGATTTGATGGTGTTCATCAGTATGACTTCAAAGGAGATGGAGTAAATGTCCTACGAGCTAGAAATTAGGGTTTATGAGGGTTTATTTTTATGCATTGTTTGTGAAGAAGAAATCATTAGGGTTTCTAACTTATTTGTGAGGAGCCTTTGGGTGCCATCTCTGAAATTGGAAATATGAAAAAATTTAGGATTTTAATGGAGATGGGGAAGTTGGAGATGGTGGATAAGAAGTAGACATTTTTAGAGGCATTGGGAAGAGAGAGAGAGAGTAAAATATTGAAATGAAAGTAAAAAATTTGGGTTTAGGGTGGTGTTGGATTGGGACAACCCCAAGAGTAAAAAAAATTGAGTTGTCCTAAGTAATTTTCTCTCAAACCTGGGCTAGCCCCAATCCGGACTAGTCCTGAGTAAGTTTTAAAGTGCCCTTATATATTACTATTATTTAACCTATGTTAATTCCGACTGTGTGGTATTGTCAGTTTGCATCTCTAGAAATTTTCATACTTCACGGACTATTCATGCTATTCGACAATTTTAACGACAATGTCTGAATTTTGCTTTCTAAAACATTCATTGGTAAAGTAGCCTCCGAAATCTAACATTTTGAATCTAAACTAAATTTCTTTTCAATTATGTTCTAATATTTTTTGTCAATTTTATTTAATAAGATACAAGGATAAAATAGTTCAAATAATATTCATTCAATGTTCATATGAAAAACATGCAAACAAACCACTCATATTAGAGGTTTCATTCAAATGAAAACAATAACTTTTTTGCATTCAAACTTCGTACTATTCACACTTTAAACTTCAAATTCAGAGGACAAAACGAACATCACCTTAATATTTTGTATTTTCATCGCTAGTCCCAAATCCGAATAAAGGAGAGTACCATTAGGTAGCTGGCGGCATAGTAAAATATTATCGGATCGCCATGGAATGAATTCATATGAAATACACGTTGGGATGTTCCTAAATAGTGGCGTGACACATCGTTTCTACACCGGTGTAATAAAAATGAGCAATGATGGATTGATAGGTCGTCACCCATATGTGAAGTATCGCATATATACCCCCACACCCCCACCTCCACCCCAATGCCATGTTGATCGAGCAAGTGTGGCTAGGGTGTTCCCCAGAAGTGATGTGCCATATCGCTACTCCTTTGTGGTGATAAATAGACAAGGGATTATAGCGTATAAGAAGCAATGATATTGTAAAAGAATAGCGCATGAGAGTATGATTAGATTAGCTACTTGGAATATAGGAACATTAATGGAAAAGAAAATGGAGTTGGTTGATACAATAACTAGGAGAAAATTTAATATTGTTTGTCTACAAGAAAAAGTGGGTAGGTAAAAAAAATCTAGGGAAATTGATATTAGTGGTTTTAAAAATTGGTACACGTGTAAAGAGACAAATGTGATGGAAATACTTGTGGCTAAATCAAACAAATAGTATTGTAGATGTAAAAATAATATGAGATATAATAATATTAACTAAATTAGTATTTGGGAGAATATTATTAATGTTATTAGTGAGAGTGACGTGCTTTAGCAGACAAATCTAAAAAGCATTTTGGATTGTTACATTATGTATCATTGCCTGTTACAAACATGTTAGTTATTGACAATAATAATTTATTAATAAAGACACTATAGTATTTCACTATGAGCATATCTTAATTAGTAACACCTATATTGTGATGAAGTTATGTGACATAGGCTAACAAGTAAGGAAGTCTGATTTGATCACAAGTACGAGATTCGAACTCTAAACGTAATGTTCCAAAAAAATGTTCCTAGTCGTATGACCACCAAGAGAAACAATGGTAGGATAAGGAAATTAAGACTAGTGATTGCTCATGAGTTACATGGAAATGTCATAGCGCTAGAAGAGTGGGATACTATAGTGTGAGTTTACAGTTAATCTTTTAATCTAATATAGTTCTAACCATGGACCATAAACAGGTTTTCATTGGGTGCATCTATATAGCTCATGAACCTGCACATTATGTAGTCGATATGGAACATGTCAATCTTGCCATATTTATTAATATGAGTGTATTTCTATGTGATCTGATGATCTCACTTTCAGATAAATTCTTGTGCAAGGTGAAATGTCATGTTTATTATAGTTGTACATCAAAGAAGGTGGAACATTTGATGGGATACAGAAGACTCGGTTAGTTTGGAGTTGACATTTATATCCATATCCATCATCGAGTTGGGATGCAGATGACAAATAGACTGAATTATATGGTAGCTCACGTAGAAGTTTCAACAATCAATCAGATGTTCCTCATATCATATTTGGGAAAATCGGTATTGGAGATCGATCATAACTCGGGCAACATTGGGTTAGAATAAGCTTAGACACCCTAGAGCAACTTCTAAACTCATTTGGGAATTTGAGAAATTTTCTAGGACAAGAAACTAATTATTTATAATTAAATATTAACAATTATATATTTTTAATAGAAATATATGATATTATCTTAGAAATAGATGATTCAAGTAACCAAGTGGTCGCGTGGCCTAATGGATAAGGCGCTCGCCTCCGGAGCGGGAGATTGTGGGTTCGAGTCCCACCGTGATCGATTTTTTTTCTAAGTTTTTTTTTAGGATTGATGGTGGTGTTACTGGTGTACTGCATCTTGGTCTTCTTTGCCGCCACGCCAGAGATGTCCTTCACCACCATCTCGAGGAGGGGGGGTCAAGTTGTTGCGAAATTTCCAAATAGTGGAGGGAGGGAGAATGGATAGAAGAAAGACATATGATCTGAATAGCAAGTTGGTCGCGTGGCCTAATGGATAAGGCGCTCGCCTCCGGAGCGGGAGATTGTGGGTTCGAGTCCCACCGTGATCGAATTTTTTTTTTCTAAGTTTTTTTTAGGATTGATGGTGGTGTAACGCATCTTAGTCTTCTTTGCCGTCACGGCCACGCCAGCGATGTCATCAGTTGCAAGTTAACGTTTTTTTTTTTTGGATCAAGCTAGGAAGGGTCATGTTAGAGACAGCTGACACATTCACCGGGTGGGCGGGCGGTCGTTACGGTGTGGGAAGCGACGAGACACAGCCGGAACGGAACGATCGATGATGGTGGCGGCAGTGGCAGCCCTAGCTCGTCATGTATGCATGGTAACAAGTTAAGTAGCGACTGACTGCATGAGCCTCCACTGAGGGATCGATCGAGGTACTACATGCAATGAGCTGCTTCCCTAGCTAGCTTCTCTTTGCTTGCTCTTCATCCATCAAACACTACATTCTTCCACCTGCAGGAAGCCAACTAGCCAGCCTTCTCCTCGGTCGATCGTTTATGTAAATTAATTAATGACCGATGTTGTGTACGTACGTGCATATATTAATTCATGGTCCAGTGAGGGGAAAAGAAAAGAAATCATAATTATTCATTTTTAGATTATTTCATACTTATCTACAAAGACTGTTCCATTAACTTCCTGACAACACTTTCAGGCCCAGAAGCTGATAAAAACACACTAGTTCCAAATTTAGGATCTACTTGACCAGCACACGCAGGAAATTGACCTCCATATCAATGCTTTCCAAGCTGTCAAACTTCGGCAAACTAAATTACATGTTGTCATTGGTGTCGCAAATTAAGACATCTTATAGAAACCAGAGCAACTCGGTCTGACAAGTCACCTAGTCGGTTTACATATTCGATACAAACATTAAGCAGAAGCTGAAAGCTAATGGAATCAGTGGAATTGTCTCGTCAGTGAAGGAACTCATTCATCGGATCGTCATGATGAACCCTCTTCATTCGATAAGCTTCCATATCTTCAGCAGTAACCTGGAAGAGAGAATAATGTAAGAAACATGCAGAATAATTCACCCTCAAAATGATGACAGTCAGAGACCATGCAGTACTAATACCTCATCGTTCCACTTCACATTGTACTTCCGCTTCCTTTCATCCCTCTCTTCCTTCTTCCTTGCATCCTCCTGCAAATCAAAATCCCCAACTTCAGCATCTCTGCAATGTACACATAAAAAACTACACATTTGAAAGGAGCAGGTATCCTATAAATTACCTTCTTTAGAGCCTCTGCAAGCAGCTTCTGATCCAGAACCAAGTCATCTGGAACCTCTGTTCCCCACGTAGCCATCCTCTTCTCTTCATGCTGTTCCGGTTTCTCTGTAGAATATACATGTATCAAGCAAATTTACAAAATAAAATGGCTGCTACTTACATTGTTTTCTCTCTCTTTTTCCAGACATTTTTCTTACCAAATACAAGCCACAGATCAGGTCCAGAAGGCTCGATGAAAAAGGTTAGAAAACTGTAAAGACAGTTAACCCAACACAAACCATCAACCTTTGCAAATTGACAAACTTATTATCGGTAGATATGATTTTAGCTAGATACAATTATGGAGAAACCATCCAGCACTCCAGATCTAGCAAACTGAAGTAAGGTTCGAAGTATCGGCCTATACCGATACAACATCATATCGTTTTTGGAACGTCTGATCCGATACCCCTACTGATACCAATACTGGCCAATACCCAAATTGCGGCTTTAGCAAGGAAAAAAGAAAAAGAGAATTATGAAAAAAAAGAGTACACACAATGATTCAATCATTCCAAAGATCAACATGCTACAGTGTGCCAATAAAATTCATGGAAGCTTACCGAATGAACAATAATATAACAAGTAATATATAAGATTATGCCTAAATGTATGGAATGTTTTCTTTCTAGCTATCTAAATAACTTTATTTTTTGGCTCTCTGAAATTGAGAACCCAGAAACTCTGTAAGAAACTGCTGAACCATCGATACCAATACTCTAAGAAATACGGGTGCGTATGATTAACCTAAAATATGGTTATTTGACCGAATTGATTAGCAGTTGATTCAGTTTAGCCTAATAAACTTCGTCGGTTCGGTTATGCTTTCTAAATAATTTTACGTTTGGTTACAGTTTGTGATTTTCTCTTTATTTAACCGACCGACCAATAATATATATATATATATATATATATATATATATATATATATATATATATATATATATATATATATAATTAAAATGTTCAACTCTCCAAATTAAGATTAAGGGGTTATTATGAACAATATGAATTAATGGGTTAGATAATTTATGAGTTAGCATGTCAGATATATAAATGGCAAATGGGTTAGTAATTAATAATTTAAGTTAAGACTTCCCGAATTACTCGAATCATTCTTAGATAAAGATGGCTTCACTAACGAAAGAAGCGTTTTGCCTTACCTATGATGCCAAGAAAAAGAACTAGTCTAAACTCAAAAGAAGTTCTAACCAACTCTTCAGAAATCATAACCACCAAGTACGAACAACTTTCTCCCTTCTTTTCTTTAAATTCCTCTCCCTTCGCAATACCAAGTCTTTAAGATGCTAGGAGATAGGAGACTTGGAGAGAATCACTTGTTTCTTTTTCTCACAAAACACGTCGGTATTACTCTTTATTCTTCTCTCCAAGATCTATCTTTACTCTCCATTAAAAGAGCCCCAACTAATTTAAAATATTAGAATTCTAATCAGAGCAATTCAATACAAAAAGAAGGTACCTTTAATACAACTTGTTACACTACACAACTGGTGATCAAGTTGAGGTATTTCCTATAGCTAGTAACTTGTATTGTTACATGTCATATTTGATGACATTTTTTAATGTTATTATATTTTGAAAAGTAGATTCAATTGTAACAAACTTCAAATATCGTATTATAATAGTCACATTGAACTAAATTGTGAGTATTCTTAAGATCAAAAAATTGTTAGCGTTCTATCTATTGAGCTAAACTACTCATCGGTTTTAACCGAATTAACCAACCAACCAACACGTCGGCTCCGTTAACCAAACCACTTGTGTGGGTTGAATTCAGTTATATAATTTGCATAACCGACTAAATCGGTATACACCCCTAATAAGAAGGATCCGAAACCGGTTTTGATACCGATAGATGTGAACCTTGAAGTAAAGGTGTTCATGAAGATGTAGAAGACAGATAGCTTGCTAGAGTGGGAGTAGCGCATTCATCCATAGGTGACTACAGAAATGAATTACAGTGCCAATCCAAGGGAAGAAAAACCCATCGATTTTCCCCTATATATACCGAAACTTATAACCAGAGATGAGGTGAGGCCTGCTAAGGGAATATTCATTTAAAAGAAGACAAGTCACAACAGACCTTGCCTCTAGTTTTCTATGCTAGGCTATATGATATATCAAAAGAAATTATATTCATCATCGCCATCTAGTCATCCAAGCCTTCTCCCATAAAAATGGGGTTGGTTGTGTAGCATAAGAAAGCAACATAAAGGATTTGACAAAGTTTTAAGACTGACAGTCAACCTCACATCAACCCTTTAATGTTAGTGCCAAATTCCTAGCCAAGATAACTATGAGCATGAGAGGGCTATGCCATAAAAACTTAGGTGGCATGTTGGTAGACCTACCTTTTGGATATGTAGTTTAAGGATTTAAGCTCATGCAACCAAGGAACACCCTCCAAGTTCCCTAGACTACAAAGAGGCTAGATAGACTAAGAAAATACAATAAACCATAATCTACAAACTCTTGTACTAACCTTCTGTCGCCTCTTTCCGAGCCAAGTTTGCCTTCATAAGGTCTACAGCAGCTTCAGCGGCCTCTATTCCAGCTGAACCCGTGCAGTAGCTGTTACGGATCGTCTGCTTGCAGCATTTATAGCCCCATTGATGATCCTTCCACCACGAACCCCAAACAGTTGTGTGGTTATTGATGTACATGTCTTCTTCATACTTGCTACTTGGAAGAGCCATCTCCTGCATATACCAAAATAATGTTAGTCCCATATTTTAGGTGTTCTGGGGGATTGATATGAATGTTCCTGAAGCTGCTCAATTGTCTACCTTGATCAGCACCTGTGTATGTGTCCTATCTTCTCAACTTTGACCTACCTAGTCATTATTTGGTTCATAGTTTTTATTCTGTACTACTGAATTTGTTGCTTTACTATGAACTTTGGCTGGGATCTCGAGATCCCATCCTTTGTCTCAAAAAAAAAAAAAAAAAAAAACTGAAGCTAGAACACAAAGAACTATCATTCTTAGCATAGAATAAAGAATGTGGTAAGACTAAATGATCTTACCTGGCCTTTAATTATTCGACCAGCTCGATCATATTCAACTTCCCTCTCGCTTTGCCCTAGGAGGAGTTCCCTTGGAAGAGCCTCGTCTGATGCTGCATTTCCATATTTCTCCATTATTGTGTCCTTCGTTTTAGATTTCAACTTCTCTTTAATGACCTTGTAGTTCTTAAACAACAATTCAGCTTGGGAAGGAGC
Organism: Iris pallida; assembly: GCA_029216955.1. NCBI lineage: Eukaryota > Viridiplantae > Streptophyta > Magnoliopsida > Asparagales > Iridaceae > Iris > Iris pallida. The sequence continues at coordinate 7,249,921 of JANAVB010027998.1, read as the reverse complement.
AGCTTGCATGTGGATATCTTGTCCTTTCTCAAAGGCTTCCCAAGCATGGATATTGAGCTGCTTAAAATCCATTGCTTGTCCACTAACCCTGTATTGGTTATCCCCCTGCGATACATTTGTTAAATCCATTACTATGTACTACAACAACAAAAATACAATGATACTTCTTACAGAAATATACAATGATCTACAGAAGAGTGACAAATTCTAATACTCACTAGATAAAACTTCTCATTTGGATCACTGTCAGGTAGAGGATCCTCACGCATCGAACGAGTTTTCGGGTCATAGTGAGCGGAATTAACATCAAGATTCAAAAGGTATTTTGCAGTATCTTCTCGAATACGCAAATTCCTGGAAAATAACATTTGGATAAGTAATATAAGAACCAGCTGATAACGCATGAAAGTAACGAACAATAAACAAGTTCTTCACATAAGAAGGTGTTTTAATATTAGGCAGATTAAAATAACCTGACAGTTCCTGTACTACCACCACCTGTGGTGCGCACACGTTTCTCCACTTTCGCGAAATCCATTTGTTTGCTCTCGTCGACCTTGGCCTCGTCCACTTTCAGCTCATCTTCATCATCTTCTTCGTCACTACTCGAACCCTCACCACCATTGTTCTTCTCCTCTAATTTCTTCAATTGCTGCTCCTTCAGATATTTCCTCCTAGCCTCGTCTCTTGCTTCATACCTCTCTATTACACGAGCATAAGTAGAAGCATCATATCCATTCCAGCGATCACGTTTACCATCATAATCAAGCTCAAATGTTTCCACCTTTTCATCTGGAGCTATATGCATGTTTGTCCATTTAGCTCCCAATTTCCGTGGTCTATCCATGCATGACTTCTTGTCATGAGTCATCGCTCCACAACTACAATTAGAAAAAAAAAACAAAGTCATCACTTTATTCACCAGCATAAGATGGCGATGATAGAACACAATACAATGTACAGTGATGTAAAATACTTATAATATCAAAAGGCTAGGAACACATCATATAAATATAAGGAGAATGACATGTTGTAGTGTCCTTTCCAACATATCATAGGAGAAGTACTGGAAAAACTGATAACCATGATAGTAACTGGTACGGCAACACCACAATTTGACAACCATGACACTCCTTGGAAAAGTATTGGAAAAACTGACAATAACTGGTACGGCAACACCACAATTCTCCAAATGGGATCGCAGATAAATACTAATCTCTTAAAGACGAATTGCTAGAAAGGAAGACAATTTTAAAGGGTGATGAAAAAAGCTTACATACTTCTCACAAGCACCCTTTCTGTACTTCTCAGCTTGATAGATTTTGGCACCTCTGTCATACCATGCCTTTGTATAATTTGGATCAGATTTCCATTTTCTTTGATGTTTCAAACTCTGTTAAAAAGTGAGAGCCAGAATCATATCATGTAAGCTCTATTTCCAAGTTGAAAACAAACGTACATGTCATTTAATTACGACGGCTTACCGGCTTCTCAGCATTAAGGTACCATGGTGCAGATGACATATACTGGGGGATATGCGGATTGATCTCTTTTCCATCTTCATCGAGCTCAGCTGGTGCAAGCCCCGCCTTACGTGCTTCTTCCAATTCAAGTTGCTTTCTATGGTCTTCTCTGGATTTAAAAGAGACTGTTGAAATTTGAAAAGATAATGTTAGAGCTTTATGACAATGCTGACAACAGAGCTTTATCATAACGCTGATGAATAATATATGTCAGAACTCTATGATAAGCTTATCTTCGATATTAAGATGGTACCCAGAATAGTTGAAAGAGGGAGAACGTGGTTTACGGTAAACCACTAACATATTAGTCAAATTCCCACAAATATATTGACAAAGAACCTCAACTGTAAGGTATGAGATAAGCTGCCCTCCAATTGTAGAGCCTAAACACTACTACACTAGCTGGGTGTATATAAGTCTAGCACATATAACCTTTGATCAGGAAAGATGTTAGGAAAAGGTAAAAAAGTGTCTTTTCCAAACAAAAAATTTATTGAAATATTACAATTGTTTTTTTAGAAATTTGTAAAGAATTATGTTGCAAGGACACAAGTACGATACAACGGAACGTTTCAGACACCGACACCAACTTTTGGTGTGTTTGTTCCTAGATGAAAAGATAATGTCAAACATTTGATAGTGTTTGTTCCTAGATAAAAAGATAATGTCAAACATTTTAGTTGCAAAAAGAAATTAGTGACCCATACAATAAATCACATCCAAGACTGAACTGGATCAGGTGAAGAAATACAAGCCCACATCATGAATAATAACAGAAGCCAGGTCCTAGCTTAAGAATGGATACAACATAGCCATAATTCTGGATACATACAACAAGTTGGCTACCAGTTTGTATCAAAACTTCCATCCATAACTTTACAATTGAATACATAACCCACATAATGTGTTTAGCTCTATGAATACTTCTACTACTAAATTAGGAAGGGCAACAACAACTCCTGTTGGAATGAATCTAAATCGTAGAAAGTTGTTACATTTAACTAAAAAGATTAATACAATCCCACATCATGAATAACAACACAAGTCAGGTCCTAGCTTAAGAATGGATACAACATATCCATAATTATGGATTTTATCCAAGACTTTACAATTGAATATATGACCCATTTACAATTGAATATATAACCCAAACAGTGCCATTTAGATCTATGAATACTTTTCCTACTAAATTAGGAAGGGCAAGCACAACTCCGTTACGGTGGAACGGATCTAAATTTTCTAAAGTTGTTACATTTAACTAAACAAATTAACATTACTTTTCACAAGAGCCAGGAAACAAATCCGATGAAGGATGTAGCTTTAAGCTAAAATAAAAATTGAACCTTTACTGGATTCACGGTGTTCCATGTGTTTTCTAATGCAATTTTGTTGTCCACAACAGATTTTATCTCAATTAATTCTTACAGACCTATAAGTTGAAAAGCCCTGTGCTTTGGAGCAGTTATTTCTTCCAATCAGCTATTGAACCGATCGCTAGCTTCCAAACCATATCATAAATTCTTAGATTCTTAGGTCAAAAAGGCCCTAGTAACTAAAAACAAACTTGTAAACAATTAATTTTAGCTCCTTTTTCACAACCAGTCGATCAGAAATTGATAGCCGAACGAATCTAAATTCATATCTTTAACCGAAAAAGCCCTAAAAAATTTCGGAAATAAAAAATTGGGATAACTATTACAATCTCATCTGAATTTTTTCACAAGGGAATCGAATCAAATATAACCCTAAAAGAAAGTTGGGAAATTTGAAGGAATTGAAGGAGACAAACAAGTACCTGATGCTGTTGCCATGGTGATTCTTAGAGGAACACTAATGAGTAATCTGCCCTCCCTCTGGCAAACCCTAACTTCTTCTTTTTCCTCCAAAAGAGAGAGAGAGAGAGAGAGAGAGAGAGAGAGAGAGAGAGAGTGTGTTGGTTGTAACTCAGCGGCGGATGATTATTATTTTTCTGGGTGGATGGGGGCAGCAGCTGGGAGAGCGGGAGGTGGAGAGGGATGAGAAGGAGAGGACCGAGAGAGACGGATTTTGGTGGGGCTGCTGCAACTCTTTAGTGTATATGTATGGTTTTTTCTAAGGGCACTCCCACATTTACTTGGGGCTAGCCCAAAAATATTCACAAAAATTACAAGTTTGCCATCCATTTTTTTTACTTGGGACTAGCCCAAAGAATGGTATAAATACCAACTTTTCATTTCTTTTCCACTCTTCCTCTTCTCTTTTCTTCTCTCCCTCTACTCTTTTCTTCTCTCCCTCAACATTTCTAGGTCATAGAATTAAACCCTATCCCAAAATTTTTTTCCAACCTACATTTTGTGAAGATTGTGGGTGAAAATTCTAGTATGAATTGTTTATGTTTAGGCCCTAGACTAAGGGTTAAGTCGATGGTGATTTTTCATTCATTTCAAATTGATTTTGATGGTGATTTTTCATTCATTTCAAAAATTTGAAGCAGTCATATCCAGGAGAGAGCTGCCGCCATTGTTGAACACCGCTCTTCACAGAGAGTCTGGCTTAGGACTGCCAGCACCCTGGCAGTCCTAATTTAATGAAGGACTGCCAGGGTGCTGGCAGTCCTGTCCCAAACTCTGTGTGTGAAGAGAGTTTCATATCCAAACTCTCTTCACAGAGAGTCTGGGACAGGACTGCCAGGGGTCTGACAGTCCTGTCCCAGACTCTCTGTGAAGAGAGTTTGGATATGAAACTCTCTTTACAGAGACTTTTACATAGGACTGTCAGACCTCTGGCAGTCCTTAATTAAGTATGGACTGCCAGAGTGTTGGCAGTCCTAATCTACAGGTATAAGATGACAAATAAACTGCTTTGGTAGATACTTTTGCTTGATAGATCAAATAGGTATAAGATGGCAAATACTTTTGCTTGGTAGATCAGAGGAGATTGAATCATGTAGAAAAAATAAATTGATTGTAGATGACAAATAAATTGCACTGGGATACAAATAATGTACACGCATTGCCATGTAACAAGACTCAGCTTTATGGATCCAGTTCCTACCCAAGTTCAATACAATCAAAACAGATATGGGTTAGTTGCACGCATGTGATATGATGAAGATATTAACACCTCTACAAGTGGAAAAATGTGCAACACCCGTACCTTTTAAGTTACTTTCGAGCTTAAGTGCAACACCCATACCTTCTATCATTCCAGAACCATTAGACCCTGATGCTTCTAGAGAGTTATGAGAAGAAAAACCTACATCATTCCAGGACCCTAAGATCCTGATGCTTCTAGAGAGGAAAACTATAGTTTCTACTTGAGCCTCTACTACTACAATCAGATAATTAATTGTGATCAAATGATATATTCCTGCAGAAATAGCACTAAGAAACCCAATGACGTGTGCAAATTTAGCAAACATGAGACAAATTTAAGAATCAAATGGGTACAGAGGCTAACTTAAAGGAAAACATGGGACCTGTCGAGGAAATAGCAAATACTGTGACTAAAAAATGTAAATTTGTTATAACCAAAATACAAAGTAAAAGAAGAAACTGAGGCATAATTGCAAATACTGTGACTAAAAATTGGTATTAAGACAATCTTTCAACTATTACAAAGGAATAAAATCAAAAAACAATATTATTTCTGAATAGCAAGTTATATGAATGCAGAATGAACTCCACAAGATGATTGCTCAAATTTGTTTCCAAGCCATAAGCATGTGCCATGTATCCAACTAATAACAACATACAACTATTTCACCAATATATACATACAAGCATACATCAGTTTCCAGCATGCTCTTGATAGCTTACAATATAGCACCATAATACAACAATGAGTAGAGAAGGCATTCAACTTATTTTGCCCACTATCTGTATGTAACATCATTTGCCGACTACCCCCTATTACAGAATTATACCATACACTCGACTAAACTTTCCTCCCAGACATCTTTCCAATAAATCACAGTCGAGACAAAAAATTGATCTCCAACCTCCCTTCCTTCCAGAATTTTGGTGTTGCAGTTGTGTCTTCTTGACACAAGAATGAATCTTATAATAATGAGACATGGATGAGCTGTGTACTGGATGGACCATGACGGCGTCCATGGAATTACTCTAGGACTTGAGAAAATATCCTTCCAATCTGTCTCTGCATATGAAGTTAGATGGTTAAACCATGATGCATTCACCAAAAACAAAATAACAATAGAATTACAAAGTATCTATGTTTTACTTAAAAAAATAAAAAAAGAATAAGTAACAAAAACAATATATTTCCAAGTACAGAAAATATCATACAATTATATTGGACTGCCAGACGTTGTTTCAGGACTGCAGGAAGTCTGGCAGTCCAAATGTAAAGGAGGACTGCCAGACTTCCTGTAGTCCTCTTTCACAAGAGGACTGTCGGCTGCCTGACAGTCCTACTGTCGTGAACCCGAACTCCAATAACGAAATCCTATTTTGTCGTATTCTAGGGTTAGGGTTTCAACATAAATTTTGGGTTTCATGTGTTCGAAAATAAGGGAAGAGAACGTGCAAGAGATTATAAACCTATTTTACAAAAACTTTTTCAAGAATTAAACCAATTCTAGGGTTTCGAATATAATGTAAAAAAATTTCGAAAAAATTAGGGAAGAACGTACCTGGATTCCAGTTGCTTTGACTTGCGTGTCATCTCTTCGAGAATCTTCGTGGAGGGATTGAGAATGGAGTGATGGAGAAGAAGAAATTAGGGTTTAGGAGATGGAGAGGGAGAGGGAGAGAGCTTTCTTTCTTTTCTTCTTGAGGAGAGAGAGTCAATAATGAAAATGAAATAAAATTTTTGGGTTTGGGGGGTTTGGGGGGGTTGGGCTGCCCCTAGCAATTTTTGGGTGCCCCTAGCAATTTCTCCACATTCATGGGCTACCCCCTAGCAATTGATGCCCCCAGCAATTTTGGTAGTGCCCATAAAAATAACCATATGTATATACATCTATATCTATATTATTTATACTTATCTATACTACTATATCATGAAAAAAGAAACAAAAAATCGTAAAAAAAAAATCTCGAAAATATACTAATTAAAAAAAGGTGCGGCTATCCGCACCACACTGTTTGCTAAACACACCCCAAAAATTTTATTTTTCCTATTCTACCCCTTCCCACTTAGCACACCCCCTACCCCCTCCAGCCTCCACCGGCTCCTCTCCTCCTCCTCCTCCCGCCGACCGGAACGACGCCGCCGCCACCTCCTTATGCCTCCTTTCCTCCTCCCGCTTCTCCCTCCCCTCCCTCCTCCGACGAGGACGAGGCCCCCGCGCGCACCCGCCTCTCCCCTCCTCCCCTCCTCCCTCCCCTCCCTCCTCCTCCTTCCGCAGACCGGAACGCCGCCGCCACCCCCTCCCGCCTCTCCCTCCTCTCCCTCCTCCGGCGAGGACGAGGCACCCGCGCGCCTCCGAAAATGTCCTGCTCCTCCGTGGGGGCCTCGTCCTCGCCGGAGGAGGGAGGGGAGGGAGGAGGGGAGAGGCGGGTGCGCGCGGGGGCCTCGTCCTCGTCGGAGGAGGGAGGGGAGGGAGAAGCGGGAGGAGGAGGAAGGGAGCCGATGGAGGCTGGAGGGGGAAGGGGGTGTGCTAAGTAGGGAGGGTAGAATAGGAAAAATAAAATTTTTTAGGGTGTGCTTAGTAAACAGTGGGGTGCGGATAGCCGCACCCTTAAAAAAAATATATGCAATAAATCTTAGGGGGCGTTTGGTTCAAGTTTTTGTGGCTTAAGAATGGGTTTTGAATTCCTTGCCCATGTTTGGTATGTTTAGGATTGGGAATAAGGAGGGAATATGAGGGGCTTAGGGGGGAAAGCTATTCCCATTGACTTGGGAAAGTTATTCCTAAGTCTCCCCTTGGGAATAGATTTGCTTTCCTAGGAATGATGCTTTGCTATTTTGTTTGGACGGTTATACCCTCTTTTTATTTTCAAATTTTCAACTTCTATCCCAAACATGTAAATTATCATAAAATTAATGAAAGGGTATTAAAGGAAAACTAAATAAATTAATATTTCTATCCCTTTGTAAATCAAATATGGAGATGAAAATTTTTAAAATTTTGAACTAGCTATTCCCAACCTAACCAAACATGGGTATGGAAATGTTGAATTCATTTTTCATGGAAAAGGAATTGAAAACCTAATCCTAGAAATACAAAAACTTGATCCAAACGAGCCCTTAGTGACAACTATTTATGTATTCCGAAGAAATTAATGTATTACAGAAATCCAATGATTAATGCTACTTGCTAACTTTTCTAAATCAGAAATTTTCATCCTACGGGAAAAAGTTAGAAGTATTTGTGGGAGAGGGGAGAAGTTTCAGGAAATTGTAGGAAACGGGACATCGCGCCAACCTACATGGCGGTGGCGGCCACGTAGCGGGGGGGAGAGGGGGGACCTCCATCTAGGATGGCGGGATGGAGGGGAGGCCGCCATCCTAGATGGCGCTGAAAGAGAGAGAAAGGAGAGAGAAACAGGAGAGAGGAGATGGCGGTGTGAGACTCGTCTCACAGTATCGGTATTTATATACGGATACGTATTTTGTAGTGTATTTCGTATTTTCTTGGTTCTCGTAATGCTTTAAAAAATTTCCTAACTTATAGATTTTTCCTTCGCCGGCATACCGCCAGTATACCGGAGTATACCGACGGCATACCGTCCAGACAGATTTTCCATATTTTAGATATTTTCGATTTCAGATATTTTCATGAATAGTGTTTCCGATATTTTGATAAATAGTGTTTTGAATATTTTGATGAATAGTGTTTAGATATTTTTGTGAATAGTATAGATGCACCCTATTACCCATTGGATATTTGGTTTTGTTTGAATGGCCATGATTGACTTAGATTTTCACTTGGATCATGATCCAACGGTTAAGATTAATTTCCCCTTCTATATATACCATTTCACTTTCTCTCTCCTCTCTCTTTTCATTCTCCTCTCTCTCTCTTCATTTATTCTTCCCTTCTCTCCCCCTTGGAGCTTGCCAAGAGCTTGGCCTTGAGGCCTTGGGTGTGGTGTCTAACCCCCTAGGAGGAGGAGTAGAAGATTAGGCTTGGAGCTTAACCTAGGCAAGTACATCTTGCCAAATCCATGAACCATATTATTTTGTTGTCATTTTTGTTTCCCTTGGTATTAAATGCTTAGAATTTTTCCAAACTCATTTTGTAAAATATGTTTTTCTTATGATTTTCGTATATATGCATGTTTCCAAAATTTGTTTAAGCAAGGTTTTAATTTTCTGTTAAAATTCAATATTGACTTAGTAGAAAACTTGGTATCAAGAGTGATACTAGTGCTGCCATCATGTATCTTGGTCACATATACATATATGAGGCCCTCACCTATTTTGTATATCATGGATTTTGAGTTTGGTGGCAATCGGAACCCGTTTCGGAGTCCCGAAAACCTCTGTCTGGGAGTATTTTGAGGTATTGATCTATCAAATATTTTGATTTGTGAAAACTAATACTTCCATGTTGTAGGAAATTCAATTCTATGCAATTTTGACTTTTGAAAATCCGAATTTCGATTTAAAACGAAGTTTTTATGGCCGAAACAAGTTTTGAGTTCAAAAATTAACTTTCTGTGACGGTTCGGAAAATCCGTCGGAAATCCGCGGAAATCCGTCGGAAAATCCGAACTTGCACCACTAAACTTGCTGTGACACTTCGAAAAATCCGTCAAAAATCTGCAATAATCCACCGGATAATCCTGTTAGGCTATTTTTGTCTGTTTTTGTCCGTTTCTGCCCGTTTTTGTCCGTTTTTGATATTTTCTTCGATTGTAATAATTTCTTAACATGATTAGAGGATCTTGCATAGTTAGAGAATGATTGTACATCCTATATACACTTGACACTAGCACAGGTTCAATCATTTTTCTATGAAATGTACTTAGCTTTAATTATTGTTTCCCACATGTCATGATATGTCTTTTTGATAGATTCTTTCTTACAAGCTATGATAATTGTTACATGTCTTCTTTGCTTACATGATAGTGGCCCGTCGTGGCGCACTCTCCTTACATGTCTTCTTTGCTTACTCGATAGTGACCCGTCGTGGTGCACTCTTGTACATGTCTTTCTTTGCTTACATGATAGTGGCCTGTCATGACGCACTCTTGATTCCAGTACATGTCTTGCTCCTTGATAGTGGCTTGTCGTAGCGCACTCCTGGCTTCTTGTCTATTATATTTTCTTGTTGTGGCTTGTTATGGTGCACATTCTCGTTATTGTCCAGTCTCGCATGTCTTATGTCTAGGATGGATTCTGCGGAATGCCACACCCGGAATCCAACAAGAAAATGTTAAGGACTAAACAACTAGCTTGATTACTTAGATCATTGAAAATTTTCCAGTAACCTGTTGCCCCTTTGGTCTTGGCATTATATATATATATATATATATATATATATATATATATATATATATATATATATATATATATATATATATATATATATATATATATATACATTGGGATTTGGAGCTATCTGTCATGATGAGCACACTTCCAGCTCACCGTCGAGTGGGGCACCTCTTTAGGACACATGTATCTTACTGCAGTGTGTCTGCTATACTTCTTTTCTTTTTGGCTTGGACCATTCAGGTAGTAGCAGGCAGGAGCTGGACTTGGAATTCTCAAACTTGCATTTGTTAGTAATTAGGATTATGACAACCCTAGTTAGCTGTAGTGCCCCGTCCCGCGAAGTCAATCGGAGGAATCGAAATGCCGACGGCGTTCGGACTTGGCCTTACAACGGCGACTCGAAGACATCGCTCAGGTAGGGTAGTTTCGGTGAACTTGCCTCATCTTTGCCTTCACATAATAAATTGCGTGTTTTCAACTTGCACAAGTAGGCTTAATAATAAAATAGACGAATCCACACAGCTAAAGGGAATTATCCCGACGGATCGAATCGAGTTTAGAACATGGAAAACGTTCCACGGTCTGATTAGAGTTGGTGCTCAGCGTGCTTTGAAAATGACACTCGATCCTTCGTCCCGCGGCTTGGGAGAAGGAAAAGTTGGTATTCGACACAAACGAGGAGTTAGCCTAAGTCATAGGCGTCGTCCGCGTAAATGCTCGATAAAGCATGTACGTTTCCACTGCGCAAGGCTTGGCATAGCCTTGGCTCGTCCCTCGGGTTAAGTTGTAGGCTTGAGTAAGTTAGGCAAAGTTATGCCGATCGACCTAAGTCATTCCAAGTGCCGTCTCGTTCTTTCTGCGGTTGTCAAGTCAAATAGTCCCACGATCTCAAGGGCCGTCATGTAACATATGACTTGGGTGATAGCGTCGCATAGGACGTAAGTCAGTTAAAGGCACGAGCCACGGTTGGCACGATATAAAGTTAGCCACGGTCTATGGCACTTAAGGAACACGTTTTGTTCAAGTTAAGTTGGAAGGCTATGTAGTAGTCGTTCCCTCGAGTTCAAAGAAGTATACGAGGCGGTCCTTCGGTTGGGAGTCTCGCGTTCCTATCCACGTTAAGAAGTTCGAGGCGGTCCCTCGGTTGGGAGTCTCGCGTTCCTATCCATATTAAGAAGTTCGAGGCGATCCCTCGGTTGGGAGTCTCGCGTTCTGTCACGACCCGCACCCGATGTAAGGGCATGAGTACGTGACAACGTCCCAGCCTACGTCGCAGAAACGGCGTAGAACGCTGTCTAGGTCTACTATCTAAAACAATTATAATATCAAAACTTGTCGAAAACGGTCAACTCCGAATGGAGGACAAGCAATGACAATATAATATACTCAATCACAAACTCTAAGAAATATAGATGATACCGAAAGATAAAGACAACAAGAAATAAAATATCATCCTGAAAATCTAACACAGAATAATACAAGTCCAGAGTCACAGAGTCAACAATCTCTAATACAACTACTAAAATAATAACAAGCCAAAATATAATCTGGAGACAAAGTCCAGTACTAACTAAACCAGCTAAGCTACTCTAAAGCCCCATCGGCTGGAGCTAACCCTTGCTGAACTAGGGTCTCCAAGTCTAGGCCAACTACGTCATGAGGACCGTAGTAGGTAGGACAATCCTCCTCGCCATAATCTGTAAAATTTTGTCAACATATCCAGTCAGGATAGAACGAGCACAAATCTCAAATAACAGTTCTAGTTAGACGATATTAAAAATATAGCAGTAAATAGAGAGAATATACGAGATAAAATAATGTGTACATGAATCATGGTAAGGCATGTCAAGACTGTAACTGAATGTAAGAACAAGAAAACAGTATATATCATGTACAAAAATCTGGAACTATATCTATGTGAGTTTAGTATTAGTTTCAACATGTGATCGGCTTAGAGCTTGATACAATATTTGGCCTGGCTAATCATACGTGAGTGTATGATTAATACTATACAATGATGATACAATATAATACTGTAGGATATTGATCACATATCTACGCTAACACCCCCATCCCTGACTAATATAGTGGATCCAGTCATGACACGTGATTCTCTGAGAAGGTAGCTAGCCTTCGCAGGAATCCTGTCTATACAATGCACAAGGAACTAGGAAGACTTGCACAAGGCATACCATATATAAGAGAAATAACATCTTATGACAGAATCCAGACAAATACCAATCCGTGTGAACAATGTGTCAAGAGAACAAGGATATCTACACTAAATACTAGAAACAAAGACGATATCATAAAACAGAAATATTATCAAAGAATGTACTTGCCTGTGATATGATGGATAAGTCGACTGAGTCCAAGAACAGTGTCTCAAGGACCTATAGATGGAATACTGTATCAATATAATAGTTTGGAAGTGAAATTAAGTCATACTGAGTCAAATTAGGTCAAGACACGTCAAACTAAGTCAATCTAGGTCAAACAAGGTCAAACTAGATTGTACAGGGTCAATCTAAGTCATATTAGACCTAACAAAGTCATACTGGGTTAATACAAGTCAAACATAATTAAACTATGCCGATTTAAGTCAAATGTTGACTTACAGTTGACTTTTGGTCAACTGGTCAACTCTGGTCAACCCTAGGTCAACTTTAGGTCAACTTGACTAACGTTGACTAACAGTTGACTTTGGGTCAACTGGTCAAGTTTGGTCAAGTTCTAGTAAATTTTAGGCTACGGTTGACTTTTGGTTGACTTTTAGTCAAAACGGTCAACCATGATCAAACGGGGTCAACCCTAAGTCATTTATCCTATTCATAATCATTACCAACCAAGCTATCCTAATTCTAACCATATCTTAATCAAGTTATCTACATATCTTAGTTATAGGGTATTACCTTAACCTATCTCATTACCTTACCAAGGTAAACTTATTACCTTAGCCTCTAACCGATACCCTTGCCTACTCTAGGCAACTCTAATACCTTGCTTAGGTATTCTCACACCCTACCCTAGTATCTTGATACCATACTGTGGTATCTTGATACATTACCTTGCCAATAAGGTAATTATCCAATTATCTTGAAGGTAAATGGTAAATCTTAAGATACCGTATTGGTATCCTAAGATACCACTCTAACCTCTAACTCTAATATCTAATTTCTAACATCTATCTAACATATCCCACATCCTAACATTGCATTCTAACTCATCTTAACTCACTATCCTAACTTATTACATATCTATCTAACATCTAACATTCAACCATCATCTAATATCTAACTAACATATATATATATATATATATATATATATATATATATATATATATATATATATATATATATATACTTATCTAACATCCTACTTATACCCTCATTGAACCTCTCTAACATGTTATCTAACCTCTCATTCTAACATATCCAAACTCATATATATACCTATATGTAAACACTAACTTAACTCTCTAACCATCTAATCCACATGACTCACTAATTCACCACTAACCCTCTACTTGCTAACATTAAGGCAAATCAACTTTGCCTTGGGAGTATCTCTCCCGATATCCTAGGATAGCAAGATACTAACCTATCTAGTCATTACCAACCACAATCTTTCACTATCTTGGACATCAAAACCATCTTATGGCATATCTTAATTCTCAACATTTACCTTAAGGTAATCTTGGTATCTTGAGATACCAAGATACTAACTTAACCTCTATCCTAAACCACAACTACTTTCCTCAATTCCCACTCTACATCTAACTTCCATCTAACTAGAATACTACTTCTAAACTAACTCTCAAATACCAACTCATACATCTACAAACTTACCCTCTAATGTGAATACCTTAACATACCCTTTATTACCCTTCCAAAGTAATCCCATTACCTTAGCTTCTAACTCCCACTCTAGACTTTCCTAACTTCATTCTAAGTATTCTCCCACTCTCCAATATGGTATTTCAACCTTCTTCTAGTATCTCGATACCGTATCATGAAATCTTGACACTTAAAAGTCAAAAAGGGTAAATTCTCATTACCTACTAACATGTGGCTTAGCTTATTTTCTACCACTCTAACCACTAATTTTCTAACCAACCTACACCACTCCAACACTCACAAATTAGGGGGTTGTATAATAGAAAATATGGTGGATATAGGGGGGTATATAGGAGGGGCAATTAGGGGTGTATTGGGAGGTCAAATGGGACTCAAAGTAGGGGGTTTGCTGCTGTTTTACTGCTGCTATTGTTGCTGAAATTGCTGCTGTTGCTGCTGAATTTGGGGGGGGGGGGGGGGGGGGCAGCAGCTCCCCCCTTCCATCCATTCATCCATTCATCCATTCACTCATTCATTCATCTATCTATCTATCTATCTATCTATCTATCTATCTATCTATCTATTCATGAACACCCACACACACACACACACAAATACATACATACTACCAACACCACCACTACCACCACACACACACACTACCAACACCATTACTACTACCACACACTAACACACTCCCCATAAAAATATACATACATACACATACACATATACTCCTAAACGACCCAAATCCTTATCCGAATATCCAAATCTTTGAAATTCTACCCTCTAGGGCCTAGACACATTCCCCACACAAGAAATCTAACTCGCGCACCCGAGCGGAAACGAGAAACGAGACCCGAATGACCAAATGGCCATTCTAGCGACTCCGGGGTGTCCGATTCGCGATACCGCGTGATACGGACACCAAACCTATCCGGATTCGACCCAAACTCTACCCACGAGTTCTAAATAATTATTAGAACCTATTCTAAGTACTAACTTGTCGATTCTAGTGTCGGTGCAAAAAGTCACCCGTGTGTTGGAACCCGAAAATCCCGAAAAAGCCTATTTTTATGATTTCTCGCAAAACGACCCCACGTATCCAAATATGGACACGTACCTAGCCTCATCTCACCCAAACTAACATAATTAGGTCTAATTAGGCTAGGGGTATAACCCAAACATGTCAATTTAGGATTTTCCCTAAATTTGGTACTAAACCTAGCCCGAAAGTCCCGAATTGAGTCCAATGGGTTCCAAACATCTTCTAATGGGTTGTCCTACGCCTCGGGTATCCTCTAATATGAAAATGGTACTAAATAAAAGTAATTACAAAGGTTATAGTGAGGGTTTACCTATTGGGAGTTGGAATCCCAAGAAAAGCACTAAAATTGATTCTTTTTGGGTCAAGAGCCAAATATATGCTTCCAACCCCTCCATGCTAGGTTCTACCTAGATAAAATCCACACATGAGAGATGAATAAGGGTTAGCACCAAGATTAGAGAGAGATCTAGAGAAATGGAAGAGATTTGACTTACTTTGGGCTTGAAATCAAAGGGTTTTGGCTTGGTTTGGGAAGGAACTCTCAAAGGAGAAGAAGAAGAAGAACAAGATGTGAAGAAAATAAAGTGGAGAGGGGGTCTCTTGCTGCTGTCCAGATTTATGGGATTTGGGGACATTTGGCAAATGTCCAAAATGTCCTCCAAGGCCCCTTTGAGTCAATTTTGTCTTATGTAGAAGTTTGGGGCTAAAAGGGTCAAGTTTAAATAACCAAATGGACCAATTAAGTCATGTGGAATTAGTCTAAATGTACTATACTAATTAGTGGGATTTATGGGCCATGTCTAGATAAACTCTAGGTCCCAACTAGAGTCTAAGCTATCCGGGTCACTAACACAGGTCGAAATGAGCCAAAACTCAAACCCGATCAAACTAAACCCGAAAATACAATATTAAAATATAAAAATTCTCAAAATATTAAAATATAAAAAATGACCAAAATTATAATACATCAATTTAAATATTATTAAAATAATATAAAATTCACCAATTAATCAAAATCCTAAATAATTCAAAAGTCACAAAATGACCAAAATACTCTTAGCCTAAAAAGTGAAAATTAGCTAATTTAATCACATGGGTTAGGCCTCCATGGTCATGGTTATTCTCTAGGCTAAGCAGCTCTAAGGTTACACTAGCCAGAGAACAAAATCACAAAACACTAATTTAATTAAATTAAAATAATCAAAATTACCAATAAATCAATAAAATAATTTAAACCTATTATTAAATAATCAATTGTACAAAAGTTTAAAATTACCCTTATTTTAGAAAAGTGGTGGTTACACGTTCCTATCCACGTTGAGAAGTATACGAGGCGGTCCCTCGGTTGGGAGTCTCGCGTTCCTATCCACGTTGAGAAGTTCGAGGCGGTCCCTCGGTTAGGAGTCTCGCGGTCCCGAAGCACGTTATGCCAAGTGTGATTCAGAGCACGAGTTGCTAAGTATAGTTTCAGTCGTACCAACAAATTAGGTCATACATTTACGTGAGTCTAGATGTCTCGTAGGTGCGTGGTCATTGGACACCTTGTGTCACCCCTAGTTTTCGAATTAGGGGTATTTTTGTTATTTTTCAAGTTTTATAATTTTTAGGAATTTTATTTGATTTTATGTGTTTTTTTGGGATTTATTTGGGTTGGTTTGGATTTTATCCAATTCGGACTCAAATTGGAGACCCGGGTAGCCTGGACCCTAGCGGGACCCACATACTAGCTGGGCTTGGCCCATATACCATCATAATTAGGTTAGAAATTATAAACCCTATTTTCATGGCTTAATTAGTCATTTTAGAGCTTAATTAGTATTTAGAAATCAAACTGAACCAAACCCGAAACAAATCGAACCCAAACTAAGTCTAATGGGTTGGGGGCTTATTGGATCCCCAACCCAAACCCAATAGCCAAGCCATGGCCGGCCATGACAAGCCCCCCCCTTCCTTCTCCATTAAGAAAAACTCTCTCTCTCTCTTCCAAACTCCATTTTCTTCCAAGCTTCTTCTTCCTCCAAGAAAAGAAATCTAGGTATGCTTCTAATTTGTCATTTAATCCTCCTTTACATTTATTTCCTTCACCATTAGTGTAGAGAAAATGATTCTCTATACTTTGCCCATAGAAAATTGTAGGTTTCCTAATAATCTAGGTTAAGGATTTATTTGGGGGTTTTTCCATTAGAGTAGTATATATATATATATATATATATATATATATATATATATATATATATATATATATATATATATATATATATATATTGTTTGCCATTAAAATTGTTTGATTGAAAACATTAATACAAACAGAACAGTGTTACAATGTAGGACTTAGATGTAGTCCTAGGAGTACACTTTTGTTTAAGCTGGGTCCTTAGTGCCAATGGAGCGAGTGGTAATGCGTTGACTCCGTTGACCGGCTGACGACGGTTATCGGTTCTCTGAAGGCGTGGATTGCTCTGGGTGCTGGAGCTTGTTGAGAGGAGGAAGACGTTGAGTGTCTGTATCTGCCTCTCTGATGATTCCTTGTATGTTCGTTGTGGATTCTCTGTGTGTGTGTGAAGGAGAAGATCCCTCTATTTATAGTTTTGCAGGCTGGCTGCTCATGTGCGCATGTAGGATACGCCGGTGTGTGGGGACGCCACGTGGAGGTTGCTGATGGAGGCGCGTAGATGATGCGCCCTGATTGAGGGGGAGAACTCTTCATACTGCTGTTGTGAGCCGGCACGTAGCAGAGGAGAAGATCTTTCTGTTGCTGAAATCTTGGACGAGTTGAGTCAAAGGACACGTGTCGTCGACTCATGGCTCGAAGATCTCGGATTTGGTGGAGGGAGTGATCTGGTGAGCTGCGCCTTGGATTGGACGCAGGAGGAGGCTACGGCTCATAACCTTTAGGAGTTACAAACCGTTCGGGGCGCATGGCTTTTGAGGCACATGCAGGCGACTTTCCTTCTGTCTTTTGGGATCAGAGAGCAGTCTGAGGCGCATGGCTTTTGAGGCGCATACAGATTTGGGCGCATGGCTGCAGAGGCGCATGCGGGTGGTTGAGTGGCCACGTGGCAGTAGCCGTCGGGATGAAGTCATGATGACGCTGACGTTGCCGACGCTTCGTTTTCTGAAAAAAGCTGTCAACTGTTCAGACTTTGGGAGGTATGCTGCCAACTCTGTCAGTTCAGCATTTAATGTTTCTGACATTCGATGGACAGCTGAGTGGGCACGTCGATTGGCGTTCCACTCGGTATGGAGATGTGTGGGGGCGCATCCTCTGTAATGCGCCTGGTACTGAAGGGCGCGTCAATGTGATGCGCCTGATACCGAAGGGCACGTCCGTGCATGGCGCATCTTTATTGGTCCGTTTTGGGAAGGTTGCCACTTGGCGCATGGGTTTGATTTGCCCTGGCCTATGAATAGCAACAGTTTGAGAGAGTCTTGTTGTCTCTCCCTTGACTTCTCGACGAAGATGGATTCGACTGGTCCTCCTCTTTGGCAAGACATTGTACTGTGGATGATGGTTCTCCTTGTTCAAAGAAGCTTTGACGGTGAACTCCTTCAGAAGATAATAGCCCCAGGCTGGTAGATGCACCTGTACGTTGACGAAGAAGTGATTCACTCTGACGGGGCAGAGTGATGCGCTGGGAGACATGTACAGCATGTTGCAACTGTTGGAACATAGACTGCCTTGGTGGTGGAGCCACTGTCTTGCGGTAGCAGCAGTTGATGACGACCGTAGCACAAGTGTGCCCTGTGAGGGGCACATTATGCTTGTTGGTCGGCTCTCCTGATCGGCGCTTGTGAGGGATCACGTTGCACAGATCGTTGGGGGAGAGTGCCACCTTCGCACCCCCTTCAGACGCATGGCAAGGCCAAGCGTCGGGGTGGTCAAGTGAGAGTGCCACCTTCGCACCCCCTTCAGGCGCATGGCAAAGCCAAGTGCCGGGGTGGTCAAGTGAGTGCTGCGCCCCCTGATCTAATACCAAGCAGGCATCACGATCAGTAGTGGGGGAACCACAGCATTTGAAGTGACTTGAACGGACCTCAGACGCACAACCAGAGGAGGCACGGGAGTTCAAGACCACTAGGTTTGCCTTGCTCGACTTGGTTGTGAACGCAATAGATGCGCCCAAGTGAGACAAGGACTTTGAAGGTCGGCTCGTTTCTGGCACCGCAGCACCCGAGTCGACCTTGTACAGCTTACCATCAGCAGCGCACATGATTGTGAGCGCATGCTTCTGGTTTACTGCTGGCATAGCACGTTTGAGGCGCATGGCCTGTGCCGTCTTGGACTTCTTCGTACTAGCCCGTGGGGCGCATAGTACTCAGAGTCCAAATTATCCTCGCCATGACAGCGAGTGAAGAACTTGCAGCCAACCCAGAAGAATACTGCAACTTTTGTGGCTCGAACGGGCTCCCTGGATAATGGGCTCCCTCTTCTTTATTTATTTTGGTCCCTTTTCAAAGGAGGCAAGAGGTCTCTATATATAGAGTGGAATGAGGCCTCCCTTCTTCTCCTTTCCGATGTGGGATTAAAAGAAAGATTCCTTCTTTTTCATGCTTCTACAAGACCCCCTTCAAAGTTTTTAAAACTTTTGGACAAGTTTTGAAATACTTTGAACAAGAAGCATGAATGGTAGAGCTGTTTAGGTGTGACAATCCTATCAGAGGTAGTATGGACGTGATAGGTTTGGGTACTTCCACTGGGGAATTTATGTGGACTTATCATCCATGGCGCACCTTGGTTTTAGGTACAGATAATAAGTTGAGAGAGAGAGAACCAACATATTTACTCAGAGGTAATATGGACGTGGTAAATATGGGATTGATGGTAGAGCTTTTCCTACTCAGAGGTGATATGGACGTGGTAGGAATGACTCTGGAGAGAGATACGCGGAACTACTCAGAGGTAATATGGACATGGAAGTTCTGCTGGGGATAGTGTAGTCCTTTACTCTGTCTTTTTAGAAATAAAGAAGTGCACAATTTTCTGTGATGTGTTCATTTTCATTGTCATGAACTTAATGATTTGTGTGGACCTATTATCTTTTGCGCACCTTGGTTTTCAGGTACAGATAATAAGTTTGAAGGAACCATTATGTTTGCTCAGAGGTAATGTGGACGTGGCAATCATTGGGTTCGAAATGATAGAATCTCCCTACTCAGAGGTATTATGGACGTGGTAGGAATGATCTTGGGGGGATACGCTGAACAACTCAGAGGTTATATGGACGTAGAAGTTCTGCGATAAATGTACAATAACGCAGGGGTTGTTTGTACAAGATGTTTACTCAGAGGTAATGTGGACGTGGTAAACATGAAGGGTAGCGTAGGCTTACAAAGTGTAAGATTCTACTTTGTAGGGTGTAGAGAGACAACTCAGAGGTAATATGGACGTGGTTATCTTTCTACTGGAAGATGCCACGGAACAGCTGGGTTCCGGAAGCGTATGAGGGGAAGTACATGTCTGGAGGATGTCAAGAATAGTACTTCTTTAGGAACTTGCCGTTGACGGGCATCATGAATAAGTCCCCATTGGGTTTGGCGAGGCGGTAAGCACCGTTTGAGTATACCGTCCCTATGATGAAAGGTCCTTCCCACTTGGGCTCGAACTTTCCTGGTGTCTTGTGGGTCAACACCATAGGTCTTTTGACTGCTAAAACCAGGTCGCCAACTTGGAAAGTCCTCTGTTTGACCTTCTTGTTGAAAGCCTGTGATATACGGGCTTGGTAGAGCTCGATGCGTTGTTGAGCTAGGAGACGCTTTTCGTCAAGTGCCTCCAGTTCCTGCAGACGACGACGTTGATTGTCCTCTTCTGTGAGTTTGTTTGTGATTGCTACGTGGAGTGAAGGTATCTGTATCTCGAGAGGCAGTACTGCTTCGCTCCCGTAGACCAGGGAGAATGGAGTGTTGCCTGTTGGGGTCCGTACCGTTGTGCGGTAAGCCCAAAGGCATTCGCCAAGCTTTTCGTCCCAGTCGCGTTTGTTGGATGACACGACCTTTTTGAGCAGCCTAACGATAGTTTTGTTGAATGCCTCAGCCAATCCGTTTGCTGTCGGATTGTAGGCGGTTGAGGCCACATTCTGAATGTGATTCTTGTCACAGAACCTGCTGAAAATGTGGCTGATAAACTGAGGACCATTGTCATGGATGATCTGCCGGGGTACTCCGAAACGGTAAATGACATGGTGTTTGATAAAGCTGACCACCCTGGAGCTTTTTACTTCTGCTAGTGGAACTGTTTCCGCCCATTTGGAGAAGTAGTCGGTGATGGCCAGGATGAAACGGTATCCTCTCGATGAAGGAGGGGTGATTGGCCCTACAATGTCCATACCCCAGGCTTCGAAGGGCCAGGAGGCGGCTGTAGGATGTAGCGGCTCCGATGGTGTATGTATGAAGTCTGCATGAAGTTGGCACGCGTGGCACTTCTTAGCATATTCGACAGCGTCGGCAGCCATGGTCGGCCAGTAGTAGCCCATACGTCGCAGTCGATCTTGCAACTTAGGACCGGGTTGATGAGCTCCACAAGTTCCGTCATGAGCTTCTTGAAGAGCCTCGGCTGCTTCTTCGTTGGACAGGCATCGAAGGAGGAGCCCATCGAAGGAGCGTCGGTACAGCATTTTGGTAGCCGTATCGTAGTAGAATCGAAGAGAGCGTCTCCTGACTGAGACGGCTTCTTTCGGGTCCTCTGGAAGGATTCCGTAGACAGCGAAGTTGATGAACGGGAACCTCCAATCTCGGACATTAACACCAGCGTTTGTCGGCATGGCATGAGCCACCTGCAAGCATAGGTTGTTTCTGGGACAAATCAGATCTCGTCCTTTTACCGTGATATAGTGTTGAGTCCCAAAGGGCGCTGCTAATGAGGCTACGAGGCCAGCCAGAGCATCGGCCTCCAAGTTTTGTAAACGGGGGACATGTTCAATGAAGAACCCGGTGAAGGTTGAAATGATGTTCAACGCGACTTCATGATAAGGGATTAAATCTTCATGGCAAACTTCGTATTGTCTCCGAACCTGGTTTACGACGAGTTTTGAGTTGCCGTAAGCTTCCAGATGGTCGACCCCCAGCTGTTGTGCGAGCTGGAGTCCCATGACGAGTGCGTTGTACTCGGTAACGTTGTTGGAGCACGGCTTCGAAAGAGAGTACGCACGCTGGATGACCAGCTGATCGGGGGAGACTAAGACTATCCCCACTCCTGCGATGATTTGGCCTTTAGGGCCTGTTCTCGAAGCGCCGTCGAAGAACATCCGCCAAACGGGGCTTCCTTCGGTGACGTTGGATTCTTGGACCTCATCCGGGATATCTTCATAGAGTTTTGAGGATTCTGGGATGGGGTGTGCAGCTAAAAAGTCAGCCAGAGCTTGACCCTTAACAGCTTTTTGGGGCACAAATACCATGTTGTACGGTGTTAGCAAGATCGCCCATGTAGCCAGCCGGGAGTTCAATGATCCTGGCTTCGTCATGAGGACTCTGAGCGAATTGACTCGGGAAATGACATGAATTGTCTGATCCGAGACATAATGACGAGTCTTCTGGATGGCAAACACCAAAGCCAAGCACTCCTTTTCGACGGAGTTGTACCGATGTTCGGCCCCGATGAGTGTTCGACTGAGGTAGTAGATTGCTTGCTCGTAGCCTGTATCGCTGTTTTGAGCGAGCAGAGCGCCAAGAGAATGATCCATGGCACGGACGTAGAGGAGAAATGGTTTGCCGGTGACTGGCGCTACCAGGACTGGTGGGCTCGTCAAGTAGGCTTTGATGTCGTCGAAAGCCTTCTGGCACTCCTCTGTCCAGACATAAGAGACTCCCTTCTTCATGAGCTGAGTGAAGGGTTGACATTTACCGGAAAGGTTTGTTATGAACCTCCGGATATATGCTAGACGTCCCTGTAGGCCTCGAAGTTCTCGAAAGTTCTTCGGAGGGTCCATGTTGAGGATGGCTTTGGTCTTCTCAGGATCAACATGAATGCCTTTCGCTGTGATGATGAAGCCCAAGAATTTGCCGCTAGAAACCCCCAAAAAGGATTTAGCGGGGTTCATTTTGAGTTGATGCGCCCACATGAGATCGAAGACCGTCTTCAGGTCCTGTAGGTGATCTCTTTTGAGGCGGCTCTTGACTGCGATATCGTCAACATAGCATTCGACCGTCTTGCGAAGATGTTGACGGAAGATGGTGCTCATAGCTCGCTGGTATGTCGCACCGGCGTTCTTCAAGCCGAAGGGCATTACTGTGTAGCAGAAAACACCCTTTGGAGTCCTGAATGACGTGTGTTTTGCGTCATCGGAGAACATCTTGATTTGATTGTAGCCTGAATACCCGTCCATGAAGGACATGCGCTCAAAGCCACATGTGTTGTCGATCATCACATCAGTGATTGGAAGCGGGAATTCGTCCTTCGGGCAAGCAGAGTTGAGATCCCTGAAGTCGATACAAACTCGTATCTTCCCGTTCTTCTTGGTGACAGGAACGATATTGGCTACCCAATCCGGGTGTTGTTCTTCACGGATGAAGTCGCTAGTCAAGAGTTTGTCAACCTCCTGATCGATGGCATTCATGATGTCCGGACGGAAGCGTCGTTGCTGTTGTTTGATAGGTTTGGCATCAGGTAAGATGTTCAACCTATGCATTGCGATCTGTGGATCGAGTCCCGGCATGTCTTCATAGCTCCAGGCAAAGACGTCGATATACTCTTTAGCCAGTTGGATTAAAGATTCTCGATCTTCTCCTTCCAGGCTTTTACTGATGAAGATGGGTTTGGAAGAAGACTCCTCCCCGAGGTCGATCTGCTCGACTTCGTCTTCGGTGGGAGGTTCACGAAGCTCAAAACGAGATTCCCATTGTTCCCCTAGGCGTTGGGCCCAGGGTTCTTCTTCGAAGGATTCTGGCGCTTGGTCTTCGCCTTCACCTTTTTGAGGTTGTGCTGACGTCATGTTAGCTGACAGCACTTTCCTGAAGACTGATCCGATACTGGTATCGGAATCCCAAGTCGATGCTTCGGACGAATGGGAATGTTCTATGTCTTCTGTATCTGAACTCTCTGGGGTTGATGGCGGCGTGACATAGCCTAACCCTCGTCCAGTCCGATTATAATAATCCTGTGGCTTTCCATTGGGCATCGAAAGCCGGACAGGGAGATGTCGACCTTTGCCGTAGTTTAAGCCTTTGTTGCTTTTCAGGTCGTAGCTCATCTTTTGGATGATGTGCTTAGCCGCATCCGTGTACCGATAGACTTGTACTCTGCCGGTATCAGGTTCGGGCTCGATTGACGGGAGGTCCCGACGACGCTCGACTTTGCCCGAGATGATGGTGCCTTGGTCTCGGCTCCGTGGAGGGACTATGAAGACTCCTTGAGACGGTACTATTTGGTTATGGCAGACGGTCGTTATTTGTGTTTGCAACGACCGTAGAGCGTTGTCTAATGTATACATGGCATTCCAGTGGGAAAGACAAGAATAATTAAAAGACACTCTATTATTGATAAAGTACGGGATCTTATCCCGTGGGATTACATTGTCAAAGGAGGGTGCCTCTACGTCAGCCGAGATATAATCACCAAGCTCCTCGTCTGTAAGAACTGGGGGCGGACTAGGAGAGTCCAACACAGCTTTGGGGTCTGAGAGGGTTATATGAGCCTTCTCTGACACCTTGGATGACTGCGGTGGCTTGCCCTTGAGACGCACCTTGAGAGGCGCCTCGGTTGTGCCTCCGGTGAGTGGTATCTTCCCTTGTAATTTTGCCACCAGGGGAGCCGATGTTTGAGGTGGCTTTCCCTTGAGGCGTATCTTCAGGAGTGCTTCGCGAGCCGGCGCTTTCCCTGATAGCTTGATGCTTATTGGAGGCACCTTCTGGGGTGGTTTCCCCTTCAGTCGAATTTTCAAGGGGGCGTCGGGAGTCGTCTCAGGCTCCATGTCCGGCTCTGTTGCCATCTCTGCCTCATCATCAGCGTCGTTGGCTTCTTCCTCGTCAATGGGCTTGTACAAGTCAGAATCGGTGAAGTAGGCTTCAATCCCTTTGAAAGGATCGATGTCTGCAAACTCCGTCCGGATGACGCCATTGGTGGATACATACTTCATGCACTGGTGGAGCGTGGAGGGCACCACCATGTACTCATGCAACCATGGTCGACCGAGCAGGATGTTGTAGTTGACCTCGGCATCTACTACATAACAAGTCACCTCAGTTTTGAGGCTGCCAATGTGACACTTCAGTCGGATCTTGCCCAATGGCTCGCTCTTGCTAGCATTGAAGCCACTGATGGTTGTATTGGAGGGCGCCAACCGGTACATCGGGATCCCCAGCTTTGATAGCAGCGCCTTTGGAATGATGCTTAGGGAAGACCCAGGATCGATCTGAATTCGGCTCACCTTAACCGAGCCAATGTACCCTGTATAATACAGCGGTCGGTTATGTCGGTGATGCTTGAGCAGCATGTCTTGTTGGGTGAAAGTTATGTTTGGGATAACTTCATCCGCACAATGACAGTGCGTACAAGTAGTTGGGAGGTCTTCAGGCTACTTGACCTGACTGAGAAAGGATTCAGCGTCCTTCAGAGCTTCGCAGAGAGCTTCTCGAGAATCTTTAGAAAGATGCAGGAGCTCGAACAAAGACAGGCGCGCAGGTGTACTGGCTAATTGTGCCAGAATGTCGAAGTTGTGAGGCTTGGACAGCCCCGAAGCATTCTCCTTCCGTAGAGGTCTGTCAAAATGGGCCTCCACCTGCTTCTGCTTATTGGCTGCTGAGGGCTTAGATGGACCCTCTTCAGGGATGGTGCTAGGAGGCACCACCTCGGCGGCGGCTTCGCCGGATTGGGAGCTCTGTTGTGCACGTGTTTGCACTGGAAGTGCCTCTTCTGTTGAAGAAGAGACTGTGCGGCAAGACTTGATCTTCCTGCCTTCTGATTTGGAGGTAGGGCGTACCTCTGATTGAGTCACCTCGGAGACGAGGTCGGGGTGAACCCAGAGGACCTCTCCTCGAGATGTGGTGAGCGGGTTAGTCCACTCACATTGTCACGAGTAGGTGGTAAGTTTACCACCTCCATTGTCGCCTTAGGGATGGGGACGACGCCATCTTATGTGGTAGTTGGCGGCAAGGTGCCAAACTGAAGCGAAACCAGATTGGCCGACACCGTCTTCTCTTCATAGTCGACGAAGATTACATCCGTATTGATCATGCGCTGGATGTAATTCTTGAGGACGTAGCAGTCCTTGGTCGGGTGCCCGACAAACCAATGGTAGTGACAGTACCTTGGGTTGTCCACTTTCCCAACTTCATCGGGCCGCTTTGGGTCCGGTAGCTTGATCTTGTCACCCTGCTTCAGTATCTCAAAAAGTTGCAGGGTGTCGTCATCATTGAATGAATAAACCTCCTTGGGTCTTGGTGCCAGTAGAGGTTTCTGAGTAGGCACAGATGCGCCTTTTGAGGCATTAACAGTCAATGCCTGTTTCCCCTTTGCTTCTCGTCCAGAGCTATTAGCTGCAGACTTTTTCCCCTTATCGTCAAAGGCGGGGAAGCTGACACCCAGAAGACGTGCATTGGCCGCCTTCTTTTCTGCAGCTTCAGCTTCGATGATCAGGGAGCTCCAGTCAGGAGGGGGAGTAGAGTTGAGCCAGAGCTTTACTGCAGGCAGCATGTTCATGCTGCAAGCGGAGAGGAGCGCATATTCTGGCATGCCTGGAGGTAGCCTGAAGCAAGCCTGTCAGAAGCGTTCGATGAACGCCCGAACCGTTTCCTTCTCCTTCTGACGTATCTCTATGAGAGACGCCATCGTCATGTCCTTCCCGCCGTCGTAGAAGCGGTCGAGGAAGAGGCACGTCAGGTCGTCGAAGGACGATATAGAATTATCGGGAAGGCTGCAGTACCAGTCATATGCTACTCCTTTCAGGGCCCCGACAAAGATACTGGTGAGGAGCGTGTCCTCCTTCGGAAGATGCCCCGTCTGTGACTGGAAGTACGTCAGGTACCGTCGTGGAGAGTCCTTCCCGTCGTATGGGGTGAGTGTTTGTGGCTTATACTTTGGGGGATAAACCACCTTGTTCCACTCGAGGGGATAAGGCTGGGGAATGCCCATCTTCTGGCGTTCCTCTTGCCTGTTCTTGGACTCGAAGCGCTCCCGCAGGTCTTTGATCATTTCGACCACATCCTCCGTAGAGCTAGGAGTCGGGGAAGGAGGTACCATCTGGATTGGAGCATTTGAGGGCTCTGAGGTCCGAGGTGCTTCTGTATCCGAGGGCGCTCGTTGGAGGGACACACTCGACTCCCCATTAGCTCCTGGGTCAGGACCAGTTGAAGGTGTCCTGATCAAGGCCGATCGCATCTCAAACACTGCTTGAGTCAGTGCTTGCATTGAGGCAGAGAGGGTTTTGAGTCCTCCCTCCAATGAGTCTATGCGCTGGACTATGTCCTGTGACGGCGCATCAGACTCGACATCATCCCCGGCCATGTATACTGTCCTGATACGGCCAGGAGTGGATGGATTGGTTGAGGCTTCGCTTTCGGCCTCACTCTCATGCGGGGGAGTCACTTCTCCTGGTGTTGGGCCACCCCCAGCCATATTCTGGAGTTCATCTTCAACAGGCGCATCTGCAAGGGTCTGCTTGCCCTCGGCTCCGTCTTGAAGGACCTCTTCGTTTCCAGAACTACCCCCGGCAGTGTCCTGGAGGACATCCTCATTTTGAGGGGCTTCAGGGAGAGTAATCTCGCTTTGATGATGGAGATCCGCCGCAGCTGTGCTTTGGACATCTTCCTCTTCGGAAGGAGGCTCAACAAGGGTCTGGCTACCCCCAGCTTCCTCCGAGGACTTCTTCCTCAACCGAGTGCCTTCAAACACTCCAGAGGTCGAGACAGCTGCCTTGGTTTTCCTCGGCTGGCTTTTGGATGAAGACGAGGAATTGGCAGTCGTCTTCCGGATTGATGAGGAGTTGGAGACCACGTTGCATGAAGCAACCTTTGGCTCCTCTTCAGCTGACACCTTCGCCCCAAGGCGACGTCGGAGAGGTGTCGATGATTGTAGTCGTTGGAAGACCGACTGTCTTGGTGGAACTGCCGTCTTGCAACAGCAGTTGATGGTGACCACCGCACAAGTATGCCCCGTAAGAGGCGCATCGTGCTTGTTGGTCGACTCTCCTGACCGGCGCTTGTGAGTGATCACGTTGCGCAGGTCGTTGGAGGAGAGTGGTGCCTTCACACCCCCTTCAGACGTATGGCAAGGCCAAACGCCGGGGTGGTCAGGTGAGTGCTGCGCCCCCTGATCTAATACCAAGCAGGCATCACGATCAGTAGTGGGGGAACCACAACATTTGAAGTGACTTGAACGGACCTCAAACGCACAACCAGAGGAGGCGCGGGAGTTCAAAACCGCTGAGTTTGTCTCTCTCGACTTGGTTGTGCACGCAGTAGATGCGCCCAAGCGAGATGAGGGCTTCGAAGATCGACTCGTTGTTGGTGCAGAAGCACTTGAGTCAACCCTGTACAGCTTGCCATCGGCAGCGCGCGTGATGACGAGCACGTGCCTCTGGCCGGCTGCTGGCATAGCACGTCTGTGGCGCATGGCCCGTGCCGCCTTAGATTTCTTCGTACCAGCCCGCTGGGGCGCATAGTACTCAGCATCCAAATTCTCCTCGCCATTACAGCGAGTGAGTCTGTCAAAAACAGAGGCTTTTTGTGGTGCATCAGAGGTGATGCGCGGGGCATTGGCTGTGCCCCTGCTCCGTCGACGTATCTTCCTCGCCTGAGAGGGAGATGGCTGGGGAACGTGGTCGGCCGCACGCTTCCCCAAGAGATGCGCTGCATCGGCGGGCGCACCTTGGTTGCTGAGAACGTCAGCAGGAAGGGAAGGCTGGATTGCTGCATCCCCTTCAGTGGTGGTGCCCGAGGCGTCGACCTTGCGCACCCAGGCCGTGCGGATCTTCTTCGGCTTTGGTAGCCGCTTCGAAGGACGCGCACTTCCTTCAGAAATGAACTCCTCGTACGCCTGTTGATTGAGACGCACGACCAGCGTCTTGTGGGAGGAGCCCACCTTCACGTCGTCGGCCTGTGACACGACTTTCTCGGAAGAGGAGAAAGAGGTCCCCAGCAGAGTCGCCAGCTTGTTTGCCATTAAAATTGTTTGATTGAAAACTTTAATACAAACAGAACAGTGTTACAATGTAGGACTTAGATGTAGTCCTAGGAGTACACTTTTGTTTAAGCTGGGTCCTTAGTGCCAATGGAGCGAGTGGTAATGCGTTGACTCCATTGACCGGCTGACGATGGTTATCGGTTCTCTGAAGGCGTGGATTGCTCTGGGTGCTGGAGCTTGTTGAGAGGAGGAAGATGTTGAGTGTCTATATCTGCCTCTCTGATGATTCCTTGTATGTTCGTTGTGGATTCTCTGTGTGTGTGTGAAGGAGAAGATCCCTCTATTTATAGTTTTGCAGGCTGGCTGCTCATACGCGCATGTAGGATGCGCCGGTGTGTGGGGACGCCACGTGGAGGTTGCTGATGGAGGCGCGTAGATGATGCGCCCTGATTGAGGGGGAGAACTCTTCATACTGCTGTTGTGAGCCGGTACATAGCAGAGGAGAAGATCTTTCTATTGCTGAAATCTTGGACGAGTTGAGTCAAAGGACACGTGTCGTCGACTCATGGCTCAAAGATCTCAGATTTGGTGGAGGGAGTGATCTGGTGAGCTGCGCCTTGGATTGGACGCAGGAGGAGGCTACGGCTCATAACCTTTAGGAGTTACAAACCGTTCGGGGCGCATGGCTTTTGAGACGCATGCAGGCGACTTTCCTTCTGTCTTTTGGGATCAGAGAGCAGTCTGAGGCGCATGGCTTTTGAGGCACATGCAGATTTGGGCGCATGGCTGCAGAGGCGCATGCGGGTGGTTGAGTGGCCACGTGGCAGTAGCCGTCGGGATGAAGTCATGATGACGCTGACGTTGCCGACGCTTCATTTTCTGAAAAAAGCTGTCAACTGTTCAGACTTTGGGAGGTATGCTGCCAACTCTGTCAGTTCAGTATTTAATGTTTCTGACATTCAATGGACAGCTGAGTGGGCACGTCGATTGGCGTTCCACTCGGTATGGAGATGTGTGGGGGCGCATCCTCTGTAATGCGCCTGGTACTGAAGGGCGCGTCTATGTGATGCGCCTGATGCCGAAGGGCACGTCCGTGCATGGCGCATCTTCATTGGTCCGTTTCGAGAAGGTTGCCACTTGGCGCATGGGTTTGATTTGCCCTGGCCTATGAATAGCAACAGTTTGAGAGAGTCTTGTTGTCTCTCCCTTGACTTCTCGACGAAGATGGATTCGACTGATCCTCCTCTTTGGCAAGACATTGTACTGTGGATGATGGTTCTCCTTGTTCAAAGAAGCTTTGACGGTGAACTCCTTCAGAAGATAATAGCCCCAGGCTGGTAGATGCACCTGTACGTTGACGAAGAAGTGATTCACTCTGACGGGGCAGAGTGATGCGCTGGGAGACATGTACAGCATGTTGCAACTGTTGGAACATAGACTGCCTTGGTGGTGGAGCCACTGTCTTGCGGTAGCAGCAGTTGATGACGACCGTAGCACAAGTGTGCCCTGTGAGGGGCACATTATGCTTGTTGGTCGGCTCTCCTGATCGGCGCTTGTGAGTGATCACGTTGCACAGATCGTTGGGGGAGAGTGCCACCTTCGCACCCCCTTCAGACGTATGGCAAGGCCAAGCGTCGGGGTGGTCAAGTGAGAGTGCCACCTTCGCACCCCCTTCAGGCGCATGGCAAAGCCAAGTGCCGGGGTGGTCAAGTGAGTGCTGCGCCCCCTGATCTAATACCAAGCAGGCATCACGATCAGTAGTGGGGGAACCACAGCATTTGAAGTGACTTGAACGGACCTCAGACGCACAACCAGAGGAGGCGCGGGAGTTCAAGACCACTAGGTTTGCCTTGCTCGACTTGGTTGTGAACGCAATAGATGCGCCCAAGTGAGACAAGGACTTTGAAGGTCGGCTCGTTTCTGGCGCCGCAGCACCCGAGTCGACCTTGTACAGCTTACCATCAGCAGCGCACATGATTGTGAGCGCATGCTTCTGGTTTACTGCTGGCATAGCACGTTTGAGGCGCATGGCCTGTGCCGCCTTGGACTTCTTCGTACTAGCCCGTGGGGCGCATAGTACTCAGAGTCCAAATTATCCTCGCCATGACAGCGAGTGAAGAACTTGCAGCCAACCCAGAAGAATACTGCAACTTTTGTGGCTCGAACGGGCTCCCTGGATAATGGGCTCCCTCTTCTTTATTTATTTTGGTCCCTTTTCAAAGGAGGCAAGAGGTCTCTATATATAGAGTGGAATGAGGCCTCCCTTCTTCTCCTTTCCGATGTGGGATTAAAAGAAAGATCCCTTCTTTTTCATGCTTCTACATATATATATATATATATATATATATATTTTATATATATATGTGTATGTATTTATATATAATTATTTGTATTCATGTGTATGTAGAAGTGGTGGTTGTGTCATGAGGTTGTGTAAGAGTGGTAGAGAGAGTGTGAGAGGGTGATGTGTGTGTTTGGGTGGTATATATATATATATATATATATATATATATATATATATATATATATATGTGTGTGTGTGTGTGTGTGTATATTTGTGTGTGTGTATATATATATGTATTTGTGTGTGTGTGTAGAGAATGGTGGTGGTGGTGTTTGTGTCATGTGAGTGTGTGAGAGTGTGAGTGAGCTTGTGTGTGTTTGTGAGAGTGTGGAGTGTGTGTGTGTGTATTATATATATATATATGTATATGGAGATGTGTGTGTGTGTATGTATAGGTATGTATAGATGAGGGTGTAAGTGGTGGAGATATATATATATATATATATATATATATATATATATATATATATATATATATATATATATATATATATATATATATATTGAAATATATATATATAGAGAGTAGAGGAAGGAGGGAAGGAAGTAGAAGAGAATGAAGAAGAATAGGAGCTGCAGCAGCAGCAGGATGGCAGCAGTAGCAGCAGCATATGCAGTAGGAGCTGCAGCAGCAGCAGGTTGCAGCAGTAGCAGCAGCTGCAGTAGCAGCTAGGACCCCCCCTTTTCACCCCCTTTAAGCCCCATTGACCCCCAATTATATATATATATATATGTATGTATATATATAGATATATATATATATATATATATAGATAGATATATAGAGAAATTAGAGAGAATAGAAGAAGAGAATTAGAAGAAATTTAGGAAGAAATTAGAAGAAGAAATGTTAAGAGGAAGGAAAAAGTAGAAGAGTTAGAAGAGAAGTAGAAGGAAAAAAAGAGAAGAAGTTAGGAAAAGAATGAGAAGAGGATTTGAAGAGAATAGGAAGGGAGAATAGAGATTAGTAAGGAGGAGGAGAATTAGAATGGGAAGAAGAAGTTAGAAGAGGAAATTAGAAAAGGAGTTAGAGTGAGAGCTAGAGAAGGATTTTGGAGGAAATCGAGTTAGAGAGCGAATTTGAGCCCGGAGTATCGGATCGCGATGAAACTTGACGTAGGCCTAGGATACGTGATTTAGATTTTACGAGTAGGCTTCCGAGTAGAAATCGGAGTCGTAGGGCGCCGGTATCGCGCCGTATCAGTATGTATCTTGAAATATTCAAGATTTTGGCAATGGGCCGTAAGGTGGACTAGACGTCCACTTTACCTAGGTATTTTGGTAGGTAATATATCTATAGGCTAGTACCTTATTATCCTAGGGAGATCGGGTCAAAATATCAAGCGTAGGTAGGCTAACTAGATAATCGCCGAAGTTGAAATTTTGCCCTTTTTAAGGATAAAATAGGAATTTGGCCTATGGCCAAGATATGAGTATCGAAGTCCAAGATGGACTTGGATATGGGTTGTAGAGGTTGGTAATAGTTAGAAATAGCCGTCCAGACTTAGTCTTGACCCCGGTTGACCTCGGTTGACTTTTTGGACTAAAAGTCAACTATGGGTCAACACTTTACCCAATTTAGTTTCAAATTCCTTTAAACTTGTGCAGTTGACCAAAAGTCAACTGTTAGTCACCAGTAACCTAGCGTTGACCTAGGGTTGACCAAAGTTGACCACGGTTGACCAGAGTTGACCGGTTGACCGAAAGTCAACTGTTGACTCAAATCGACCTAGATTAATTCCGTTTGACTTGCATTGACCCAGTATGACCTAGCTAGACCTAATATGACTTAGGTTGACCTCGTACAGTCTAGTTTGATGCGTCTTGACCTAGAATGACGTAGTAGGGTTTAAATTGATTTGACTTTATTTTCTATATAGAGTATTGATACGTCTTGTTCTCTATAGGTCCTCGAGATGCTGCATTTGCTCCAGTTGACATACCATATCATATTTCAGGCGAGTACATTCTCTGACACTTTTCCAATTTATAATGATTGTTATGATTCATGTAATTAGTGTGGATATGCTTGTTCTCGACACATTGGTCACACGGATTGGTATTCATGGATCCCGACATGAGATGTTATTCCTCGTTATCTTGGTATATCTTGTGCAAGCCCCATTGTAGTTCTTGTGCAGTATATGGACACCGATTCTCGAGGAGACTTGTTCTCTTCTCGTAGAATCCCGTGTCATAACGTGTCTTGCTTGGTTCCACTCTACCAGTCGGGGACGGGGAGTACTAGTGTAGATGTGTGGTCATTACCCACTTTGTTTATTCTTGTAGACCTTGAATGCTACCAATCCTATACTCCACGTGGGATTGGCTGATCAGTAGACCTTGTGCAGACCCAAGCCGGCCACATGTTGTAGCTAGTATTCACACACCTAGATATATGATTCTTGATTCTTGTACATGCCATGATCAGTTTACTTGCCTTGTTCTAGCTCTAGTTTTACAGCTTACCTTGCCATGATACTCACATGTACATTCCATGAATTTCTTGTATATACTCTCTATTTACAGTCTTATAGCTTTTGTCATATCTTGTGAACTGTTGTTAGTAGATTGTACTCGTTCCATCCTGACAGGATATGTTGAAAATATTACAGATGCAGATGAGGGAGACTACAGTACCTACTACGGTCCGGATGACGTAGTGGGCATAGACTTGGAGACTTTGGTCCAGCAGGGCTTAGCTCCGCCTGACGAGACCTTATCTATTACTTAGTTAGAGTAGGCCTTTTGTACTGGACATTGTCTCCAGCTACTTTTGAGACTGTTATTATTATGGACTGTATTAGAGACTTGGACTGTATATATTCTTGTGTTGGACTTGACAGGTTATATATTATTTTATCGTCTTGATGTCTTTTCATTTCGGTCTTTACTTTGTTATCTTAGAGTCGTGATTGAGTACTCATATATATATATTCATTGCTTGTCCTCCGTTCGGAGTTGACCATATTCACGACAGATTTTTGTTATATATATAAACTGTTTAGAGTAGAAAAATCTACAGCGTTCCACGCCGATTTTTCAGTGAGGGCTGGGCGTTGTCGCGTCACGTGCCCTTTTAGCGGGTGCGGGTCGTGACACCTTGTCGACAAGGATTTCTGTCTAGACTGGTTATACGCCGGGCACCGGGCCCAGTCATCCTAGGAGGTAGACGTTATAGCAGCGCATGCTTTTATTGCGTGGGTAGTCGGGGGCTTTCAACGGGACTCGTTACCTGCGCTGAAGGACCCGCCGCCTACCCGAGCTATGTCCGTGATAGCTTGTCATGCCAGTGGCCTTTCATATAGATAATTGGCGTGCTAAGCGGCGAATCCACATGCACGGTGTCGGTCATAACAAAGAAAGTGTAAGCACGGTATGCGTTGAATGGTGAAATGTGTGCTCGGTTGCACACAAAGGTATTATAAAGCCTACGATTCGGCTATACGTAAAGACACGTGCTTCGACACGAGATATGGCGTCGTGCTTGAGTTCCCAACATCGGTTCCACAAGTCGGGTTAGTCGTTGCGAGTTAAGTCGAGAAGGGCCGTAGGGCAAGTTTGGTTAAGTCATGTTGAGTTTCTGGGCACGACCTCGAGATGTGAGGCATGGCTGCGTTGTCACAACACGAGTATAGGCAAGACTAAGCGAGAAGGCACTGTCTCGGTGATACTAAAGCACAAATCGAGTTTATTGCACGACCGAGTCGTTACGTCCCAGAGTATGGCACGAAAGGCAAGCACGAGGCGATAAGTTGACGTTATTGGAACGAGAAGGTCTAGCGGTAAAGTATGAGTACACTATTAGTGCAAGGCACGGTAACGGTCTAAAAGACACAAAATAGACCAAGGCGTCGGTCCTAAAAAATCGATCCTAAGGCAAGACTAGAAAGACAATCGTAAAGGGGCTTGTATTGCACAAAGTAAAATAAACGTATCAATTTTGTATGGGTGGACGAGGAGCTCACTCCACCAGTACAGTTGAGTACTGACACCCATACAGTTTCCATGTGCAGGCACAGGTAGAAGCTCGTGGCACGGAGCTCGCTTGGATGCGTCGAGGCACGAAGTTCCTTGGCGATTCGAAGCGTGCGGGCGCATGTTATCGAAGACTTATACGGAACATAATGTATGGACATCGCCTATCCGAAACAATCGCTGGCTCGAGACAAGTATTGAGAGATGAGAGAGAGCAGAGTGATTTGTAATGTGAGACGAGTGAATTTGAGTGATTGTAATCTCGACTTTGCGCCCCTAATGTAACCGTTGTTTCGATATCAATAAAGAGCTTCTTTTGAATGACTTGTATTTTGTTCTTAACTTTCGCTGCTAGTATTCAATATCTCTGTTTGGGACTTCTGTGCGACGACCCCGTCGCAGCCGTTGAAATCGGCCGTTATGGAACCCGCCTTGCACGAGCGCAATCTAGACTCGTGCGGCATCACGCCTTAGCGAGTACGATCGCTCCTACGGGAGCGGGGCATGACATAATGGTATCAAAGCCCGGCTTTACGTCCTTGGACTATCGATTGAATTCTTTAAATCTGATGTTTCCGCGAAATCTGAATGTTGCTTCCTCAAGTTGATATCGTTGGTGTGCTCTCTCTCGATTGTCCCACGGAATGTCCATACAATAAGTCTAATATTTTCAAAAGCTCGTACAGACGTTCAATCGAACGCATCGGTAGGCCATCGTCAGACACATTGGTAGGCCTTTGGGCCGAACGGTGCCGACCTTGAGTTGATAGAAGACACGTGCTAAAAGTTAGCAAACGCGTTGCGTGCTTGAACGACCTTATGCTAACAATAGCGAACGAGCACACGAGACCGAAGTATAGTTCGAACGGAATGGTTTTGCACACAGCCTTTGGCTAAGTTGTGCCGTTTTTCACGCACCTCGACCTTTTGGTGCAAACGAGTCGCGAGCAATATTAAGTATCTCTCGGTCGGGAACGGGAATATACTTAGAGTGTATATCGATAGAAGCGCTATTGGACTAACGCTTAGGCATACATGAAAGATTGTTTTGGATTTTGAGGAATAGTGCGAACGACTTAGTGCGTCGATGCGACGTGAATGATTACGCTAGGGATTCGTCGAACGAATCCGAAACATGTCTTAGCGAATAACACGAACGTGATTTGGACTAGATTGGATGACTCGAATCCCGAGTGGTGTATGGTCCGTCTTGGAAATCATTCGAGCGAAAGATTGAGGATTGCACGAGTATGAAACGCAAAAATGATTGAGTAGGTGAAATCAAATCGAGGAAATTGATACGGATCGTATACGAAAAGTTAACATGACGGGTAGGTAGCGTGCATGAAATATTCGATTTTAAAGTTACGCGAATGACTCTGAGGATTGGAATGGATATCGTTCGATGATTGAGTTAGCAAGGAATATTACGAATCGAGGAAATACGTTGGTCGATGACTTAAGATAGACGGATGAACGATACATGAATTTGGATTTGTCGAAATTGATGTTGTGAACGATTCGAGGGGTAATAATCGAAATTAAATTTGAATGTCGAGAAGATTATCCAGTCGGACGATAGCATCATTCGTACGACTCAGAATTCGTTGCAAACGAAGATCGTCAGGTTACGTATATCATCGATGATATTGAGGCATATCAAAGACGATATGTGATAACTCGGGGGTAATCTGACACGGTGAATGACGATCGTGCAAGTGTTATCTTTCCAAATGGATGCAATACTTAGGACTTTGGTTGAGACGAATGTTGGATGCAAGCGATCGTATCTTGATGATTACGCGGATAACCACAGCGTCGACATTCTTGTCTTGTGCGAGCGCGACTCCAGCCTCGTACATGCGTTACATCGGATTTGGGGCGATCGTTCCGCGTGAGCGCTGACATGGTTATTCATGTCACAGGAATGATCGAACTTGGGAAATCAGGATGCGGCAACTTTGATTGTCTCGACTTGTTGGCTTGATGCGAAGGAGAACTCAAGAATGTTAGGACTTGTTATTGATGACTGAATAAAACTTGAGGATTGAGTAGGTCCAATCCGTGCATCGAGAATGAATTAGTCTAGACACAAAACAAGAGTTACGTCCCAATGAGAATGATTATCTCACGGAAGCGTGCATGGTGATTCGTGCCCGCCGTAGATAATCTGTCTCGCGTGAGATCGGAGCACAACATATTGTTAAGTCGGACGACCTTGTGATCGATTACGTGAATTGGAATAGATGATTTCAGAAACGTGAAATGTGAATTACGGTTTAGAGATGAATTGTGTCATAGCGTGCTTGATTTGAGAATGAATGATAGGCGAACTAATGTTGAACATGTTTGAAGAGATAAACTATGCGAAACGGGCTGATGAACGAATGATATTGATATGACAAAAAAATTGGTTGAAACGTGAGTTATCGTAGGATGGCTTTACCGAACGACTCGTACCCCGTGCGTCGAATATTGGGATGTGTGTAGGGAATCGATGCTCGATGTTTAGAAATCGGAGTGATGCGAGCTTGGGTAGAAAATCCCGTACCATCGATTTGATTTGACCTTAGTATGGGGTCAGTGTTGATATCGTTATTTGGGAACTAGGATTCCAGTGCTAAAGAGAGACATAGCCTAGCGGCTCGAAAGACGTTCGAGTGCAAAATGATAGAAAATAGTGGAGGCACCACTCATGGGGGTCGGTTGACATGCACGTATATCAGGGATGCCCAAATATGTGTACGATCCGACTCGAGTGGTGATGGCGGATTCTCTATCACAAGGCTTGGCTGAAATGCATGTATTTTGGGGACGCCTAGAATATGTGCACGATCCAACTAAGTGATACGTTGAATCAAGTGAGACTTGAGAAACGGGAAAGTGTCGAGGATTTTGAAATCGTAAGTTTCGAAGAAATGTTGACGGTAACGCGATCATTGAATTGAGCCGAGTTCGAATGTTGGTTGATCGGTTGGTGTGCCTTACGACTAAGTTAGCGATAAGCACGGGCGTGGCTCGAAATCGAAGAAACGCGTAGGCGGAGTGTGTACGATTAAGTCTTGGCCATAGAAATGGTAGGATGGTTTGCCTTCAGGAAAGTCTCGAGGACGAGACTTGTTCTGAGTGGTGTATGTTGTAGTGCCCCGTCCCGCGAAGTCAATCGGAGGAATCGAAATGCCGACGGCGTTCGGACTTGGCCTTACAACGGTGACTCGAAAATATCGCTCAGGTGGGGTAGTTTTGGTGAACTTGCCTCATCTTTGCCTTCACATAATAAATCGCGTGTTTTCAACTTGCACAAGTAGGCTTAATAATAAAAGAGACGAATCCACATAGCTAAAGGGAATTATCCCGACGGATCGAATCGAGTTTAGAACATGGAAAATGTCCCACGGTCTGATTAGAGTTGGTGCTCAGCGTGCTTTGAAAATGATACTCGATCCTTCGTCCCGCGGCTTGGGAGAAGGAAAAGTTGGTATTCGACACAAACGAGGAGTTAGCCTAAGTCATAGGCGTCGCCCGCGTAAATGCTCGATAAAGCATGCACGTTTCCACTGCGCAAGGCTTGGCATAGCCTTGGCTCGTCCCTCGGGTTAAGTTGTAGGCTTGAGTAAGTTAGGCAAAGTTATGCCGATCGACCTAAGTCATTCCAAGTGTCGTTCCGTTCTTTCTGTGGTTGTCAAGTCAAATAGTCCCACGTTCTCAAGGGTCGTCATGTAACATATGACTTGGGTGATAGCGTCGCGTAGGACATAAGTCAGTTAAAGGCACGAGCCACGGTTGGCACGATGTAAAGTTAGCCACGGTCTATGGCACTTAAGGAACACGTTTTGTTCAAGTTAAGTTGGAAGGCTATGTAGTAGTCGTTCCCTCGAGTTCAAAAAAGTATACGAGGCGGTCCCTCGGTTGGAAGTCTCGCGTTCCTATCCAAATTAAGAAGTTCGAGGCGGTCCCTCGGTTGGGAGTCTCGCGTTCCTATCCACGTTAAGAAGTTCGAGGCGGTCCCTCGGTTGGGAGTCTCGCGTTCCTATCCACGTTGAGAAGTATACGAGGCGGTCCCTCGGTTGGGAGTCTCGCGTTCCTATCCACGTTGAAAAGTTCGAGGCGGTCCCTCGGTTGGGAGTCTCGCGGTCCCGAGGCACGTTATGCCAAGTATGATTTAGAGCACGAGTTGCTAAGTATAGTTCCAGTCGTACCAACAAATTAGGCCATGCATTTACGTGAGTCTAGATGTCTCGTAGGTGCGTGGTCATTGGACACCTTGTCGACAAGGATTTCTGCCTAGACTGGTTATACGCCGGGACACCGGGCCCAGTCATCCTAGGAGGTAGACGTTATAGCAGCGCATGCTTTTATTGCGTGGGTAGTCGGGGGCTTTCAACGGGGCTCGCTACCTGCGCTGAAGGACCCGCCGCCTACCCAAGCTATGTTCGCGATGGCTTGTCATGCCAGTGGCCTTTCATATAGATAATTGGCGTGCTAAGCGGCAAATCCGCATGCACGGTGTCGGTCATAACAAAGAAAGTGTAAGCACGGTATGCGTTGAATGGTGAAATGTGTGCTCGGTTGCACACAAAGGTATTATAAAGCCTACAATTCGGCTATACGTAAAGACACGTGCTTCGACACGAGATATGGCGTCGTGCTTGAGTTCCCAACATCGGTTCCACAAGTCGGGTTAGTCGTTGCGAGTTAAGTCGAGAAGGGCCGTAGGGCAAGTTTGGTTAAGTCATGTTGAGTTTCTGGGCACGACCTCGAGATGTGAGGCATGGCTGCGTTGTCACAATACGAGTATAGGCAAGACTAAGCGAGGAGGCACTGCCTCGGTGATACTAAAGCACGAATCGAGTTTATTGCACGACCGAGTCGTTACGTCCCAGAGTATGGCACGAAAGGCAAGCACGAGGCGATAAGTTGACGTTATTGGAACGAAAAGGTCTAGCGGTAAAGTATGAGTACACTATTAGTGCAAGGCACGGTAACAGTATAAAAGACACAAAATAGACCAAGGCGTCGGTCCTAAAAAAATCGATCCTAAGGCAAGACTAGAAAGACAATCATAAAGGGGCTTGTATCGCACAAAGTAAAATAAACGTGTCGGTTTTGTATGGGTGGGCGAGGTGTAAGCCCCTGTTTTTTTCAAATTTTATATTAATTAGTGTTAATTAATTTTTAATGTCAATTTTAGCCTTAAAATAATTATTAGGATTTTTAGAAATTTTTCTAAAATTTTTAAATGATTTTAAATGAGTTTTAAATACAAAAAATATCAATTTGTAATTTTTAGAATTGTTTTAATATGGTTTTGTAATTTATTAAATTATTTCGATATCAGTTTGTAATTACTCAAATGTTTTAAATTGTGGATGCAAATTTCTATTTGCAACTATCCTCTGTTAGGACTTATTTGTAAATATCCTAAAATCTAAGGACCTAAGTGCAAATTCCTAACCCTAACTGCCCCCGACGACCAGCCACGTCGCCGGCGACCGACCGACCTACTTTTCCCCACCTTTTTCGGCCAATCCACCGCCCTAAACCCCTATAAATAAACCCTCTCTCTCCCCTGACCCAAACCCTAGCTCTACACCCCACCACAACCACCGCAGCCCTTCGTCTCCAACGAAAACCCTAGACCTAACCCTAACCCCGACGAACTCCTCGTCCAGCCCCCACGCCGAGTGCCACCACCCCTAACCACCGCCGACGAACTCGCCACGCTGAGACGCGATGATCGCCGCCCAAGCGCCGCCTCGCCGACGCCTCCTCCGCCGTCCGCAGCTCTTGAATTCCCCCCTGTGAAGTCGGACACGTACGTGTCAGTTGTTTTTGTGTCTTTTGGTGTCTCGTGTTGGGTCTATAATGTTCGTCGTGTCCTGGCAAACACGAGCGTAGACCCGGACACGTGAAACTCGTGTCGTACGTATCGTGCTGAGAAAGGATACAAGACACCTGTGTCCCTAACTGTCAGGACACAGGATTATTATTATTTTTTTATTTATAAACCACTCAAAACCTAATAAAACTAACCTAAACCTAACCCTAACACAACTGATGGGCTGACCCCCTGGCCAGCCCGTCCTAACCTAACACCCCCCCCCCCTCCCCCCCCGCGCAGGCTCGGGTTCGAGCCCCCCTCTTCCTTTCTGTTTCTTTTCTTTTTCTTTTCTGTTTCTTTTCTTTTTCTTTTTCTATTATATATATATATTTATATATATATGTATATATACATATATTTTTTTATATTAGTATATATATATATGTATATACTGTATTTTGACAGTATTTTATATGTATGCATATATATTTTATAGTTAGTAAATTTTATATATATATGTTTGTATATATGTATATTTTTTCATTATTATATATATACACTTTATAATTAAGTGTTTTCTTATATATATATTTGTATATATATATATATATATATATATATATATATATATATATATATATATATATATATATATATATATATATATATTATATATATATATATATATATATATATATATATATATATATATATATAAAATATATATATATATATATATATATATATATATATATATATATATATATATATATATATATATATATATATATATATATATATATATATATATATATATATATATATATATACTTTATAAATTAAGTATTTTCCTTATACATGGATATATGTACTTTCAACATATGTATGTATATATTTATTTTGTATAATTTTACCTTATTAAAATATTAATATTATTTTTATACTTTTACCAAATTATATTTTAGTATATTTAAATTACTGCAACCATTTGGTGTCCAAGCCTAGCATGGGTTTTTGGGCCCAAATATGTTTTCACACATTCAAGACCTGTACAAATCATATTGGACTTGATTCATGGCCTTGGGTCCTGTATTTGAACTTTGGTTCAAATTATATACATGGACAAAATACGCAGATAATTAATTATTTAATTTCAATTGTGTGCAATGCTGTTTTTGATTTTCTAAAAATACTTAAAGTATTGTTAAAATTCTGGAAAAATAGTATTTAGATACTATGTTAAGTTAGCTAATTTAGTATAATTTTTTATAGTATTTAAATTACAGTTTTGCCACTAGTTTGGCATATGGAACCAAAACTCCTTTTCTGTATACTTAGGAAAACTGATTTTTATAAAATACTTGTACTGGTTAATAAATTCCAGAAAAATTATAATAAATTTCTATGATTAACAAGGATCACTTTGATACTTTACTTTAAGTAAAACTAAGCTTTTTGTCTATCTCTAAAATTATTAGAACATAATGGTCTTTTGATTTATTCATTGATTAATTATGACTTGTAGCTTTTTGTGTTATTTTGAGTTTTAGCTGTGTTGAACCCCACCCTCACTAGTGTAAAGACCCTAGAAAGTTAGTTAAAGTAGTGTGTCACCCCACATTGATCTCCTATACCAAAGTCATCATTTTGGCTAGGTGCCCAGTCATAAGTCGTGTCGTACCAATTAGTGTCCTAGTATTTTAGCTTAGTGTAAAAGCTAAGTTATTGCATTTATTTCTACAGTGACGAGTTATCGGACATCCATAACACTTTTATCGCAGCTTTTTTTGCTTTGCTTTGCTAGAGGCAAGTACTTACTATAAACTTTACATACTGCTATAAACCATAAAACTGTGATTCACCAACCATATTAAATGCTGATCCTTGGGGTAGCAAGTTAGAACTTTACATGTTGTATTACTTTCAGTCTCTGCCATATTTAGGCTACTTTTTATATCTCTCTCACATGCTTAAATAACGGGTTAAGGGGAAACTGTTAGTAGTGTACGTGATCATGACCCCCTTCTCCGTATGTATTTACCGAGCACCGTTACATTCTATATGTATCTGTGTCGTATGTCTGGTCCCGCGTTTGTGTATGGATATACACCGATGCCGTTATGTGTACGTATGTGCACATCAGAACATTGATATGTACCGCTGTACATCCTGATTACCTATTGACTGATCACTCACCGATGCCGTTATGTGTACGTATCTTTGATGCTGTGGCTCGGTACGACCTGCAGACCAGATTTACCAACTTGAAGCAAGGAGGCAGAACAGTCGACAGTTATGCATCGGAGTTTTCTAGACTCAGTAGGTTTACCCCCACCTTGGTGGCGATCGAGTTTGATAGGGCCCAGCG
Organism: Iris pallida; assembly: GCA_029216955.1. Classification (NCBI taxonomy): domain Eukaryota; kingdom Viridiplantae; phylum Streptophyta; class Magnoliopsida; order Asparagales; family Iridaceae; genus Iris; species Iris pallida. Next base: position 7,206,562 of record JANAVB010027998.1, on the reverse strand, counting down.
GTTCCAGCAGGGGCTGCATTTGGAGATCTTGTTGGCAGTAGAACAGTTCGAGCACCAGACGTTCGATGCAGTCTTGAGAGCAGCTATGAGGCATGAGTATACTTCCCAGAGGATCGTGGATAGGACCGGAGGTAGGAAGCGGTCCCACAGTCAGATGCACCATTCATCAGCTCCAGCCCCGACAGCTAGGGGATTGACCATTGGAACTCCGAGGCGGGCGGCCTCAGTAACGTCGGTTCAGCATTCGACCCCGACGTACCCGCAACAGCAGAAGCAGAAGCAGACTTCCGCGATGGGATGTTCTCATTGCGGGAAGCCAGGGCATGTGGTGGCAGACTGTCGCAGGGCGCAGGGATTGTGCCTGGCTTGTGGAGCAGCAGATCATAGGGTAGGGGCTTGTCCGAATAGGGGTGGTTCATCAGCATCCAACCCTTCTAGCTCTTCGGTGAGAGGACCGGCCCCAGCACCAGTTCTGCAGCAGCAGTATCAGTCTTCGAGGCCCTTGCCGCCTCAATCTCAGGCATTCCAGCAACAACACCCCCAGCAGTATGCACAAGCCCAGGCTCAGATCCAGAATAGGCAGAGAGGTTTCCAGCAGAGGGGACCAGCAGCCAGAGGACAAGGTCAGGCCATGATGATGGCTATGTTAGAAGAAGTTGCACCAGGTGAGGTTATGGCAGGTACTATTCTCGTCAACTCCTCTCCAGTGTCTGTATTATTTGATTCTGGTACATCGTATTCATTCATGTCTGCACGATTCACGACACGGATAGGATTGGAGCCCGAGTCATTATCAGTGAGGCTCAATATACTTACTAGTAATAGTCTTGTAGGGGTAGATCGAGTGTTTTCCTCGTGTCGGGTCGTAGTTAGCGGTAGGGAGTTCTCCGCTAGATTCATAGAGTTTCCTATGGCAGACTATGATGTAGTCCTAGGCATGGATTGGTTGAGGAACCAGTATGCTAGGATAGACTGCCATATTGACAGAGTTGTCTTTAGTATCCCCGGCGAGCCAGAGTTTTTGTTTTCCAGAGGCGCAGTGGAGCCATCTTCCCCAGCATTGCGGATGGCAGTAGCAGCAGTGCAGTTACCCCGGATAGTTGAAGAGTTTCCAGATGTCTTTCCAGAGGAGCTTCCAGGGATGCCACCAGAGCGGGAGATTGAGTTCACTATAGACTTGATTCCCGGGACAGCACCAGTATCAGAGCGAGTCTACAGGATGGCGCCTTCAGAGTTGGAAATTTTATACAAGATGATTGAAGAACTGAGGACCAAGGGATTCATCCGTACAAGTGGATCGCTTTGGGGAGCCCCGATGCTTCTTGTGAAAAAGAAGGATGGTACGTCCAGGCTATGTATTGATTATCGTACCTTGAATTCGGTGACAATCAAGAACAGATACCCTCTTTCGAGGATAGATGACTTGTTTGATCAGCTCAGAGGGACTTCAGTGTTCTCGAAGATCGACTTACGGTCGGGATACCACCAGATCAGAGTCAGAGAGCAGGATATCCCGAAGACAGCATTCAGATCGAGGTATGGACATTGGAAGTTCCTTGTTATGCCCTTTGGAGCGACCAATGCGTCGGCCGTATTCATGGACCTCATGAATCGCATTTTTATGCCTTACTTGGATCAATTTGTGATCGTGTTCCTAGATGACATCCTGGTCTACAGCAAGAGTGAAGCAGAGCATGAGCAGCATCTCAGAGTCGTCCTCCAGACGCTTAGGGAGCATCAGTTGTACGCCAAGTTCAGTAAATACGAGTTCTGGCTCGATCGCATATCATACTTGGGTCACATCATTATCCGAGGAGGAGTGGAAGTGGATCCCCAGAAGATTGTGGCTATCGAGTCATGGCCGGTACCCAGCTCAGTGGCAGAGGTTCGCAGCTTCTTTGGATTGGCCGGCTACTACCGGCGGTTCGTTTCAGATTTCGCAAGGATTTCAGCGCCGATGACCCAGTTGACTCGCAAGGATGTGCCGTTTGTTTGGACAGCAGAGTGTCAGGAATCATTTGAGAAGTTGAAGCAAGGTTTGATAACGGCTTCTATTCTCACCCTTCCAGATGGGACCGGAGGATTCACAGTTTATTGCGACGCTTCAGACAGAGGATTGGGGTGTGTCTTGATGCAGCATGGGAAGGTAATATCTTATGCGTCACGTCAACTACGTGATCATGAAAAGAATTACCCGACCCACGACTTGGAATTGGCAGCGGTAGTGTTTGCTTTGAAGTTGTGGAGACACTACTTGTACGGAGATAGAGTGGAGATCTTTACTGATCATAAGAGCCTGAAGTATATTTTCACCCAGAAGGACCTTAATATGCGGCAGAGAAGATGGCTCAAGCTACTGGTGGACTGTGATGTGGATTTGCAGTATCATTTCGGGAAGGCCAACGTTGTAGCAGATGCATTGAGCAGGAGAGCCGGAGTTTATTTCCTGACGGCACAACTAGAATTATTGGCAGATCTTCAGAAGATGGAAATTGAAGTGGTTCTTCCAACCAACGTGGCATTGATGGCCAGTCTACAGGTTCAGTCCAGCATAGTTGAGAGAATCCGGATGGCGCAGTCAACAGATTCCAAGATCCAGCGACTCAGAGCAGAATATGAAGCAGGAAGAAGGCCAGAGTTATGTATCCATGAAGACGGTACACTTTGGCACGGCACTCGTCTTTGTGTACCCAGTGGAGATATCAGACAGGAAGTCATGGCAGAAGCCCACAGTTCACAATATTCTATTCATCCGGGTGGTACGAAGATGTACCGTGATATTCGTCAGCATTTCTGGTGGAATGGCATGAAGAGGGAGATAGCCCGGTTTATCTCTCGGTGTTTGGTTTATCAACAGGTTAAAGCTGAACATCAGAGGCCCGCTGGACTTCTTCAACCCTTACCGATCCCAGAATAGAAATGGGAACATATAACCATGGGTTTCGTGACCGGATTGCCCAGATCTTCGGTCGGCAGAGATGCTATTTGGGTAATTATGGACAGGCTTATCAAGGTGGCACACTTTCTCCCATTCAGAGTTGGATAGTCGACGGCGCAGCTAGCAGAGATGTATCTCAGGCAGATCGTCAGGCTTCACGGTGTGCCAGTCAGCATCACCTCGGACAGGGATTCAAGATTCACATCACACTTTTGGCGCAGCTTGCAGAAGAGTTTGGGGACTCGCCTTCAGTTCAGCTCAGCTTATCACCCACAGACGGATGGTCAATCAGAGCGCACAATCCAGACTCTTGAAGATATGTTGAGATCCTGTACCCTTGACTTCGGTGGTTCATGGGAGAATCATCTGCACCTGGTAGAATTCTCGTACAATGATAGTTTCCAGGCCAGTATCCAGATGGCTCCGTTCGAGGCTCTGTATGGTAGGAAGTGCAGATCCCCGCTAGCATGGGATGATGTCGGGGAGAGGCAGATGCTCGGACCCGAATTGATTTCCCAGACGGTTGAAGTGGTCAGGAAGGTCAGAGATCACCTCCGAGTTGCCCAGGACCGCCAGCGCCATTGGGCCGATGCTCATCGGTGTCCCTTAGAATTTACTGTCGGCGACCATGTATTCCTTAGGATCTCGTCTAACCGCGGCGTCATTCGCTTTGGCGTGCGGGGAAAGCTTAGTCCTAGGTATATAGGGCCGTTCGATATTCTAGAGCGAGTAGGAGATGTATCCTGTCGTCTCGCTCTTTCGCCGTCGCTAAGTGAGGTACATGATGTATTCCATGTATCCCAATTACGACAGTATATTCTGGACCCGAGCCACATCCTAGACCATTCAGAATTGGTTGTTGGTACCAACCTTTCGTATGAGGAGAGGCCCGTGTCTATTTTGGATCGGAGGAAAAAGATACTCAAGAACAAGACTGTTAAATTAGTCCGTGTTGCTTGGGGTCATCACTCTCTAGGTGAGTCAACGTAGGAGCGTGAGGACGACATCCGATCGCGATATCCCTACCTGTTTGACTCGTGAGGTATAATGTCTTTCTTATGCCTTACGTTTTCCCTTCCTTGCTTGCATTGTATGATTGTATGATTGAACTGCTTAGTGTAGCTTGCCTGTGCTTAGTGTAACTTGTCATGACAATCTCTAGCTCCTTGATTAAATTCTGAGGACGGAATTCTTTTAAGGTGGGTAGAGTTGTCACCCTCATTTCCCGTATTTCCCGTATTTCGTATTTATACTCGTATCTGGATTTTGGCATGTATTTTTTTATTTTTCTCATCTTGTGGAATTTCGACATTTCTCGTATTTTGGGTTTTGACATAGCTCGGTTTTAATTGGTTTGGGTTGGTTTGGTTTGGTTTAATGTGTATTGGAACACCTTAGCCTATGCTCCACCCTCAACTCACCACATCCTACCCTCATTAAAACTCCACCAACTTTCTCTCTCTCCTTATAAACCTCCATTAATTTTCTTCTTCTTCTCCTTCCTCTACACAACACCAACCCATAGGCAAGTGCACCATGCCACCACATGAGAACCCTATTTTATTTGTCCATTTGCTAGATTAGGAGATGGTGATCAACATTAAAACTTGGCATTTTGTGATTTGGAGTCTCCATTGTTCTAGATCTAAGTTTTCTTTATTTTTCGGATTTACATGGTTTTGATCCATTTAAGTTGGATTTTATAGGCTTTGATATTTCCATGTGGAAGAGAATTCAATTTCACCCAAGTTGGAACCTTGGAAATCCGGATTTGGAGTCCGGATGGCCAAGTTATGAACTTTTGAAGCTTTGGGTTCAACCATGGAGTTCTTGCTGGTTTGGAGAAGACAGTGAGCAGTGTGCAGAGCTTTTTAGCTTACGCCACTGAGCTGCGCACGCTCTTTAGTACCGCATACGCAGACTTGGGTACGCTTCCTGTTGGAAGCGTGTCTCTTGCGTACGCAGACTTGGGTACGCTTCCTGTTGGAAGCGTGTCTCTTGCGTACGCAGACTTGGGTACGCTTCCTGTTGGAAGCGTGCCCTGGTACGCAGACTTGAGCGTGCCCTGACTTGAGCGTACGCATGTCCTGAGCGTACGCTTCCCCCTGCGTGCGTGCTTTTGTGGATACGCAGCTCTCCTGTGTGCGTGCTTTTGTGCGTACGCAGCTCTCCTGTGTGCGTGCTTTTGTGCGTACGCAGCTCTCCTGTGTGCGTGCTTTTGTGCGTACGCAGCTCTCCTGCGTGCGTGCTTTTGTGCGTACGCTGCTCTCCAGCGTGCGTGCTTTTGCGTGTATGCTCCCCTGCGTGCGTGCTTTTGCGTGTATGCTCACCTTGTGTGCGTGCTCTTACGCGTACGCCCAACCCCCTGGCCCCTTGCTTAAACTTATTGGGCTCTTGGAGTATTGGTTTTATTTCTCGACTTGGTTTCTCTTTTGTGGATTGGGTTTCCTGAGATCTTGTTCAACACAACACGACTATCTTGACCCGACACGACCTAACACAATTTTCAAGTAATTGTTTATGACTGGTATGGTTTTCGAGATTTTTTGTGAATTATGATCCTGGTATTCTCTGATCTCCTTGCTAGTGACCCAGTGGGGTGCACACCTAACTTGTAACTTGTAATTAATCCTTGTGACTTGATAACTTGATAGTGGCCCATGGCGGCACACTCCTGACTTGTAGCATGACTTGATAACTTAATGCTGTTGCGACGACTAACTTAGCTTGACCTGCCTTGACACCGTGGGTGGTTCTTTCTTGCTTGCTTGTTAAATCCACTTGTCCTGTCTTGTATCATGTCTAGAAAGGGACTCCTGAGTACCACGGTCAGGAGTACCTACCAAAATGGATTAAGGTTAATAACTAGAATAACACAGTAGTCATGAAGAGATGATACAGCTACAGGCAATCCCGTTACCTGGGCGCTCTTGGGATCTGTAGCCTGCCGTCGAGTATGGCACATTTCACTGTTATGTGTTGCACCTTCTAAGTCACTTAAGGATACATGCGTTTCCTGGACGATGTACCCACCAGAATTCAACCCCTAATTTTGACCTGGGTAACCTGGATGGTCTGCAGGGCTTGTGGCTGTGAAATCATCTTACTGCATCTTGTTAGTAATTAGGTCTGTGATAACCCTAGTTAGTTAAAGTAGTAAGCCGTAGTATCTGCTTGGCCGTGATTGATTAAATGAGGTATAACCAGTCTAGTCATGTCTTGATCCAGTACAAGATTGCTTTCTGTCTTGATTTCTTACATTATTATCTTGCCGATAAATGGTAGAAAACCAAGTTCTGTTCAGATGAAGGGTTACAACCCCGGTCCTTGTTTGGTTTATGGGTTGTAACCTGGCTATCGGAATAGTTCCATGGTTATCTCGTCGTATATCATCCTGACATATTTTCGTAAATTCTAGTTTTAATATTAGATTTTCTTGTGCTGATTGCTGGCTTTTGTTCTTATTTCGTGGCCCCCTTGTGGCACTTGCTCTTTCTGGGGTTGACCCAGCTGGTTTTGTGTGGCCAGATTTCGGAGCAGCTCCCGAGGATCTACCAAGCTTCCAGCCCAATGGTGACAACTAGACGGAACCCGGGCCAAGAGTGGATTTTCCTTTTTTTGTCTTGCCCACTTTATTGTAAAACTGTTCTTTTGAGGCATTTAGCCGACGAGCACCTGTTAGCTCGATGCACTTTTACTTACTGTCTGCCTACGGGCTGTAAACATGATTAACAAATCCTAGGGTTGATCATGTACGACTAAACCCTTGCTAGTCCTAACATTTTGTAACGACTAGCTTCATGATCAGCTGAATATATAATATTTGGGACGCCTTATTATTGTATATTTAATGATCATACATCTTGCGACCTTACTTACTTGCTTGTGATTGAGACATTAGGCTTGTTCATGACCATAAGAGACTGTTGGCTTGTAGTAAACCCTCATATATCTAGACAGCCGTGACCGTATATCGAGGTGGTTTCCATTTCAATATACATAGCTGGCTATGTCTGCCCCCGCTCTTCAGTATTCTGGTTCTGGGGCGTGACAAGAACAGCTTACTACGTTTTATCTCAACGTAGGCTGGGCATGACTCGGCCTGGCCCAACAATTTGGGTAGCGGGTCGTGACATGTTTTTAGTGGTGGCCCATGCAGGTCCTGACTAAACTGTTTGGTTACGTTATTGTACCAAGCAGGCCTGCAATTAGGAACTTAAGGTAATTAGACAACAATAGGAATGACGCTTAGAACACTTAGAGGAATGCTAGGATTACAACATAGGAAATACATCACATGCTTGCTATTATAATTAGATTTCCTTGCATATGATTGCTTACTTTAAATAGGTCCTTATAAGTCCTTTTATTTTGTAATTTAGATGGTGCTTACTCGTTCATCCCAGTATGATACCCGTCTGAGCCGTTTTGCTCCTAGTCTGGTTGCTGATCCAGAGGAGATGACCCGTAGGTTTTGCCATGGTCTAGTTCCAGACATTGGCATTCTTATAGTGGCGAACGGTACGACTGACTACTACCAGAGCCTAGAGTTGGCCCGGAGCATCGAGGAGCGTCTTCTGTCATGCAAGAGGCCAGCTTCTGTACATCATGAGGGACCGTCCAAGCGTCAGGCTTTCCAGCAGAGAGCACCGACGCCGCCCCAGCAGACTTACCGTCCCCCTACATCACATCACCCGACCCCGCCAGTTAGAGCCCCGGAACCCCGACAGCTGTCGAAGGGAGGTTTTTGTGCATTCTGCAAGAGGGTAGGCCACGACGCTTCCATCTGCAGGAAGAAGTTGGGGCAGTGTTTGGCTTGTGGATCTGCTACCCATCAGCTTCGAGAGTACCCAGTAGCGAATACTAGAGGACCACTCCCGACTCAGCAGCAGAGGTTCGGGCAGCATCTGCAGCAGTAGAAGGGACCTCAGGGGAGGGTTTATAGTCTAGCCCTTGAGCCGGAGCCGGAGCAGGTTTCAGAGCCCGATTACTTAGCTGATGTCATCACAGGTCATGTTTATTTGCATACTTTTCTAGCTCTATGCTTGTTTGATTCTGGTGCATCTCATAGCTTCCTGTCATTAGAGTTTATGCATGAACATCACTTAGTATCTACACCTACTGCGGAGATTAGTAGAGTAATGACGGGAGGAGGACCAGTGCCTATTAGAGCTAGCTATAGATGCTCTATTATGATAGCCGGGAGAGAGTTCGAGGGGCGATTCTTTGTGATGCCACTCCCCGGTTATGATATTATATTGGGGATGGACTGGCTTAGCTATGCCCATGCATCTATAGATTGTCATGAGGGTAGTATTTTGTTCAGTCCCCCAGGCACAGCACCATTCAGTGTCAGGAGGACAGGGCCGGAGATCGGCCTAGAGCCGAACTGTTGTGCTACAGTCGGGGACGCAGCACCGCCACACCCTATCATTAGGGAGTTTATGGATGTATTCCCAGAGGATCTTCCAGGACTTCCGCCTGACAGAGATGTGGAGTTCACTATAGATTTAGTGCCGGGTTCATCACCAGTATCTCGGGATTGCTATAGAGTGAATCCCAATGAGGCCATAGAGATGAAAGAGCAGATTGATGACATGTTGAAAAAGGGTTTCATTCGATCCAGTGCTTCTCCATGGGAGCACCAGTGCTTTTTGTGCCTAAGAAGGATGGTACAGTCCGGTTGTGTATTGACTACCGGGCCTTGAATGCCATCACCATCAAGAACAAATATCCTCTGCCCAGGATAGATGATTTGTTCGACCAGTTGAGTAGGGCGAAGGTGTTTTCCAGGATAGACTTGAGATCCGGGTACCACCAGGTGAAGGTTAGGGCAGCAGACATCCAGAAGACGGCGTTCAACACGAAGTACGGGCAGTACGAGTTTCTGGTGATGCCATTTGGTCTCACAAATGCGCTAGCTGTCTTTATGAACTTGATGAATAAGACATTTCACCAGTACCTGGATAAGTTCGTTGTAGTGTTTATCGACGACATCCTGATATACTCGAAGACGCCAGAGGAGCATGCAGAGCACTTGCGGATAGTTTTAGGGATTCTGAGGCAGGAGAGATTGTTTGCCAAATTGCCGAAGTACGAGTTCTTTTTAGACCGAGTGGAGTTTCTCGGCCATGTAGTCACTGGAGATGGAATCTCGGTGGATCCCAAGAAGATTGCTGCAGTTGAGACGTGGAAGGCTCCGACGTCAGTTTCAGAGATCAGGAGCTTTCTGGGTTTAGCAGGCTATTATAGAAAGTTTGTCCAGGACTTTGCTAGGATAGCTGAACCCATGACAAAGCTGACGCGGAAGGACGCAGAGTACATCTGGTCAGAGGACTGCCAGGCAGCGTTTGAGGAGCTGAAGAGGAGGCTGATGACCGCTCCAGTTCTGACATTACCTTCAGGTTCTGGAGGTTTCACCATATACAGTGATGCTTCTGGGAAGGGGCTAGGATGTGTCCTACAGCAGCATGGGAAAGTGATTGCTTATGCATCTAGGCAGTTGCGGACTCATGAGAGGAATTATCCTACCCATGACCTAGAGTTAGCTGCGGTGATCTTTGCACTCAAGTTATGGAAACATTACTTATACGGAGAGCGTGTGGAAATCTTTACTGACCACAAAAGCTTGAAGTATGTGTTCATGCAGAAAGAGCTGAACATGAGGCAAAGACGATGGTTGGACTTGATGAAGGACTTCGACATCGATTTACAGTATCACCCTGGGAAGGCAAATGTGGTGGCGGATGCGCTGAGTAGGCATCCGATGGCATGGTATCTGATGATTGATCGGTATTTGCAGAAGGATCTGGAGAAGCTCGGCATCGAGCTAGTTCGGCCAGGATCAGTGATACAGATGATGGCGCTTGACATTCAGTCAGGTTTGATGGAGCAGATCCGGAAGGCACAGTCTACAGATGAGAGCCTTCGCAGACTTCGACCCCAGGCGTTAGCTGGATTGCTGGATGACTTCACTATAGCAGAGGATGGATCCTTGAGGCATGGAAGCCGATTGTGCGTGCCGAAGGAAGAGCTGGTAGAGGCAGTCTTACAAGAGGCGCACCGATCGAGATATTCTATTCATCCTGGTGCTAACAAGATGTACCGTGACTTGCGGGAACATCTTTGGTGGCATGGGATGAAGAGGGATGTATCGTATTTTATCTCGAGATGTCTAGTTTGCCAGCAGGTCAAGGCGGAGCGCCAGAGGCCAGCTGGTTTGTTGCAGCCGTTACCCATTCCCGAGTGGAAGTGGAAACATATTACGATGGACTTCGTCTCAGGGCTTCCTCGTTTCCAAGGAGGGAAGGATGCCATCTGGGTCATCGTAGACAGGCTGACGAAGTGTGCGCACTTCATACCCTTCAAGGTGGGGCTTTCCACTGAGAAGTTGGCGGAGCTATACATGCAGCAGATAGTTCGCCTACACGGAGTGCCAGTGAGCATCGTGTCGGACAGAGACAGCAGATTTACATCCTACTACTGGAGGAGCTTGCAGGAGGAGTTGGGCAGTAGGCTCAAGTTCAGTACGGCGTACCACCCGCAGACAGATGGGCAGTCCGAGAGGACGATACAGACACAGGAGGATATGCTGAGGACCTGCGTGCTGGACTTCGGAGGATCATGGGAGAGCCATCTGCACTTGGTAGAGTTTTCATACAACAACAGCTACCAAGCCAGTATCGGTATGTCTCCTTTCGAGGCGCTATGTGGACGACGATGCCGTACACCGCTCTTTTAGGATGATGTTGGAGACAGAGTTATGCTTGGGCCAGAGATGATCACGGATGCAGCAGAGAAAGTCGGGATGATCAGAGACAGGCTCAGAGTAGCTCAGGATAGGCAGAAACACTGGGCTGATGCTAGTCGCAGGCCGATGGAGTTTGCAGACGGTGATATGGTGCTAGTGAAGATATCACCTACTAGAGGGACGATCCGGTTCGGACGAGGAGGGAAGCTGAGCCCCAGATACATCGGGCCGTTCGAGATACTTGGCAGGATCAGAGAGGTAGCTTACAGGGTTGCACTTCCACCCAACCTAGCAGGAGTTCACGATGTCTTTCACGTATCTCAGCTGAGGAGATATGTTCCAGACCCCAGTCATGTGCTAGATCATTCAGAGTTGGAGGTCGGACCGAGCCTTACAGTTTCTGAGCAGCCAGTGGAGATATTAGACAGGAGAGAGAAGAGGCTGAGGAACAAGGTTATACCCCTAGTACGAGTAGCTTGGAGCCGTCACCCCCCAGGTGAATCTACTTAGGAGAGGGAGTCGGACATGAGGGAGAGATACCCTTACTTGTTCGATCCAACCGCTGCGAGGGAACCACCCGTTCCCGTTTGATACCTTAGAGGTTAGTTTCGATCATAGCCTTAGTCATTTATTGCATTGTTTGCTACGTTAGAATATTGTCGGGTTTCCAATCCTTGTGAATTTCGAGGGCAAAATTTTTCAAGGAGGAAAGACTTGTAAGCCCCTGTTTTTTTCAAATTTTATATTAATTAGTGTTAAATTTTAGCCTTAAAATAATTATTAGGATTTTTAGGATTTTTTTTAGAATTTTTAAATAATTTTAAATGAGTTTTAAATACAAAAAATATCAATTTATAATTTTTAGAATTGTTTTAATATGATTTTGTAATTTATTAAATTATTTCGATATCAGTTTGTAATTACTCAAATGTTTTAAATTGTGGATATAAATTTCTATTTACAACTATCCTCTGTTAGGACTTATTTGTAAATATCCTAAAATCTAAGGACCTAAGTGCAAATTCCCAACCCTAACTGCCCCCGACGACCAGCCACGTCGCCGGCGACCGACCGACCTACTTTTCCCCACCTTTCCCGGCCAATCCACCGCCCTAAATCCCTATAAATAAACCCTCTCTCTCCCCTGACCCAAACCCTAGCTCTACACCCCACCACAACCACCGCAGCCCTTCGTCTCCGACGAAAACCCTAGACCTAACCCTAACCCCGACGAACTCCTCGTCCAGCCCCCACGCCGAGTGCCACCACCCCTAACCACCGCCGACGAACTCGCCACGCTGAGATGCGACGATCGCCGCCCAAGAGTCGCCTCGCCGACACCTCCTCCGCCGTCCGCAGCTCTCGAATTCCCCCTTGTGAAGTCGGACACGTACGTGTCAGTTGTTTTCGTGTCTTTTGGTGTCTCGTGTTGGGTCTATAATGTTCGCCGTGTCCTGGCAAACACGAGCGTAGACCCGGACACGTGAAACTCGTGTCGTACGTATCGTGCTGAGAAAGGATATAAGACACCTGTGTCCCTAACTGTCAGGACACAGGATTATTATTATTATTTTTTATTTATAAACCACTCAAAACCTAATAAAACTAACCTAAACCTAACCCTAACACAACTGATGGGCTGACCCCCTGGCCAGCCCGTCCTAACCTAAACCCCCCCTCCTCCCCCCGTGCAGGCTCGGGTTCGAGCCCCCCTCTTCCTTTCTATTTCTTTTCTTTTTCTTTTCTGTTTCTTTTCTTTTTCTTTTCCTGTTTTATATATATATTTATATATATATGTATATATATATATATATATATGTATATATATATATATATATATATATATATATATATATATATATATATATATATATATATTAGTATATATATATATGTATATACTGTATTTTGACAGTATTTTATATGTATGTATATATATTTTATAGTTAGTAAATTTTATATATATATATATATGTTTGTATATATGTATATATTTTCATTATTATATATATACACTTTATAATTAAGTGTTTTCTTATATATATATTTGTATATATATATATATATATATATATATATATATATATATATATATATATATATATATATATATATATATATATATATATATATATATTATAAATTAAGTATTTTCCTTATATATGGATATATGTACTTTCAACATATGTATGTATATATTTATTTTGTATAATTTTACCTTATTAAAATATTAATATTATTTTTACACTTTTACCAAATTGTATTTTAGTATATTTAAATTACTGCAACCATTTGGTGTCCAAGCCTAGCATGGGTTTTTGGGCCCAAATGTGTTTTCACACATTCAAGACATGTACAAGTCATATTGGACTTGATTCATGGCCTTGGGTCCTGTATTTGAACTTTGGTTCAAATTATATACATGGACAAAATACGCAGATAATTAATTATTTAATTTCAATTGTGTGCAATGCTGTTTTTGATTTTCTAAAAATACTTAAAGTATTGTTAAAATTCTGGAAAAATAGTATTTAGATACTATGTTAAGTTAGCTAATTTAGTATAATTTTTTATAGTATTTAAATTATAGTTTTGCCACTAGTTTGGCATATGGAACCAAAACTCCTTTTCTGTATACTTAGGAAAACTGATTTTTATAAAATACTTGTACTGGTTAATAAATTCCAGAAAAATTATAATAAATTTCTATGATTAACAAGGATCACTTTGATACTTTACTTTAAGTAAAACTAAGCTTTTTGTCTATCTCTAAAATTGTTAGAACACAATGATCTTTTGATTTATTCGTTGATTAATTACGACTTGTAGCTTTTTGTGTTATTTTGAGTTTTAGCTGTGTTGAACCCCACCCTCACTAGTGTAAAGACCCTAGAAAGTTAGTTAAAGTAGTGTGTCACCCCACATTGGTCTCCTATACCAAAGTCATCATTTTGGCTAGGTGCCCAGTCACAAGTCGTGTCGCACCAATTAGTGTCCTAGTATTTTAGCTTAGTGTAAAAGCTAAGTTATTGCATTTATTTCTACAGTGACGAGTTACCGGACATCCATAGCACTTTTATCGCAGCTTGTTTTGCTTTGCTTTGCTAGAGGCAAGTACTTTCTATAAACTTTACATACTGCTATAAACCATAAAACTGTGATTCACCAACCATGTTAAATGCTGATCCTTGGGGTAGCAAGTTAGAACTTTACATGTTGTATTACTTTCAGTCTCTGCCATGTTTAGGCTACTTTTCATATCTCTCTCACATGCTTAAATAACGGGTTAAGGGGAAACTGTTAGTAGTGTACGTGATCATGACCCCCTTCTCCGTATGTATTTACCGAGCACCGTTACATTCTATATGTATCTGTGTCGTATGTCTGGTCCCGCGTTTGTGTATGGATATACACCGATACCGTTATGTGTACGTATGTGCACATCAGAACATTGATATGTACCGCTGTACATCCTGATTACCTATTGACTGATCACTCACCTACTACAGTTTTAAACTTTAAAATGTATATCTATTGCCATGATAAAATGTACCTAAAACTGAACCAACATGATATGTCATTTCCTTTCATCACATGATCAGTATTATATGTTTGTTAGATTTAGTACTTGCTCCCGTCCTGACAGGATAACGTTGTAGGTGTCCTTACTGAGGAGGAGTTACTCTGCGACACATACTATGGAGATACTGCCGAGGACCCGGCTTTGCCATACGAGGATGTTCCTGCGGGAAGACTCGTCTAGTTTGCTTAGCTGTTTGGGATATCTAGTGTAGTCATGTATTAGGCTACATATTTTGTAACTGGACATGTATCCAGTTTTACATTTCAGTTCACTTGTACTTGGACATTTTACTATATACGACGACTTTTGTGTTTGGAGCATTTATGATTCTTCTTCACTTATATAACTGTTAGCACATTTAGTCTTATCCTATTGTCTTTAGAACAGCTTACTACGTTTTATCTCAACGTAGGCTGGGCATGACTCGGCCTGGCCCAATAATTTGGGTAGCGGGTCGTGACACGAGGAGCTCACTCCACCAGTACAGTTGAGTACTGACACCCATACAGTTTTCATGTGCAGGCACAGGTAGAAGCTCGTGGCGCGGAGCTCGCTTGGATGCGTCGAGGCACGAAGTTCCTTGGCGATTCGAAGCGTGCGGCCGCATGGAATCGAAGACTTATACGGGACATAATGTATGGACATCGCCTATCCGAAGCAATCGCTGGCTCGAGACAAGTATTGAGAGATGAGAGAGAGCAGAGTGATTTATAATGTGAGACGAGTGAATTTGAGTGATTGTAATCTCGGCCTTGCGCCCCTAATGTAATGTCACGCCCCAGAACCAGAATACTGGAGAGCGGGGGCAGACATAGCCAGCTACGTATAACGGAATGGAATCCTCACCGCTATACGGTCACGGCTGTCTAGATATGTGAGGGTTTCACTACAATCCATCAGTCTCTTAAGGTCATAAAATAGCCTATTGTCTCAATCTCAGCCAACTAATAATAGTTACAAGATGGCAGACCACCAAATACACAATAGTAAGGCGTCCCATACATTACATATTCGGAATGATCATGAAGCTAGTCGTTACAAAATGTGAGGACTAGCAAGAGTTCAGTCATACATGATCAACCCCCGGGGCTTGTCAATCATGTTACAGTCCGTAGGCAGACAGTAAGTAAGTACAATCGAGCTAACACTTGCTCGTCGGCTAAACGCCTCAAAAGAATAATTTACAATATTACAGTGGAAGAACAAAAGAAACCCACTCGATGCCCTGGTTACGCCTGGTGACCACCATCGGGCTGAAAAGCAGGAAGATCCTTTGGTGCTGCTCCGGTATCTGGCCATACAAAACCAGCTGGGTCAGACCCCAGAAAGAGCAAGTGCCACAAAGGAGGCTTCACTTAAGAACTAAAGCCAGCAAATTAACACAATAATATAATTACATAATAAGAGACAGTAATTTAAGAAAAGCATGATAGGTAATTATAAAAGACAATCTTGCATAGAATCACTAAAAGACAGGACATATGGAAAAGCATGCCAGGATGATATACGATGAGATAACCATGGAACTATTCAGATAGCTAGGTTACAACCCGTAAACCAAACAAGGACCGGGGTTGTAACCCTTTGTCTGAACGGAACTTGGGTTCTCTCACCATTTATCGGCAAGATAATTATAAGAAATCAGGTCAAGTAACAATCTGGAGTGACAATAATTCAATCATTTTGGTACAATCTTGCAATCAATCAATTCTAGACAATACCATACTGGACTAGACTCCATCCAATCAATCACGGCCAATCATTGCCTACGACTTTCTACGTTAACTAACTAGGGTTATCACAATCCTAGTTACTAGCAAGATGCAATGAGATGCTCCAAGTAGTCACAGGCCCTGCAGCTATCCAGGTTATCCAGGCAATCATTATAGTGACAATCTAGAGAGTATAATGCATTAGAGTGACAATAGAGTTCAATCATTTAAAGTGACAATCAAGAGTGCCCCACATAACAGTGGGCTGGAAATGTGCCCTACTCGTCGGCAGGCTACAAGTCCAAACATTTGCGGCCGGGATAACGGGATCGCCTGTAACTGGAGAATATCTCTTCATGAGTAGTGAATTATACTAATTATTAACCTTAGTCCATTTCAGTAGGTACTCCTGACCGTGGTACTCAGGAGTCCCCTCCTAGACATGATGCAAGACAGGACTGGATTATTTGTATAAGCACAATCGCCCACGGTGTCATGATTAATTAAACAGGTCATGTCATGTCAGGTAGCCGTCGCAACAGCTATTCGAGATAATCATGTCAGCTTATCATGCCAAGTGTACTTTGTCAGGAGTGCACCACGACGGGCCACTATCAGGTTATGTCAGGCTATTATGTCAGGAGTGCACCACTATGGGTCACTATCAGGTCATGCTCAATTATCAATTCCAAACATATCAAGTAAATTCGTGATTATCAAGTTCAGGACAAAAGGCGTAAGGATATAAAATGGACGTAAAATATCTAATAAAATATCAATATACAGGGCTATAGAAGAGCCAAGCTTAAGGAAAATAAAACCAAACTGGCACGCTGACATAAGACCAAGTCAGCCAAGGGCCATACGCTCAGGTCATACGCTCAGGTCATACGCTCAGTACAAGTCATACGCTCCCAAAAGGCAGCGTATGGACTCCATACGACTCCTTGTCACACAAGTGAGCGTATACAAGACATACGCTCCCAAAAGGCAGCGTATGGGAACTGTGCTGCGCTAAAGAGCGCGCACAACTCAGTGGCTCAAGCTAAAAAGCTCGCGCACTGCTCACTGTCTTCTCTAAACAACAAGAACTCCATGGTTGAACCCAAAGCTTCAAAAGTCCATAACTTGGTCAAAATAAGTCCAAATCCGACTTTTCAAACGTCAAAATTGGGTAGAATAAAATTCTCTACAACATGGAACCATCAAAACTTGAAAACAAAGAAGTTTGATAGATCAAAACCACCAAAATCCGAAAATAACTAATTCCTAGATCTACAAAAAGTTAAGCCTCAAAATGGAAAAATAACAAGTTCTAATGTGTCTTAGAAACATGAGGAGAAGCTAATGGAACAATAAAAATGAGCTCTCTTGTGGAAGTAAGATGCACTTGCCTAGACCTCTCTCTCCCTCTCTTTGGTAGGTAAGGAAGTAAATGAGGAAGAAGAAGATGATTATGAAGAGAGAGAAAGAAGAATAGGTAATAAATATGAGTTGTGGTGGTAGGTAGGGGGTTCACCCTTTGGTTCATGATGAACCAAGAGCAATCCCAAACCGAACCAAGCCGAACCAACCCAGGAATAAACCAAGCCCAAATAAACCAATGAATCATTAAAAGTAATTAAACTATCAATGACAATAAAACCAAGCCGATGCAAAATAAACCAAGATAACTAACCATGAATAAATAAAATATGGGTCCAAAACACGTATACGTACACTAAATATGTATCACGAATTTGGGACATTACATGTAACCGTTGTTTCGATATCAATAAAGAGCTTCTTTTGTATGACTTATGTTTTGTTCTTAACTTCCGCTGCTAGTATTCAATGTCTCTGTTTGGGACTTCTGTGCGACGACCCCGTCGCAGTCGTTGAAATCGGCCGTTATGGAACCCGCCTTGCACGAGCGCAATCTAGGCTCGTGCGGCATTACGCCTTAGCGAGGACGATCGCTCCTACGGGAGCGGGGCGTGACATTAGCTAATGTATAAAACCGTACTCATTGCTTAGCCGTGACTATTGTATAGAGTCCAGTCTAGTATAGTTTGTCTAGGCAGTGTCCGGATTTGTTTATTTTCAGTACATCTTTGTTTATGCTTTACTTTTTCCAGTAAATGATTAGATACTAAAGTTCTGTTCAGGAGAAGGGTTACAACTCCGGTCCTTGTTTGGTTTACGGGTTGTAACTTGGGTTTCGGAATAGTTTCCAAGTCATCTTATCATTTGTCGTTCTATATAGACCTAACATGCTCCAGTTATCTTACATGCTCACATGTCCCAGTTATCTTACATACTTACATGCTCCAGTTATCTTACATGCTCACATGTCCCAGTTATCTTACATACTCACATGCTCCAGTTATCTTACATGCTCACATGTCCCAGTTATCTTACATGCTCACATGCTCCAGTTACCTAACATGCTCACATGTCCCGGCTACTTAACATGCTCACATGTCTAGTTTATCTTTCATGTTCATATGCTTCCTTTTCCTTACATATACACAGTTTATATTACGTCACATGTCCTTTACTTTATGCTACATGTTGCTTTACTTATTATCCTTCTATTCTCGGAATAAGTGCATTGGTAGTGCACGAGTCTCGATTAGTACTTACTCATCTCTCTCTCTATCCGTTGCTATGATTTGCATGCTGGTTTTAGTTCATATTTTGGCTTCTTTTGTGGTACTTGCTATTGGGGGTCTGACCCCACTGGTTTTGTTTGGCCAGATCTGATAGAGGAGCCCGGAGGATCTTTCGTACCTTCCACTCGTTGGTGATTACCCAGAGCACCAGAGTACCATAGTGGGTTTCCTATATCATTCTTCTACTAGTTATGTACATTATTCTTTTGTGGCATTTAGCCTCCGAGCACGTGTTTAGCTCGTGTTTTGGACTTGACATTTATCCTACGGGCTAGAACATGATTTGCGTATTCTAGACTATAGCTAGAGCTTATCATGTATGACTATTACTCTTGCTAGTCTTCACTCTGTATTACTAGCTTCATGATCATTGATATATGATAGTTTGGGACGCTTTACTATTTTATATTCCAGTTGATCTTACTTCTTGTATATTGTTTACTGTCTGTGATTGAGATACCTAGGATTGCTTGACCTAGGATCGACTGTTGGTTTGTAGTAGTAACCCCCATCTATACAGCTTATACGTTATTTCAGAGTACTGGAGTACTTTGGTATACGTAGCTGGCCTGGTCCGTCCCTACTTGCTAGTATTCTGGTTCTGGGGCGTGACAGGCGGTGAGAGAGAGAGGAAGGAGGGAGGAGCAGAAGAGAGGAGAGAGAGGGACCGCCAAGTAGGATGGCGGTGTGGGGGGGCGCCACCCTACTTGGCGCGATTATTGGGGGGGGGTGGGGCCTCTCGAGAGGGAAATGGGGGGTGTTTGGTGTTAACAGACTAACATAGAGAGAGGGAGGAGAGAGGGAGGAGAGAGGGGGAGGAAATTTGTCAGAGAGAGGAGAGAGGCTAGAGAGGGAGAGAGAGAGAGAGAGAAAGAGAGAGGAGAGGATATAGAGAGAGGGGGAATTTGTCAGAGAGCCTAGAGAGAGAATTTGTCAGAGAGGAGAGAGTGAGATTTGTCAGAGCAACGTTAACTGTCCTCGCAATGTTAACTTCCTCGCCAAATTAGATGGCGGTATTAGTTACGTTACCCATTTATCCCTATAAAAACATATACATCTTCAACGATTGTATTCACTCATTCACTCACTCTCCAGTAGTCTAGCAAATCCTCCCACTCCAGCAACATCAACTCATTCACTCATACTCTCCAGTAGTCTAATAAATTCTCCCACTCCAGCACCATCAACTTCTCTCCAGCACTTGAATAATATCATCTCTCCAGGAGTCTAACAAATTCTTCCACTCAAGCACCATCAACTTCTCTCCAGTAACAAATTCTCCCACTCCAGCAAGATTTTTTCTCCTCCAGCAGCAATAGTTTTTTCTTGATGGATCGCAGTCTAAGAATAATATGTCGCATGGAGGTAATGTAAACGATTTAGATTACGAAGGAGGAGAAACCCAAATTTTTTCTACATATCCGAGTATTATTTTTGAAAATTTACGTAATCTTATTATCGAACGTTGTTCTATTAATTATGAATTTATTTTGAAATCTGTTTTTGGTTCTAGATGTTTTTTAATAGATGGCAACGAAGCATGGAATTTTGTTGTTGAGATTATTCACAATCACGATATATAAATATATTTGTCATTCAAGTATCACAAGCATTTCATAATAGAAATAGTGAATATTTTTCTAATTACCAGCATGTTAGTCAGGGTGCTAGTTCTTCCCAACCAATTCTTCCAATTTTACAAGAAAATCAGCCATCTGATGAATATGACCATAATGATAATGATGATGATGATACTGAAGATGACGATGACGATGAAAATAGTGATGATTTAATTAAAAATGTAGATCATGAGGTAGATGATATTGATAATGCAATTACTTCTGAATTATTTATCGGAAAAGAATTTTCTAGTCGTTCTAAATTTAGAAGTTTTATAAGTAATATAGCAATTCAACACAATTTTAGTTGTTCAGCCAATGTTATGAATAATGCTCGTGGAATTATATATAATTGTGATCAATCGAATTGTAATTGGAGAGTATATGCCAAACTGATTGGATCTGGTGAAATAGTTAAGATTGCTAAATTAGAAAGTCGACACTCTTGTTTAGGTGGACTTACAACCGGACGTCATCGACTAGCTACCGCTGCATGGGTAAAAACATGTGTAATTGATATAATCAGAGACAATCAATCTTATAGTGCATCACAAATTGTTAAAGATATATATAGGGAACATCGTGTACATATTACTTATTCCAAAGCTTGGAGAGCTAGAGAGATGGCATTAGCTGAAATAAATGGTAGTTACATAAAGGCATATGTTAGTCTTGGGGAGTATGGTTTTAGAATTATGGAGACGAATCCAGGTAGTAGATGTTTTCTTAAAACCACTGAAAATAATAGGTTTCAAAGAATTTTTATTTGTTTTAAGGCGTGCATTGACGGATTTTTAAGGGGCTGTTTACCGGTTATTAGTACTGATGCTACATTTCTTTCATCTAAATTTCAAGGTATCTTATTTATTGCTTGTGCTCACGATCCTAACTATCAGTTATATCCTATTGCTTATGCTGTTGCTGAAAGTGAAAATACTGATTCTTGGTCTTGGTTTTTAAACTCTTTTAGAATATCATTTGAAAGTTATTTTAATGAATGGAGTA
This sequence comes from Iris pallida, assembly GCA_029216955.1. Taxonomy (NCBI): domain Eukaryota; kingdom Viridiplantae; phylum Streptophyta; class Magnoliopsida; order Asparagales; family Iridaceae; genus Iris; species Iris pallida. Next base: position 7,185,301 of record JANAVB010027998.1, on the reverse strand, counting down.
TAATTTCATTTATTTCTGATAAGCAAAAGGGATTAATACATGCTATGCATGAAACCTTTTCAGAATCGCCTCACTTTTTTTGCATACAACATTTAAAAAAAAATATGAAACAAGTTGCGAAAGAAAGAACATTTCAAAACTTGTTAGACTCGCTTGCTAGATCATACAATCAAACAGATGCTGAGATCTTATTTGAAATAATTAAAGTCAAGGATGTAATGGTATACAATTGGCTTATTGGTGTGAACGATGAAAATCGTCGTTTTGAACATTTGATAACAACGTATGCTCCGTGCCCTATATTAGATATTAATACTTCTAATCTTGCTGAATGTTTTAACAACTGGATTAAGAGATTACGAGATAAACCAATAACAACACTCCTCGATGGTATCAGAGCAAAGATTATAACACATCATGACAAGAATAGGAACATTGCTGAAAATCTAGACACATATTATTGTCCGAAGATGTTAAATACTGTGGCCCGTATCAACAGAGAAAGGAATCATCTAGAAATATTAGGTATTGATAGCAATACATACGAAGTAGTAGATCGTTCAACAAGTAGAACATATATTGTACGATTAGAAGACAGGACTTGTACATGTTGTAGGTGGTACCATACTTATATACCATGTGTACATGTATTTTGTGTGTGTAGATATTCTAATATAAATATTCAAAGTTTTTATCATGCACTATTTTCTACGGAGAACCTGCGAAGTGTATATGAACCAAAAATGGAACCAACTCCAATTCCCTACAAGATTCAAGCACCTTTGGTAAGAGAAGAAATTGGAGTGCCAGACGTACGACGTAAAGCCGGAAGACCGAAGAAGAACCGCATCCAATCCCGGGAAGACAGGACTAGAGAACTTCGTTGCGGTAATTGTGGTGTGATGGGGCACAACCGAAGGAGATGTACAAGTCAGCCAAGAGAGTAAAGTATAATTGCAAATGTACAGAAAAATATTGTACTGGCCTAATATTGTTACAAATTAACTTGCAAATAATAAAAGTTGACAAACTTGGTTTCATTCCAAACTTACAAATATTGTCTTAGCCAAACATTGTTACAATTCAGACTTGCAAATAAGAATAAAAATATTCTATCTAGACCCCCGGCCCCTTACGGCAAGTCGTTTGTAATTTACTCGTTCTCCAGGTCTAAGGCCTAGTCGGCTTCTCCGCCCTGCTATATCTTCTAGATCCTGCTCGTCTTCCTCCTCTTCGTCCTCATCCTCATCTCCATCCTCATCCTCCTCCATCTCTTGAGTTTGGGTAGGTATCGGGGCTGATGGGGTAGAATAAATTTGTGTAAAGAAATCCATGTCTGGGTAGACATATGCTGGTGCTGGTGAGTATTGCTGACTATTGCTATCTCCAGCATACTGGTGAAAACTGCTATCTCCAGCGTACTGGTGAGTACTGCTCCCTCCAGCGTACTGGTGAGTACTGCTCCCTCCAGCATACTGGTGACAAGTGTCTCCTCCAGCATTCTGGTAACTAGTGTCCCCTCCGGCATACTGGTCACTAGCATCTCCACCATGCCTCCTATGACGACGGAAATGTCTCCGCCTAACGGTGCCGGTTGAATAATCGGGCAGAAGATGTGTATGTAATAGAGGCATTTCTGGTTCCCGTCCAAGACCCAAACGATGCACACGACTCACAAGTTCCTGCATAAGCACTAGGCTATGCTGCTCCGGGTATCTCTGGCGTTCGTGAAAATATTGTTCGTACTCACCACTCTGAATTATGAAATTTACAAATTGTCAGACCACATACCAAATAATATGAATATGTAATTTTAAACATGTAACGAAGTCATACCAAATCAGATACGCCATCGACAAAAGCACGCAAACTAGCATCATCTATGGCTCTACATTTGAACCTTTGTTCCTCAAAAGCGTAATGTCTGTTGCTTACACGAGGGCATCCCCACCATTGCCTATAAGCAACAGTACCAGCATTTGTAAATATATGGACGAACTGTTAGCAAACAATTTATACTTATTTCTGACAAACACGTAGTACGTTAGAACTTACATTCATCCGTAGATGCCATTAGGGGCATATTTCTCACACTATAATTCTCCTCCCGACTATTCTAACATGCAATTATACCATGGATTCTACTAATTGCATTGCCTGTACCGTAACTCATATAAGGTGGATCATCGGGAATTGTTTGTCTCCTCCCAAGTTGACGAAGAACACGGTCAGCCAGATGGTACATGGTGTACCGGTCGTATATAATATATGATCTATGCAAATTAAGATCATACGCCAAACCCTTCAAGTCTGGATCATCATCTCCAAATGTGTAGGAAATCCATACAACCTATTTAATGACAATCTATCAAAAAGTCTAGTAATGGCATAAGTTAAATGAATTAAACAGGTAAATAATTAATTATCTCATGATGTTCCAGTATGTCAAATTGAGAACGATATAGTGATACAGCCTTATACTGACAATGTTGTTGATCCACTACATTTATGGTCCATCGTAAAGCAACTGGATAGACTCCAACATCATTAATAATGCTAGTGACGAGTCTACCAATATAGAAATGCTCGTACGACCAAACCTGTAATTCAAAAAACAGCCACAAATGTATAGTATGACCAAAGCTCTAATTAATCTACATTCAAGGACTTAATGTTTACCTGAAGCAGTGACATACATCCACAAATATTGGTATTAGGTTTCGAAAACACATAATCCGTCAAACATTCGTATAAATGTGCTAAAGTGGCAGCACCCCAGGCATGTCGAGTGGGTTCCTTCAAATTATCCATAAATTGAAGAAGTCGCACATTTATTTGATTTCCCGATGCATCTGAAAACAGAACTGCACCACATAAACAGAGCAAATATGCTCTAGTGCAACTAATCACCTGTAAATATTATATTTTTTTATAAATATTAATATTAAAATAAATTAAATCATGAATTAATTTTACTTTAAAATACATATCCGCAATTCATCTACATCTCCTCGCCGTCAATTGTGCGATCTAGATCCATAAAGTTGCCGCGCAACCATGTTATCTTTACATAACTGGCATTTTCCATATCAGATGGAGGCATAATACCTAAATAACGTCGGATTAGACTAGCTGGAGTTAACTGCGGATCAAAATATATAGGGTCCCCTGTAATAGGTAACCCTAGTATATTTGCCACATCCCATAACGTGATAGTCATCTCGCCAACAGGTAGTTGAAATGTGTTTCGTTCAGGCCACCATCGCTCAACAAGACTTAAAATTAGATGCACATCATGTGTTAAAAATTTAATCTCATCTAAATAATGGAACCCAAATGAGCGCACCAAAGCCTTATGTGCGCTGTTTAACTCCCATGTGCTATAGTTTCTCTCAGTCTGCCAATTTCTATGTTCCCGCGTTCGTAATTTAAGACTATGATCATATAACTACAAATAAAATATTTAAATTATGTTACAACTACGTTTATGTGAAACATTATTTACTAACAAGTCAAACATTTTCAAATATATCTTTTAATTAAATATTTACCTTTCCATCAAATATCTGTGTAGATATGTGATTTACCCGTTCCTGTCTGATTTTGTCAGTCGTTGGTCCACCAGGGATACGTCCGTCGTTTTGATTAGCCATCTGAAAAAATAATAAAAAATCTACAAATATATCAAACATATTTATTACAAAATATTAACAAGAACTAAGAGGAGAAGCTGTTTGCTTACACAAAGAAAATGAGGTTCTGCTTGCAAAGAGAAGGTTGGTTACACAGAGGAGGAGGAGAAATATTTGGAAGGGAAGAAACTCTCGGATGTGCTTGCTGGAGTGAAGTGAGGAGAAGGAAGGAGAAGAAACTTGCATTTTATTATGGAGATTGAACAGTCTCCAAATATGTGCACAGTCTACGAGCAACACGGTCTCCCAACACATTTTCAAAGTATCATGCAAAACACGGTCTCCCACCTCTCCCTATTTCACTGATCTCTTCCTCGGTATCCACCACCACCTATTAACTCTCCTCCTCCTAGTCTATCTGACAAATCCCTATGGGTCTAGCCTCTCTCCTCTCTCTCTCTCTTTCCCTCCCACCCTAGCCTCTCTCCATCCCCCCCTCTCCCTCTCTCTCCCGAAATCCAAACACCCCCCCCACCCGTCTCCTTCCTCTCTCTCTGTTAACACAACACCCCCCCTTTCCCTCTCGAAGTGGCCCCCACCCCCCAAGCGCGCCAAGTAGGGTGGCGCCCCCTCCCCCACACCGCCACCCTACTTGGCGGTCTCTCCTTCTCTCTCCTTTCCTCTCTGCCATCTCCTCTCTCCTGCTTCTCTCTCCTTTCTCTCTCCCTCTCTCTCTGTCAGCGCCTGCTTCTCTCTCCTTTCTCTCTCCCTCTCTCTTTATCAGCGCCATCTAGGATGGCGGCCTCCCCTCCATCCCGCCATCCTAGATGGCGGTCCCCCCCTCTCCCCCCGCTACGTGGCCGCCACCGCCATGTAGGTTGGCGCGATGCTCCGTTTCCTGCAATTTCACGAAACTTCTCCCCTCTCCCACAAATACTTCTAACTTTTTTCCGTAGGATGAAAATTTCTGTTTCTAAATTGGTACCACCAAATTCGAAAGATTTAACACGTAACATATATAATTAAAAACAACAAAGTTGAACTAATCCATCAACATTATTCACTCTAAGTGTTTTTAATATTCCTAAGTGCATATATACTAGTATACTTATATATTATATCATCCAAATATTACAAATATTCAAATTATATAAATTCTTACATAAAACTATATATATGTATGGACAACACATCTTTAAATTCCATCCGTCAGTTTGTCTTTTAAAATGAAAATATTTATAAAAAAAATATAGATATATATTTTTCTAATAGTGAGTGATTTATTTTTTAAAGTAATTCCTCTGCACATATTATATTTATTTTTTAAACAAACAAATAATTGGTAGGAGGGATGAGATTCTACTTATATTCGTCGTGTAAGGCCACCTAAGTCTTCCTCCAAGCCCTTAATTTTTATTTTGCATTGAATTGTTATTTTATATCGAGTCCATAATTGATAGTATGTACCAAGTCCGTAATTGTTATCTTATACTGTATAATTTATTAGTTTACTGTGACTAAAATTTGCTTGATCATTCCTTTATCCCAAAATAGAAGAAAAACAAATATCTCCCTCGTAGTCTTTCCTTTTTCATCATATATGATGCTAATATCTATATTTATAGTATTGTCTAATAGTATAATAGTACCATGTAATAAGAAAAAGTGATATGTCACCGTGAAAGCTTTGTTCCTAAAATACCTTTATGGTCTTATCTATGTTTACCACTTAAAATTTTATTAAATTTAACATATACAGATATATAATGCACGCACCTACCTAATAGGGATATAATGCATGCACCTAACTAATATTAAGATTTGATTTTTTTCCAACAAAAATAATAATCATATGTTGAAGAAATTATTAAGTTGGTCGAGTTTACCATATTAAAAGTTGAAAAATAATTAATTAAACAACTGTTAAATATTTGGACGAATTTATCATTCTCTAGTAAAGGGATGTGCATTGTAAATACATAAAAAATATAAAATAAAATAAAATGGTTATAAATAACATTTTTAGAAATTGAAACCACCAAGCTAAAAAAATACCTCTTACATTAACCACATAAAGTAAAAATATTTGACTATAACTAAATAATATTAGATAATTAAATAACTAATTAAAATTTATTTATTTTTAAGTTTTAATTAGATGAATATATGTATACAAATATATAATGGAAAAAATGGGCTTCAACGTGAAAGTTTTTATTATAAAAATAACCTAATATATATTTACTAGTAAAAATTGTTCATTACGTTAATTTTTTTTAAAAGAAGTATTCTTGCATATATATTCTAATAAAAAAAACTATTATACTATGGACAATTAAGTACTTACAAGATTTCTTTTTTTTGTATTTTAATGCATTAGTTTACTCTTCGAGTGTCTTTTGTTCCTTTTTGAAGTAAATACGAAGTTAATTAAAAGACAAATTTGAATGTTTTATGTTCTTTTTAAGTACATACAAAATTAATTAGAAGTTAATTAAAATAGGTGAAAGTGCTCTACATATATATTAGTATTTATAAAGAGTAGAGATGAACGTGTTGAGTGCGTCTAGGGCTGTAAAACGATTCAAACCGTTCGCATTTGGCTCGTGTTCGGCTCGATCCAAGCTTGGTTTAAGCTCGTTCGTGGACTAATCGATACCGAATTCGACCATACTTTGTTCGACTTGATCTTGTTCGCAAACAGGCTCGAGCTCGGCTCGGTTTCTCATATTATGACTTTTTCTATATGTTATGCCTTTTTTAATAGATAGAAATATATTTTGTTTTAAAAATTTTACTCATTTCTTGGTTCTTTATATGATAGTAAATTCATGATGTAAAGAGCATAAGTAATTTAATAAAAAAAATCTTTAAAACTTGAGAGAATCAGTGTTAGTCTATACAACATATTCTATAAATACTCACTACTAGAGTTGTAGAACGATTCAAACCGTTCGCATTCGGCTCGTATTCGACTCGGTCTATACTTGACTCGAATCAAACTCGTTCGATAGTTAAGTCAAACCAAACTTGAACACTCTTTGTTCGAGCTCGTTCGTTCGATTGTCAGCGCGTTCACCGAATAATTTCTCAAAATAGACCCGATCTGTTCTGTTGAGAGATCGGACGGTTAATAGTGAACCGATAAACTGAGTGGGTGGGCTTCGAGCATGACATCTGTCCCTGCCTATTCCTTTCTTTCGGTGAGAATTTTTTTTTTTCTAGAAGAGATTCTATTCCATTCCTCACTATTTTCTTTCTTCACCAAAAGAAAGAATTAGAAAAAAAAGGTTGTTCGTCTCTCTCCTCCTCGCTGAGATCGGAGGAGCTAGCTAGCTATGTCGTTCCGGATGGTAAACTCTCGATCGTCGCTTTTTTATAATATTGCGTTTGGAAGCATCGGTTACGTTTAGGGGTTTCATTTCCACTTTGGTTCTCTCTCGAATTTAAGGATGATTTTGAACTCACTTCCATGGATTAGTTTGATCTGCTTAGATGATCAACTCTACTGGCAGAGTTAGCCTACTTATGCTCATATCTATATTGGGAAAGTTGCAAAATTGCATTATTTTTACATTTATTATTATTATTATTATTATTATTATTATTATTATTATTATTATTATTATTATTGAAATATCTGTTGTGTTAGGGTTACGGATGCTTTTTATACAGTACGGAGGATCTGATAAAAAAAAAAGACAATCCAACTGCTCATATATATATAAAATACTAGTCATAACCCGTGCCCATAGGGCATGGTTCATTTAAGGTATTCCCCCTCAAAATCTTGGACCCCCAATTTTAAACGAACAATAATAATTATGAGGCCCCCATCAAAATATTAAATTCCAACCACTGTTGGATGTGAATTTTCTTTGGATTCCCCATAAAACCCCACTCTCAATAATGCTGATTCACAACCATTATGAGTGTAAACCCCACTCTTTGGATTCCCCATAAAATCCCACTCTCAATAATGCTCATCCACAACCATTATGAGTGCAAACCCCACTCTTTGGATTCCCCATAAAACCCCACAACCGTTGATTCACCAAGATTAAATCCCAACCACTCTTTATCTTGGCACAGTCAGCCCTAGGATTCAAAAACCTTTGTGTTTTTATATATATATATATATATATATATATATATATATATATATATATATATATATATGTGGGAATTCTTCAATACATGAATGTATCGATACATGACAAAACAATTGCATTGAAAAGTGTGAAAGTTGTCTCCTTGACTTGGAAGTTAACTTAGATATAGCAAGTCATATTAACCTGGTAACTTAATATAGGGACTTCATTGAAAATATTAAAGTACACAATGACCTACAATAGCAAGTTTACCAACCGGCCTAAAGGAAAACATTGCATTAAATGATGTTCCCTACTCTAATCATATTACAAGAAAGCCCTTTTAATAAGAACCATTGAATCAAAAATGAATGGTCCATATTTGTCATGTATCGATACAATAAAAGGGCATTTTGTATTGTAGAAGACCCCATATATATATATATATTATATATATATATGTATATATATATATAACCACTAGGCTATATATATAAAGCCTAGTGGTTAAGAGAGATGCATGCGGCCCAAGTGGTCGGAGTTCGAGCCCCAGTGGAGGCGAGTTCGCGACAATTACCCATTGCTTAAAAAAAATAATATATATATATATATATATATATGAGCTAGATCTTTTTTTTAAGTTGGAACTAATGTTGTTTAATTACAAAGCTTAATAACTGATCCATTATATGATGATCGAACGATTAGGAGGTTGATTTTGATTCTTGAACCCAGATTACGAGCTGCAGTTTCTCAACTTGTGCTAGATTTGGGTGACACTTGAAAAATTGTTCACCGTTTCTTTTGTTTTGTTATGAAAGAATCATGTTGAATTTTGACAAGTACCATAATTGTGCCTATAGAATCTTATACATCTTAAGTTTAATGATATTCTAGTTTAGATGCTTGATGCCTTCCATCGTTTAATCAGACTGCATGTCACAGCAAAAAAATAGCAGTCAATTTTCATCCGTTAAATTGAGATTGTGGGAAACCTTTCATTTCGTTCTAATTGCAATCTTAACATAAACTACAACTAGTAGGAATGATAATGGTAATTATGATAACTCTTTTGTGGTCATAGCCGTCTTTAAAAGCATAAGAGATTAACATAAAGGTTACTACTGTTGATACTTTTAAGATGAGAGTATTATTTGGGAATGCACATTTTTAGAATTATCCAGGAATGCACTCTTCCTGTTCGTTGGCATTCCATTAAAATGAGCTTAATCTATTCTCCAATCCACAACTTTATATTCTATATTTGCAATGGGTTTACTTTTCAGTCAAATGCATCCTCCGGGATGGGAGTTGCTGATCATAGCAAGAGCACTTTTTTGGAATTGAAGAGGAAGAAAGTGCATCGCTATGTGATATTCAAGATTGATGAAAATAAAAAGGAGGTGGTGGTTGAGAAGACTGGGAATCCCGGGGAAAGTTATGATGATTTCACTGCATCTCTGCCCGAGAATGACTGTCGCTATGCTGTGTACGACTTTGATTTTGTAACTGAAGAGAACTGCCAGAAGAGCAAAATATTCTTTATTGCATGGTCAGTTATTTTCTCCTTGTTTCTGATTTCAAGTTTTCCTTGTTGGTGTTAATTCTGTATGTTCACGGAATGAGGTTAAACCAATTGGTACAAGTTGTTATCAGTGTTCTAAAAATCGGCCTAGGCGGCCGCCTAGGCGCTAGGCGGCCGCCGGCCGCACCGAAAAGGCCCTAGGCGGCCGGCCTAGGCGCTGGGCGGGCCTAGACGGCCCTAGTTGGACCTAGGCGGTCCTAGTCGGCCCTAGTCGGCCCTAGGGTTAGGGTTAGGGTTAATTTTTTTTGAAATTTTGAAAAAAAAAAATCAAAAAAAAAAAAAAAAAAATTCATATGACAAAATTAAATACTAACCCGCCGCCGCCGCCGCCACCGCCGTCGCCGCCGTCGCCGCCGCCGCCGCCGTCGCCGTCGTCGCTGCCGTCGCCGCCGTCGTCGCCTGCTGCTGTTGCTGTAGTAGTAGGGGAGGAGGAGGGAAGAGGGGAGCGGAGGGGAGGAGGAGAGGGGGGAGCGGAGAGGGGAGGACGAGGAGAGAGAGGAGCGGAGGGGAGGAGAGAGGGGAGAGGGGAGGGGAGCGGAGGGGAGGAGGAGAGGAGTCTGTGGACTGCACTCTCTCTCCTCTCCTCCCCATTTATAAGTGTGTGTGTGTTTTTTTTTCTAAGTAAAAAAAAAAATTTGAAACAACACACATAGGATTTGAACCCATAACCTTATGTAGAGGTTTAAACATAGCTACACTAGCCATAAAAGCCCAGTAACTTTTATGTCTATAAGTAACATACATATTATTTATATATATACTCATAAAAAAAAAATTTAAAAAAAAAAAAATCGGCCGCCTAGGCGCCCTAGGCGCTAGGCGGGCACTCGGCGCACCGATTCCGCCTAGCGAAATCTACAACATTGGTTGTTATTCGGAGGAAATGCTTCAAGTCCTATAAAGCGTGTTCAAGCTTTTAACTTTGCTTTGGTGTGCTTTATACTGTTATGAATCATGCCATTTAGGAGTATTGAGTTTATAAGGGGCAGTTGTTTAGTGGTCCCTTGGGTTTCTAAACCAAGATTCCTCTCCATACCATAGGTGCCAACCGCTGGGCTTCCCAAACTTTGGTTGCTCGATTTTGACTTCAAAACTTCGTCATATATCTAGCTATTATCTTGTAAGATTCAGAAGTTGAGCCCATATTGTCAGCAAAAGTTGTGTGGAAGTGCATGTTGATCTTCGTCAATAAAAAAAGGAAAATAAAAGCATGAACGAGTTGTAATTCTCCATGCTTTTTGGTCCACATACAGTTCCATTTGATTTGCATGTGCTTTGTGTTGTTGCTCAAATGTTAACTAAGCTGGCCCAAGGCGAGTTTTAGTTTTCCAGATCCAAATAAGCTGGTTACCACCCTTTCTACGAGACATTCACTAACTCTTAGAGTTGTTTCCATCCGTTCTTTTTACTCAATCAATAATGTTATAGGTTGTTCCCTTCGGTTACTTATTAATTGTTTTATCCAGGTTCATTTTTTATGTACTTCTTGAAGTCTTGAGGGATCTATATGAGAGTGTGGACCGCGGACTATCTAAGTGTAGGGTGAAAGATGAATCATCACAATAATTCTTAGTGCCATGCCTTTTCGTGGATGAATTTGGTTAAAATTCATTTCTAATCCATCACCATTTTATGCTTCCATGGAACATTGCTAGAATCTTGTTGCTTTAACATGCTTTCAAGTTTCAACTCAAAGTTTAGGTTCAATATTGCTCATATTTACAAGCTATGACTACCTCTACCAAAAAAGAGAATATAATTTCACTTCCATAACCTTGTTTTTTTTCGTCGACCTTCAGAATTGTTGATGCATTAGCTGTATTCTTAATATCAAATTAATAAAAGAATTGATCAACTATTTTTTTGTTTGTAAAAAATTATAATCAGCTTCCAGTTTTAGCCTCCGTACACTACACTAGTAACAACTGTGTTCCTCCATAAGACCAACACAGCAAAACCTAAAGCATTTTATATGTCAATTCTTGAGCTTTAGTATACTAAATGCGATTATCTAAATGCAACAAAAAAATTTGTATTATGATATTTTAATAAAGCAATTTATTTTACACTTTCATTGTTTAAGTTATATCTTAAATCAATTCAAGATCTTCTTGCTCTAGAGATGACTAAATCTCAATCTCCGAGGATCCAAAGTCCAGTGAGATCTTCCTTTGCGATTCGAGCATGAGGGACATGATACGTGTTGAGCAGCTTTTGAATTTGCTATGAATTGACAAAGCCAATTGCCACAATAAACACAAAGTTGAACATGACATCTTGACAAAGCCAGGCTATTTTAATTCTGAGTACCCAACCAAATCTGCGATGTAGTTTCTGTTTTATTTTCTATGAAGGCATTTTTCATATGTGTTTACTTTAAGACATAATTTTTTTTATATGGATACATGTATAGGCTCATTCCAATATTTTCTACTAGTCTTCTACCTGTTAGATTGAGGAGTAAGCTCCTCATTATTTAACTAGCACGGTTAGAACGCTTAGACCTATCGGATATATGATTTTTACTAGATTTGTTTAAGCGTTCTGAGCCTGCTAGGTCCATAGTGAGGTGTTTACTCCTCAATCTAAGAGGTATTAGACTAGCAAAAGATATCTGGAGATGTATGGAAATTCAATATCATCTAGAAGCAAACATATAAAAATGTTTCCATAAAAATAAAACCGAGACTAGATCATAGATTTGGTTGGGTGCTCACAATGATTCTAGCATGGATTTATGAAGATGTCGAGTTCAACTTTGTGTTTGTTGTCTGGCGAATGGCTTTGCTGATTCACAACAAATTCAAAAACTGCTCAACACGTGGTGTCTACCATGCTAGCATCATGAAGGAAGACCTCACCAGTCTTGGGGTCCTTGCAGTTTGCGATGTTGTTTTTCTCGGGAGCAGGAAAATTTTGAATTGATTCAAGATATAACTAAAACTACAATGGAAGTATAAGATAGATTTGAATATTGCATTTAGAGAATCACATTTAGTAATTTTAAAGTTCAATAATTGAGATGTGAATTTTTTTTAGGTTTTTGTTGAGTTGGTTTAAGGAGGAACATAGAGTGTATGGAGGTTTAAATTGGAAGTGTATTATATTTCTTTACAAACAACAAAAAGAAGAGCTGACTAATTCTTTTATATCTTTGATACAAAGAATCTTGTTATTGCATCGAATTTATTTCGACTTGTATAAAATAGATTCATTAATAGCGGATTAATTTCTAAATGAAGATTCAATTACTACCAAAAACTCAGTGATGTGCTGATACGCATGGACTTCATATTGAGTTGATTGTTTTACTAGCTCATTTGAGAATGTTAGAGTGCACGACTTTAAGCACTCGCCTTATAAATTTGTAACATCGATACTTATGTTTGGCTTAATTATCTTTTTTTGTAACAGTGATTTCACTGAAACTGTTGCTTAGTGTTTCTGATTTATATTCTTTTGTGTGTGCATGGGTGGTGGAAAGGGGGCCGATGATACATACTTACTATCATGAATAAAATGACAAAGCCTTTTATCCCAAACTTTTGGGTTGGCTGATTGGATCCTTTTCTTCCATTCAGTTCTGTTAAGGGCCATGTACTCCTCTATAACTCTAACAACGAAACCATATCCTTCTTGAATAAAATAACAGAGTGAATAATAAATGCTAAGTTGTTTTATTCAACAAATTTGAGCTATATTCTCATAGAAGAGTAAAATAATATTCCATCTGTTTATTGCGTCGAGGATACTAGCGCTGGCATTTTATATTGTTCCAATTGAAGTATCATTGCTATATGTCTTTGTTGACTTCAAATCAAATTTGTCACTTAATTTGTTCATTAGCATGGCCTATAACATATAAATATGGCCCAAGAAACACCTCTCTATATTAGTAAATTTCTTTACTGAATGAAATTATATTAGTGGCCCACCAAAGATACTGTGGGCTCGTATGCAGTTGAGTAACAAAGATCCGTCTTTGAACAATGGATTTTACATATTGTGAAATTCATTGAAGTATTGCTAGGAACTGGTGATGAAGCAGCTGAGAACTGGTTAGCTCTGGTGCTATCCAGAGAGTTCTAGATCTCTTTTTTTCTCGAGTAAGCATTAATTTATATGATACTGATAGTGTGCATGGAGTGTCACGAACTTTTGTTATAAATTAATGTTGCCGGTATCCCTTCAATAATTAACTGCGCCATCATGTAAAAACAGAAATAATAATGTCATTCCTGGTAAGCAAAAATACTGCTACCGTTCATCTATTTCACGATTTCTGTATATCTGGAAGTTTCTTCAAGCTGACAAGGAACCTAGTCTCTCTCCACTGATTCAAATCAGGTATAGAGTTGTAGAAGCTTTCTTTCCAGTTATGTTATTATTGTCGGTTATGTGTTATCTCCACCAGATATCATGGCACACACATACCAAGGTATACATGGACTTGCCAAAGTTGGTCCCATGTTTGTATTGTGTCCATGTCCATTATAAACCCTAGAATGTTTAGATTGCAATAGCTTCAAAATTTTGATCTTCTGTATTTTCCGTATTAAGAAACTTCCTTATTCTTCATTGATTTCGCCTTAAGTTCTTAAATTCTAGGCACTATGTGGCCCCATTAGTTGGGACATAGACATATTCTATAATTTCGGAATTGTTGGTCACTGACATTCCTAAAAATGTATCGGAAGCTGAATTTGTTAACTTGGGCAATCTCTTGCTTTTATGAAGTAAATTATTTTGCATGGTTACTTCTATTTTTCTTCTTCCAAAGTTGATGATTTAACTGAATTCTGAGTTATATTTGTTTCTTGCTATTTACTTCTCCAAATTTTAAGAAGAATGAAATTTCTAGAACCTGGATTGCATATTGCATTGCTAAAATTTATGTTGCAACTGACAGTTTGATGAATTGGTCTTCAGATAGAACATGACAAACTGTATGCAGGGAGATATACTAGATATAGGTACTTGAGAAATTGATTCCAGAATAAATGTAAGGCAACATCTTAATAATATATATTGACTGCACGTTGGATCTATTTTTAGTAACTTTAGTTCATTCCTGTGTTCGTATTATTGGCTGTTTGGTGTGTCTGGGAGACCGGGGGTTCTTTTCATGTGCCTATACTTGCACCATATGAACTTTAACTGATTCACAAGTCCGATGTTCTTTACATATATAGTTCGTGGATTTTCTATGCATTATTGTTCTTGTTCGTATAGGTTTATGACATCAAGTTGTTGTTCCACTTCAGTATTTTCTAAGTTCTAAGTCTATAGATGGTGTCAGACGTGGGTGATTCACACCCCCCCCCCCCCCCCCCCCCCCCTTCCCCCCCCCTTGAAGTTTTGTATTTTATAATGGCTGATTTTTATTTGCTTGCCGAACAGGTCTCCTTCCATCTCCCGAATCCGTGCCAAGGTGCTTTATGCCACATCCAAGGAAATATTCCAGCATGAACTTGATGGAATTCATTATGTGATTCAGGCTACCGACCCTACCGAGATGGATTTAGATGTGGTCAGGGAGCGTGCAAATTAGATATTTGGGGTTTCATTATATGCTCTTCAGATTGGGTGACCATCTTTAGCATCTGATTCTGAGCATCGTGAATAAACCACTCTCTTAACTTGAGAAGAGGAGAAGTGGGGGGGACCTGATCTCTAATATCTAGGTTGGTTGGTTATGTTTTTTGTCCCCTCTTCTCTGATGAAACTTGTTAGAGATGGTTGTTGGTAATGTACTTGTATTGCTTTGACATGATGCATAGGTCTGAAATAATATTAATATATTAGATATTTGGACACTAAAGTTGTCACATTGTGTGTCAGATACTATGATCAGCTAGTAACATGGATAAGAGTTGTATCTTAATATGACTTATGAGGAGCTGTGGTAGTAAGTGGATCACCTGTGATGATTTCTGATGCACTGCAGATTTTGATTGTTCACACTAACATCCAGTTTGAGTTTCCTGTGAGCAATTTGTATTTTGTTGTATGGAGTCTTTTGTTGATTATTAGCTGATCGATTTTCCTTTTTACTTGTAAACCCTTATCCATGTTACTATTTGATACAGCCTCTCTCCAACCTTATAACAAATGAAGATGTTTAAAGAAAAATTTATCTGGCCCGGCCCGGCCCTTGCTGCTGCGAAAAACTAGAAACTACCTGCATAGTTCCGAGTGGTCACTCTCTTGTTAAGGGCATGACATTGATGAGGACATCTTTCAAGGATCCTGCATCAAATCACTACTTCACACTTGACGTGCTTTTACTCGATCAATACTCTTCTTCAAAATCCTACCTATACATTATGCTACATCAAACTCTAAATATTAGGCTCTTGGCCCATATGTTGCAACGCTATATGGGAAGGACAATGTGTTCTACCATATTTTTGGAGTGTCTAATGTGTCTAGGGTGAAATGATTTTTTCTTGCTAGACAATGAAAAAGTTGTTGCTAGTGTTTGACTTAATTGAAAAGGAAAGAAAAAAAAAAAAACAAAGTATCACCACCATTGTCCATTGATCTTCAAAGTCAGGCAAGTATTAGAGCATCTCCAACCCTATTGTGAGTTTAGAAAAAATGGTTGCCACATAGGAATGACAAACTTTCATTCCAAAAATTCTTCTCCAATGCAAATGTAGAATAAAACATGAAGTTGACATGGCAATGACATGGCAAGGAGAATGTGAAGTTGGTTGTCTAGATCTAGACAATGCACTTCACAATGACTTTGTCTCCACATCATCAATTATGAATAGAAATATTTATAAAGAAGTTGAAGAAGTGGAGGAGTTGCCTTAGAAGTTGGAAAAAATACTTTTTATTGTCTCCTCAATACTTTTGCATTGGATAGAGTTTTTCTATCTCATTATATTTTGAGATGTAGTTTTGCCACATAAACAAGACATTGTCTTGTGACTCATGCCACATAGGAGCCACATAAGACTCACAACACTTAACAAGACAATAGGGTTGGAGATGCTCTTAACACTAAAAACATAGAAATGGAGAGAGATAGAGAGATAGAGAGAGAGAGAGAGAGTAGAATACCATGTTGAAGTCGTCACAACCATCATTGTTTAAAGCAAGATTTGACCTTCTTCAAAATCATTTTTTTATGGGAACCAGCAAGTTCCAATTGCATTGACTAGCGATCGAACTACTTGAACACTCCAGAGTATCACCCTCCTCCAAAACACATGTATAGACATTGAAGTTGTCGTAACGTTGAACGAGATGTTGTTGCAAAAGGCTGACAGCTAATTTCTGAGACAATTTTGTAAGGCTTTTTTTTTTTTTTGGGTCCATCTCTACTACGTTGCTAGTGCTCTCTTCTTAATATAGGAGAAGTAACACTTGGTCAATTACTGACCTGAACAACCCACTGTTAAGAATTTGAACAAGCTTGTAACAATGTGCAATTAACCAACTTCATAACTCCTGCACAGTCTCAACGTATGTAAAAGCCATACTCCCTTGTGCTTCAGCTACATGTACACGTAACGTCCAACCCTTCTCGTCACTTGTCATGTAGTCGAGGCAACCACAAGGTGTATAGCGTGCTTGGGTGGTCATAACCAACATTGATATTTAAAGAAAATTTGCAAAACATCTGGAAGTATTAATTACACTAAAACATAATATGTAGAAAGACGTACGTAAAGTAGAATAGCATGTTAGGGTGGTCAGAATCATTGTTGCTCGAAGCAAGATTCAACCATATTCAAAATCCATTTGCTCCATTAAAGTCAATTTACAAGTAAAAATAGCAATACCCAACTAGAAAAGATTGGGGGTTTGGTCCATTAATGATCCGGTAATATATAAATTTATCTGTGAGGAGTTGATGTAGCGTCGTCGCAGATGGCAGCAGTAGTGGTGCCACCAACATCAACAACAACTACTAGTAAAGCTTTTCGAATGATCTTGGTGTTGTATTGCGACACGACTGTATCGTCTCGTTGATGGAGAATGATATTCCAGCAGAGCGTCATTTGTTTCTTGATAAGGAAAAAAATAAAAGAAAAACTTGTAGTGAGGTAGATGAATTACAACTCTTCAACAAGAGCTTACGACAAAGAATTTTCACAAATCTTTACAGAGGTTTTCGAGAAATTGTGGCAATGGAATGTTGATCAGCGCACGATCACTGTATTATATTGAAGAACCGAATCAAGATGGTTTGTTCTCAACGGTGATGAGCTTTTGGAGAACAGAAGAAGATGTGAACCGCAACATAGCAAGTAACAGAAACATTAAGGCTAGCTGTGTTTGGTAGGAAGGATGGAAAAGTGGAAGGAAGGAAAAAGATAAGAACACATTTTTCTTCCATATGGAAAGTAAAGATCATTTCCTTCCTTTGTGTTTGGTAGCAAGGATGGAAAAGATAAGAGATGCATTTTCCTTTGTTTGGTATGAAAGAAAAAGTGGAAGGAAAGAAAGTAAAAAAATATAGGGTTTACAAATTCTACTCTCAACTAAAAATACTTATTTATCATTTGACTTAATAAATAATTTTTAAATAATACATTCATATGGGGGTATAATTGTTAATTAATACAAGCCTTCACTTTTCAGGGGCGGATCTACATAGGGTCCAAATGGGGCCACGGCCCCCCAATTATTTTAAAAAAAAATATTGATTATTATATAGAAACTTTTTTGTACTTTTAATATATATACTTGTTTCGCCCTCCAATATACAGAGAACAAGTTAGTCTGGTGGTAATGATTTGTGCTCTTAGCTGGGAGGTGGGAGTTCAAATCCCAACTTTGTAAATTTTCAAACATTTTGAAAACATTTTATGTATATTTTTTTTGCTTTCTTTTTCGTCACAATTTGAGAAATTAACTTTGCTTTTTTGTTCATTCTTATTGAGTTATAGTATTTTTTTTTTTTCCTTTTGTTATTGAAGTTCAATTAACATGATAACTTTAAGAATTTTTGCACGTAGTAGTACGACCCCTCCAAAATTTTGATCCTGGCTCTGCCCCTGCCACTTTTCCTCCCACTTTTGGGGGGATTGGATTTCTTAGGTTATGAGGGAAAAGTAATCCCTCCACTTTTCCTTCCTTCCTATTTTCCTTCCATACCAAACAAGAGAAAATGAATATTTTCCTTCACTTTTTTCTCCTCTATTTTCCTTCTTCTCACTTTTCCCTCCTACCAAACACACCCTAATAACGACTCGAAAGCAGAAATGGAGGCCCTCTTAGTAACACCTTAGTGGATCGATCTTCCAGCCCATTTAGCTGCTTTGTTGGGCCGGGTCAGCTTATAATAGTTTCAACTCTTCATCCGTTCCTCGTGTCAATTTCCCAAATTCGACTCTCTCTCTCTCCCCCCTTCAAATCGACCACCACCACCACCGGCGGCGGCGGAGCTTCCTCCGACGAAATCTGCAATTTCCTCCGGTATCGGCGATCTGGATCTGTAAGAATACTTTTCTGTATCTTTTTTTTCTTTATAAAGTTCTCTAATTTTTTTAGTTAATTAGTCTTTCAATATTTGAGAAATATAAGAGAGAGAGAGAGAGAGGAGAGAGAGAGAGAGAGAGAGAGAGAGAGAGAGAGAGCCTTCAATATTCGATTGATATGTATCAATTTACTTTATAATCAGATATGATATTGCTGTTCTTTAGGAATTATCCATTGGCATTCAACACAGTATAATTAAACGCATTCAGCGACATAAAGTATGACAAGTTCATCGTCTACTCGATTTTACCTCAAAAGAGGGAAAGAAAGAATATATAATATAAGTAGAGTAGGAGTAGGAGTAGGACTGACTGTAGGCATTTGAAAAGCCATTTTATTCATTACAATGTATAGCTTCTTAGGCCTCGTTTGGTTCGCGGAACGGAAGGGAAAGGAAATCAATTCCTTGGCATTTCCTTTTCTTTGGGAAATTATAATTCCCATCGATTTTCCTTTCCGATGTTTGGAGCTGCCAAGGAATTTGGAAAGGAAAGTGAATATTTCAATGTGGGAAAGTGATTCCTTGCTTGGATGGATGGAATCACTTTCCCTCCTAATTTTCCTTCCATTAGGAATCACTTTCCTTTCCTCCTCAATTCCTTTGGCACCCAAACATAGGAAAGTAATCACTTTCCTTTCCCAACCCGATGGTTCCGCGAACCAAAGGTAAAGAACATAGACAACAAAGGTGGAGGAACCCTCAAAAAAGAAACCAAACATAAATCTTCTAGAAGGCTAACAAACTAAAAAATAAAATAATAATAATGGAACTAAAAAAATGCCTTGGATAACCAGGAGCCAGACACTTTTTTATTATTATTTTTATATAAAATATATATATTCATGACTTTGTCAGTTACTAGGTTGGATATTTTCTTGTGAATTTGATTAATAGTGTCCTTTTGTTAATAACATGACTAAAGTTATATTGTGACAAGGAATACTTGTACGATATATTTTATTAACTCAGTATGCTGCTTCCTAATGCTGGCATATATAGATTCGAATATTAGAAAGCTCTATCCTCCCAAAAGAACAGATGAAGCACATACTCTGATCACAACATGTATTATAATTAATCTTGTTAGGAATGTTTTAATATTTTAGATATGCTCTCTTGTGCCTTTTAAGTGAGACTGTTAAAGTCCCTACCACTACACCAAACTATAGAGTTATGGTGAGGGTTGAGGGGGTAATACATGTATTATTTTAACAGAGACCATATTTTGAACATAACATCGTTGACTCTCACATTGTAAATTTAGAGTTAGTGACAGACACCAAGGTTAATGAGAAATGTATACATTTTGAATCTCCTGAAAATAGGGGCTTTCAACAAACAAAGAAAAAAAAACAGGGTTGCATTAGTTGAGGCTTATCATGGAACGTTATTTCTTCCCAATATGCAGGAAACAGAGGATTATATAAAAGTTAATTAAAACAGCACTTTTTTGTACTTTTAACTATCAGATAGAGATTTGTATTTATGCACTGCTAGTTTTGTGAAACAATTAATAGGCTATACTCAGAAAGAAAAAGAGCAACCTAAGTCGTTTATCATGTTACTAAGTCTTTCTCAGTGTCTTCATACAATATGTAAATCTTATGGGAGACTTTGTATGCAATATGTTGATGAAAACCAATCGATAAAAGCTTTTTGAAGGTATTAGTGCTCTTCTACAATAAGTTTACTTGTACCTTTCCTTCTACCTCTTCAAAATCTTCCTTGTAACCCACTCTTTCCTGCAATAATGCCTCCACAATTGTTATGCAATCCCAAAATCATGTCGTCTGTTGTGTGAAATAATTAGATGCTTACTCCTAGGTATATATAATCACAAGAGGAGCCCAAACACCATCCCTATCTAAAACCCCTATTCTTCAAGGTGAATGCATATAGAACTAATAATTAGTGTACAACAGACAAATATTTTGTTATGTTGTTCTCCAACAACCTAATTTCTACCCACTTAACTACATCAGAAGTATATTTTGTTGGAGGAGATCCATCCCTTTCTTGGAGATTGAGGTTGACTTTTCCTATTCCCTTTCCTTTCTTGATGACCTATTGGCATGTATGGACACCTAGCATTCTTGTGGTCAACCCTCCGTTTTCTCTGGGAGCAAGCTGCACGCAGTACATCCGTATTTCATAATTTTGTGAAGTTTCAGACACTTGTCGGAGTGCCCTGTGAGTGATGTCCAGCACTGTCCGTTAGGTAGATTGCATCCTATGAACTTATTGACGTATTGCCTAAAATTAAATAGTGTGCTCTCTTTTTGTTATTTAGTCTTGGAGGTGTCTTTTTTTGGGTGAACGTTCAATCTCCATTAGCATATTAAAGTTTCCGGAGGTTGCGAATCCTTTGCAATGAGATGGACATTTTGTTATATGTCTGCTATACCTTTCTTATCTCCTTATTCTTTAGTGTTTTCAGTTTTGCAATGCGGTAAACATTCAATCTCTGTCTGTTATACCTTTCCCATCTCCTTATTCTCTTGTACTTTATAACGGGAGTGGCATTAGGTGCTTTGTCTGTAACCTTTCTATTTCCTTATTCCTAGTGCCTTTGCTAGTGCATGTGGAAATGTAATGCTATAAAAAGACATCAGAGGAAACAAAGGTTATTATCCTTGTATGTTAGCTGCAAAAGTAAACCAAAAATCTGGTAAGACAGTACTAAAGTCTTTACTACCGAGGAGGCTGGTTGGGTCTAATGAGAGAGAACATAGGCTCAACAACGCCTTATGGTTCATCCAAACTGGACTAAACTTTCATAATGTAAAGCTAATCTGAGAAATCTCCCAGAGCATGAAGCTTTTTCTTTATCTAATTGTTCGTAGTATTGTGCTATTGCGGTAAATGTTGTTGGCTACTTGAAGCTTAGGACATGATATTTTTGTAGAATTATTATAGTTGCTCGAAAGCTCTGCTTGTGTTCAATATCTCCATAGTTTCTTTGCAGGTCTTCTTGTGTTTGTTGTGCTAAAAAAGTTTTCTTTCTGTCTATATTAATCTGTCATCTAAGTATCTGTATTAGATAAAAGCTTGTCGTAACTTCTTAGCTTGTTTTTTTACTGTTATCAACGTAAAAATACTAAAATAGGTTCATATGTTATTTCTGGTTTATAGGATTGTGTTTGCAAATTCATTTTGGCTGCAGTTCTCATACAATGTCAGATGTGAAGGATACTGATGTTGATAAGCAAGTAAAGACAGAGAAAATTGTTGATGAAAAGGAAGATACGAATCTAGAGCAGCTTGAAACAGTAAAGCAAGTTGCTATGCCCTCAGCTCAAGAAGAGGTGACTGCCCCTTCCTCTCGCCCAGGGGCATATCCACCTTGGGCTGAGCCTCCTCAACCCCTCCTCTTCTCCCCTCTTCATGATTTCCAGTTGCATGCAGTATATTTTGACTTATGTCATCTCAGGTTATGAAAAAAATTCATATTTGAATGCTTATCTAGTTGGTAAGTCAGCCTTTTTAATTAAGAGGTCTCAAGTTCGATTCTCTTAAGCCTCATTTTTGCGTTATTTCAGTTTTTCCTTTTTTGGTAGAAGGTAGTCCACACACCCCACCCCAACCCAACCCAACCCACACACACAAACACACACACAATTCTGGTGTGGGGGCCCTGCCTCTCAGCTTTTCACCTCCACAAAGCTCTCTTCTCCTGTTCTACTGTGTTTGGTTCTAAGAAAGTTGCATGGACTTTGACCACTTTTTAGCACCTCCCGTCGACAGCTATAAGTACAAAGAGAAGTGTTAGATAGGTTATTGTGTCCATGCAGACTACAGTGTGTGTATTCATGTCCGGGCAACATGGCCCATGACCTTCTATACCCACTTCAAAAGAGACCAAATCTGTGTTTTAGTATCCTATGATACACGATAACTATCTCACAATACGATCCACTACAATTTCGTTATGTATTGGTTGATCCGATCCGATACTTTTATTTGATTCATGTAATGTATACTTAAGAACCTAGATTCTGGAAGTAGATAGATATATAAAGATGAAACAAAAAAATTATGAGAAAAGTATATTAAATCATGTACCTAAATGGATTTGGTAGTATAGACCTAAACTCTTAGAGTTATTGTACCATTTGATACACGATATGATATGCAAGCAAATCAATATACGATACATATCGCGAGTTGACAACCCGGGACCAAATTAAGAAGAAAGTGTACTTGTAAAAAATGTGGACTTTTTCTTCTGTGAGAAATTAGTTCTTACACTTTCTCACCTCTCACCTGCCGTAAACATCTAGATGTTACACGCATTGCTTTTTACAGAAAACAGGTTTCACATCTGGTGCACCTCTTTTTTCCCCTTTATTTCTTCAAGCTAACGATGCATTTAGATTGTAATGGTTTTGTGGTTCAATCCTTCATTGCAGGAGGCAGCACTCAAGAAAAAATATGGAGGAATCATACCCAAAAAGCCGCCACTTATATCCAAGGTAATTGCCCTTTCTAATTTGTATGCTTTGGAACATTAGAGTACATGGTTCATATATTGCAGAAATATCATAGAACATGTACATTTGTTTTCTTTTCCATCTTTGTCTGGGAATAATATTCTACGAAATATTGTTTCTTCCAGGATCATGAGCGTGCTTTCTTTGACTCTGCTGATTGGGCTTTAGGAAAGGTATATTCTTTAAACTTCCTATGTTTCTACTTTGATTGAACATGTGGCAATCTTCATGCATGAGTTTGTTGGAGCTCTGAAGGAACCCAGTTTAATAAGATTTTACTTGACATCTGACAGCAAGGGGCACATAAACCCAAAGGACCCTTGGAGGCACTCCGGCCAAAATTGCAGGTATTTCAGTTTTTCTTGCACCAAGTAACATCATGGAGTGGTGGTGTTGATTATCTGTTTCTCCGGAGCAATTTTTACCTCATTTGATTGTAAGGAGCAAAGTTCTAAACGGCGGTAGACGGGTGCACGGTGGAGAGAGTCCGCCTACCGTCTAGGCTGCCTAGGCACCGCCTAGGCGCCACCTAGGCGGTCGATATATTTTGAACATTTTTTACTATTCTACCACTGTTTTTTTTTTTTGCATAATATGCATATTTTTAGGGTGTTCCATGTATAACTAAGTTGTAAAACGAAGATTTATAAAGTTTTAGTTTTGTAAAAGTGAACCAAAGGCCCATAATGCTTACAAAACCTTTTTCGCCAAAATATCTTGTTAGATATTGCTCCGCCTAGGTGCCCACCTATGTCGCCTCACCTCCGCCTATGCCGCCAACCTCCTTTGGCCTTCTACTCCACCGCCTACCGAAAAGCGGTGCGGAGAGAGACCGTTAGGCGGCCGCCATTTAGAACATTGGTAAGGAGGACGTCGTTTGACAGGATAACAAGGCTTGTACCTTGCATCCTATAAGATGCATACAGTAGTTAACGTAGCCTTTCAATATATTGGGGACAAGGCTGGATATACATCTTCATCCCCCATGATCCTTGTACTCAGGGGCGGATCCACATGAGAGTCAGTGGGGATTATTATTATTTTTTTCGATATAGTCATTCCCATATATTTTGCTAACTCATAATAAATTCGACTCTCCACTAAATTCATTATCAAATTGACTTGATCATGATATTTCACGTATGATCTGGCCTGGTTGACCCAATTATGATATTTGAAGGATGGGATCTTTTCTCAAAAAATTCTATATCCTTTGAAGATGGTGCATTAGCGAATCGTGTTACGTTACTTCGTATAGCCCGTCTCACTTGACTGAGCATAAGCGAACTCAGGAATTTACTTACAACTAGTGGCTAAGAATAAGCAATCCATTCCCCTTCATTCAACATATTTGTGGTTGAGTCATTGTGTCTGGGTCGGGGGAATCAGTAACTCCCTTCTTCTCTTAACCTTCTTCTCTTTTGTATTTTTAATGAATCACATGTGTTCTTCTTCGTCTCCGTCTGTTTCACAAAGCTGGTCAACACCAGCTGCCATGGTTGAAATAGGGGGTAAACTACTTAGTTTTTACCTTGGAGGTTTTGGGTTCAAAGCTTGGTCCATCCACAATATAGGTAGTTTACATTCTTTTCCTACTTTGTAAGCCAAGCCCCATTGGATAAAATTTCCAAGCCCCCACTGAGTAATTTGTTTGAATCAGCCCCTGCTTGTACTAATGGAGCCTCGTCCAGTGGGCTCAAGGGCAGAGCCAGGATTAAAATCCTGGGGAGACCGTGGTACTACATATTAGAAAAAGTTGTCATGTTAATTAACTTTAATAACAAAAAGCAAAAAATAAAAGTTGCCATGTTTGAATCAGCCCCCCTTGGACTCTATGTAAATTCGCCTGGACTCTAAGTAAATTCGCCCGTGAGTGGGCTGCCCTTGTTTCCAATCGAAAGTTTACATCATTGTGCTATTGCTCCTTTATGTATTTTATAGGGTTCAGGATGGCATGATTGTCTACTCGTTGAGTTAGGAAGTTCAAAAGTACTGAAACTAGAATAGGTCTAAAGCTGATATCTGTAGTTCAAGGTGCAAGATGGGCCGGTCGGCCCGTAACCAGGTCTGGGTCGGCCCGGATCTGGTCAACGGCCCGGCCCACCCTCCAAACGGGTCCGGACTGGTTTTGATTTTGGCTCGGAGGCCCGGCCCGGTTCCAAAACCGGTCCGAACCGATGAGACCCGCGAAGCCCGCTCGACACGTCCGGACCGGCCCGGTCCACTGTCCCGGGTCAAACCTGGTTCAGACCCAAAAAAAAATTGGGGGGTATTTTTGGTCCCGTTTTAGTGGCTATTTTATGGCCGTTTTAGGGACATTTTGGTCATTTTGCTGAAAATGACCAAAAATCCTTATAACAATTATATTTTAAGGGTATTGGGGGGTAATTTTGCATACAAAATTTTCTATAAATAGGTTATAAATTTTCAAAATTAAGCACACCAAATTTTTTTCCCTCTTATAATATTTATAACCAATCTAGTGTGAAGAGACTATTTAATATCATGGATAATGATCAACTACCACAACAGGATCAACAACTGCAACCCGCACCGCAACAAGAGTTTGAATCAGAATCAAACATTTGGCACGATTTCAGCGGAGTTTACAATGAGCGTGAAAGTGGCGATACAGAAAGAACATACTCCACTAAGGTTCTTGTTGAATGTTTGTATAGCAGTAAACGAATCAAATGGGACCATAGGTATGTTACAAGGAAGCTACACAGACATCTGAAAATTTGTATGGATATCTAGTAATCTTGTATGAGTCATTAATTGCAACTTATGTACTAGTAATATTAGTACAAGTCATTAATAAAATCTTGTATGAGTCATTAATTGCGTGCTATTAACTTTCAAATTATGCAAATTGGACTTTAAATTTTGCGTGTTACAATTTTGCAAATTTTCAATTTTATAACATTTATATTTTTTTCTGATTTTTTTTTAAAATCGGGCTAGCCCGGCCCAACACTGAACTGGCCTGGCCCAGACGCGGTTCAGCCCGGTCCGGGCCCGGTCAAACCTGGGTCCGGGCCGGCCCAGACCTGTAGAGTGTGTGTGTGTGTGTGTTTTAGTCTAAATCTGATATTTGTAGTATAAATAGATTTTACGAAACATTTAAGGGTCCGTTTGGATATGTTTTCTGAAAATTTTTTTCTGAAAACAGTTTTTTGAAAGTAAGTTATAAAGTTATTTTCTGAGTGTAAAAATTCTGACTTTGCGTTTGGTTACTTTCATCTGAAAAATAATTTTATGAAATAAAAGTTCCAAATTTTGTTTGTTAAAATATTTTGTGAAAATAATTTTTGTTAAAATTTTATATCCTGTCCAATAATGGGCACTCCCCAAATCCAGTCCTTCCCCAGAAAAATCATTTCTTGATGACGAGCATTCACCAGATCGAAGAATTTACATGAGCACTCTCCAAATCCACTTCTTCACCAGAAAAATCACTTCTGATGAGTTCCCACCATTGGCATTCACCGCCAGACCGGTAGAGTTCTTGTCATCCCCTCTCAAATTCTTGACATGGGCACCCCCCAAACCCCCACCTTCCCCATGAAAATAACTCCTTGATGAGTTCCCACCATTGGCATCCCCTCCCAAGTTCTCATAGTTTGATGAGTTCTCGACATTGGCAGCATCCAAAGAAGGAGCCTTTGATGAGGAGTTGGCATGTGGTAGCAAAAAATGGTGGTGGTGAAAAAAAGTGGAGGAGGAAGAAGAAGTGGAAATGGTGGTGGTGGAAAGAGCAGAAGAAAAAAGTGGAAGAAAAAGAAGAAGTGGAAATGGTGGTGTGGGAGCATGCTAGAAGTTAGAACCCCAAGTCCAAAGCCAGAGACCATCCTCCTCTTGGAGGAGAGAGCAGAGAAAAAGTCTCGAAGAAGAATGGCTTCCTCAAGTTCATTGGAGAAGAAGGGGGGGAGAGAGAGAGAGTGTGGGGAAATGGGGTGGGGTGGGTGGGGTTTGGTCGTGGGGCCCGCCAGAAAGAGTGAAAACTTGGTTTTGGAAAACAGGTTTTCCCTACTCCCGGAAAGCAGTGTTATAATGTAGGTTTTGGAAAAGCTTTTTCAAAAGCAACATTTAGAGTGGAGACAACCAAACAATGTTTGCATTGGTTTTTTAGTTTAAAAGCTAAAAAGTGATTTATAAAGAGCAACCAAACACACCCAGTTATTTTGATCGCCTAGTATTCTCCTAACTTACATGCACGTTCTCATTGCACCAATGTATTATCATCATTGATATATTTACACATGTTTTACTGATTGTAAGCTGTTTCTTATAATATAGCCTACAACCCAGCAGCAAACACGCTCACGCCGCTCAGCTTATGCCTCTACCAGTAGTGAAGGTACTTCAATCATTTCAAATACTCTCTCTTTAACAGTTGTTGATTTTATAGTTACTATCTGTGTAAGGTTCAGAAATGTAATTGTCCTCCATTTTACTTGTTTTAGATGGAGACAATGCTGCTGCCGAAGATGCCAACAATAACTGACCGGAATGCCTGCAGAAGTATTTTGTAGCTTCCTTCCATGAATAAGTAAATTTGATGTTTCTGTATTTGATATTTGAAGAGACCACGGCCACTTGTTGCAGCTGGGTTGTGAGTCTTTCTACTGGGATTATCCCCAGAATGTCATTTGGATGGATTTAAAGTACGGAACAAATTACCTCATGAAAACAGTTAACGTGAAAGATCCTTTATTGTTGTTTCATCACTCCGTTTTCATAGCTAAAGAAATGTGAATATGAATATGAATATGAATACTACTATATAACTGAAACAGAGAAGTAGGAGCCTACCTCTTCTTTGTGGATTCTAAGAATACAGAGCAGCACTGTGTTCACCATTTCGATATCATTTATCACTATTTACACTGGATAATTTTCAGAAGCCAAAATTTACATTCTGAAATTGGGCAGCAGCTAACAGCATAAAGTCTCCCCTACAATGATAAATGAGCTATATTCAAGTGCTTTTGGCTTTTTTTGATATGTTGTATTTTTCTTTCAAATAGTAGTTTGAATTGAAGGATTTACGAGTTGTAAATAGATGGAATCTTGCTATTATTCTTCCTCTCTTTTGATTCCCATGCCTGGGTGGTTCTTTGTTGCACAAATATGCAATAACCATTTGAGACGATGCCCTTTGGTGACGACTATTATAATAGCTCGATCTGCAGTGCCAAATAAGATGCCAGTCGGGAAATCGACATCATTTCTATGAGATTTAGTTTGTTCTCGAAGCATTTTGTAATTGACAACATAAATAGATTATGAAGAATTGAAGATAGGGAGAATTCATATGGATACCTATTTCCATTGTAGCTAGAAAAGGTCACCCTAATTTCTCTCACAACAAAAACCCAGAGAGAACTAGGCATTGTTTAGCTATTCCACATTGTGTACAAATTTAAAATTATGCAGCTGTGAAATATTGTAAAATGGAGTAAACAAGTTGACAAATAAGAAGTGCCATTTTTCAGCAAAGGTTTATTAAAACATTTATAAATGATTCGAACCACTTCCTAAGAATCCTTCAGTTAAACTAGTAAACCACTAACTGAAAGAAAATAGCTGCACTTGAGGATGCCAAAGGTCTAAATTGAGTTCATCTGTCAATGTCATCAACAGAAACAATGTTAGGTAGGGTCTTTCAGAATGCGAGTTTCGGCTCTTTTGAGTTTAGAATAATAATATAAGTAAATAATAATTGTTAATCCACCTAAATTTATTTTAAATAGAGAACAAGATACAAACTCAATAACCCAATCCAAGCATGCCGCTGATGCAAGATGGCATAGAAAAGCGTGATCTGTGCAATGTGGTTACCACAGGTTCTTAGAATTCTGAATTTTGGATCAACTTCCATGAGTTTATATGATGAAAATCAAACTGACATACTGGCAGTAGCCAAGGACTCAACTCGGCTGCAATGCAGCGGTCTTTCCAATATCAATACAGAAGCATCAGAATTACTTATTCATGGAAGCTACAAAATACTTCCAGATGTGCTCCTAAAGAAGTACTAGAAATGATGAGCTCTTTGGATCTTAAGGACCTCAAACCGGATGAGCAATTATTGGTGATTGTTGGCATCCTCAGGAACAGCATTGCCTCCATCTAAGCAAGTAAATGAAGGACAATTACAAATCTTGACGATGCATGGATAAGGCTTATAATAACCGTTATAGGAGAAGTATTTGAAATGATTAGAGGTACCTTCACTATCAGCAGAAGCATAAGCTGAGCGACGAGACCGTGCCTGCTGCTGAGGTGTAGGCTATATTATAAAAAAACGCCTAGAGTCAGTAAAAGTTTTGTGCATAACAAGATTGCGGCGAACATTGCTGTAACAATAACATGCATACAGGTTGCATAAAAAGAATTTAGATTACTAACAGCAGATTCAGACCTAGGTTTCAATACATTCAGACTTCCTAACCCAGAAAAATTAGATCAACAAGACTTGTTGCCACATCAAATGATGCCTTCCAGACAATCAATGTAGTGAGGCACAAATTCGTCCAGGCAAAAAATAACATCCACAGCACTCCATGAATTTACTTGGTGAGGAAAAAGAAAAGAAAAGATATACCTGTAATTTTGGCCGGAGTGCCTCCAGGGGTCCTTTGGGCTTCTGTGCCCCTTGCTGTGAGATTTCAAGTAAAACATATCATTAGAGGTCCAATATACTCACACATGAAGACTGTCCCATGTTCAGTAATTATAAACCAGAAATATAGGAAGTTCAAGGAATATACCTTTCCTAAAGCCCAATCAGCAGAATCAAAGAAAGCACGCTCATGGTCCTGGAAGAAAACAATATTTCCTAAATATTATTCCTACATGAAGTTGAAACAAGGAAAACCAAATGTATACTTCCTGTGAAAGTTCTGCAATATGTGAACTATGTACTTTAATGGACCGAATCATAAAATTAGAGAGACCAATTACCTTGGATATAAGTGGTGGTTTTTTGGGTAAGATTCCTCCATATTTTTTCTTAAGAACTGCTTCCTGCAATCAAGAATTAATTATGAAACCATTACAATCTAGATACATCATTAGCTGGAGGAAATTAGGGTTTGGTGCGCAAGATGCAAAACCAAAATATGTAACATCTCAACATGCTTTGCTGCAGGTAGGAGGTGAGATGTGTAAGAACTAAGTTCTCAGAGACAGGAAAAAGTGCACAGTTTTGATGAGTACACTTATCATTTTGGTCTCCATTGAAGTGAGGAATGGGCAATGTTGACACTATACAGTTATGTCGACACTGAGACAACATATTTTGGTTTCTTAGTGTATTGGAGTGTTCATAGACGTCCAATTCATGTACATGGACATGACACGGACCACACACAAATTTTGGAGTGTTCGTATGTCATCATAGGTCATGGGACTTGTGGCTCATATGGTAGCCCTATAACACTTCTCTTCAAGCAGGCATACCTATCACAGGTGTTGTGCTAAAATGTGCACCCAATTCCAAGAAATTTCTTAAACAAGATGCAGTAGAGCAGGAGAAATGAGAGGGTTAGGGATAGAAAGGGAGAAGTGGAATTGGAAGTGACCTCTTCTTGAGCTGAGGGCATAGAGTTGGCATCATCTTGGTTTACTATTTCAAGCTGCTCGGTTAGATTCACATCTCCCTTTTCATCAAAAATTTCCTCTGTGCTTACTTGCTTATCGACATCAGTATCTTTCACGTCTGACATTGTAGGCTGCAGTCAAAGATGAATTTGCAATCACAATCCCATCAACCATAAGAAAAAAGATGAACTTATTGTGAAGTCAAGACAGCAGTACAAATACAGCTCGGATGGAAAATAAACTAGCGGGAGATGTTGGTGGCTCTGCATTAACGAAGCCGTGGCAATCACAAAAGTTCATATAGATTGGAACTCAACTCTTAATTTTATGCAAGCAATTAACCAATCAGTAAATGAGTAGTGAGTTTAAGCAATTTATCAAAACATCATGGACATGATGACAAAATAAAGCCAATACAAGGAAGTTTGTACGTTGCTTTGTCGGTGGCTCAAAGCCCTCTATACCTTGCTTTGCTGATGGATGATGGCTTTGTGTTTGATTGACAAAGGTTCTCTTCAGGTTTCTTCGAAGCTTCCTCATGGCTTCCTCAAATTATTGCAGTCTGGTAAAAAGTGTTCTTCCATGGCAAGCCAGTTTCCATGAGAGTAGCAATTGTTGCTTCTTGTAAGAGGAAGAGAACAAATCATAAGGGAAGAGCGCAGAGGGACGTTGAGATTGGGAGAGGGAGTGAGTGAGTCGAGATACTGGTAGAAAGGTTAGCTCCAATGACCGACGGTGCTGGCGATTTTTGGCTCTTGTAAGAGAGGGAGTGTGGATGAAAGAGAACACAATTGTCTTTTTGTACATTTAATCGTTGGGTTGGGTTATTTTTTTGCTAATAGTGAAGGAGGGGGACTCATAATTCTACTTTATGGTCATTTGAGGGATTTCTAAGCAATACATAAGATTTAGGGGACATTTTACAATATAGTAGATTTAGGCAACTTATATGCAAAATACCCAAATCTCTATCATACGAATAGGGGGTACATAGGCTCAGGAACCCCAAAATTGAGGTCCATGCCCCAGAGATCAGAGCTGTGAGAGCATGGGCCCCTACTAACATGGTATTAAAGCAGGAAAAAAAAGAAAAGAAAAAAAAAACATGACTTGCCTATCTCCTCCAAAAAACAATCACTCCACCCCCTCTCTCTTCTCTAAACTATAGCCACCCTCGCCTCCAATCCCTTCTCTAAGAGCCTTTGTTTCTTTTGAATCTAGTACTTTTGCATAGGGGTGAGCATTCGGTTAATTCGGTTTCAACCGAACCGAACAACCCAAAACCGAATTGGACTGAAACCGAATAAGCAAAACCGAAACCGAACCGAATTGGCCCAAAACCGAATCAAATCGAACCGAATTAAATCGGTTAGGTTTTCGGTTTATTCGTTTTATTCAAAAATTATTATTATTTTGCGATTTTTTTGTTAATATATATAGTAACTAAATATACCTATACATATTTAGTATATATCTATAGTATATACCTATATATATTAATACTTATATATATATAGTACACACACACACACACACACACACACATATATATATATATTAATTAAAATTTCTTATTCGGTTTTCGGTTTTGGACCGAAGCCGAAACCCAAAACCGAAACCGAATAAGAAAATTTAATATTTTCAAAACCAATACCGAACCGATTTTTTTTAAAACCAAACCAAACCTCTTATTTGGTTCGGTTCAGTTAGGTTAGGTTTTCGGTTCAAAACCGAATAATGCTCACCCCTACTTTTGCATCCATCTTACAAGGATGATAGCCTCTGATTAGGGGTGAGCAATTATCGGATTTCAAACCAAAATCGAATTGAATCGATCCGAAATAACAGTTCGGATCAGTTATGGGTTAAACGGGTCGGTGTTCGGTTTATAAAAGTGAAAAACGACTATATTCGGTTCGGGTTGCGATTTCAGGAATTGGTTCCCAACCCAAAAACCGAATTTACATGTGTTATTAAATTTTTACCCCTGTTGTCATATATGTACGATAGAAGAAAAACTAACCTAATACTCTCCTCTCCATTCCAAAATGCAGCGACGCTTTCCCTTCTGTTCCCTCTCTCAAGTCTGCATCTCTCTCCCCGTCTCTCGTCTGAATCCTAACGGTTAGGTCTCCTTTCTCTCTCCATGATCTCTTCCCTCTCATCTCAAGCTTCATTAAATTTCTGGAGTCCTCTTATATATACGACTCTCCGTCTCTCCTCTTATTAGTCCTTTCTTTATTAAACATCGACCAAGACTGAGATCTCTTCCCTCTCTCCCTGATCTCCCAGATCTGTCGACTTCTACCAAGACTCAAAGAAAGGGTTAGTTTGAAGCCCGATAATTGCTCACCCCTATTCTCAGTTGTATGTGTGTTTTTCTTATGGTTGCTTTCAATTGATTCTCATTTCCAAACTCACTCTTGCATGTGTGTTATTATGAATAGAATTTGTTTTGATACGATACGACAGATACGACAGATATGACACCTACTTTGTCTAATGTATTTTTGAGTGTTTCTATCCTACTCAAAATGTTGGATAAATTTGACACAGACACAACATTGATTTGCATGACCAGCTCCCTAACTCTACATACTAGAGCCAGAAAAACTGACTCAGGTTAGTTTCTTACACAGTCTCATTTTTTTGTTATTTATAGTTTTTTTTTGTAATGTTTATTATTTTTGTAATGTTGATTTTCTAATACAGGTTTGAGTCTAAGACTCTGAGCAAATCTTGGGTATTGGAGATTTCAAATTTGGATTCGGTTCCAATTTGCTCGTCTTTCTGATTGTTTGAGCATCTCTGTCTCTCTATCGTCTCCGACTCTCGGATCTCACTGTAAGTCCACTACTGTCTGGTTGTATTTACTGGTGCTGCCATGCAATTGCAGAAAGTGAATTTTTTGGTAAAACTTTGTTTTACCTGTGCTGCCATTAAATTGTATGTGCATGGTTGTATACTTGTATTCATGTAACTTTGGTGTAACCTTATATAGCAGACTAGATGTGCAGTTGTGCACTAAAGATGAGTTTTTTTGAATGTTTTTGGAAAATTTTGTTTTTAAATATTTTTGGTATGTGCAACTACCTATAAATTGTATGTGTAGGCCCGACCCATTGGCTCATGCAACCCTATGTGCAACTGCCGTTAAATTTAAGTGCAAGTCCGGCCGACTGACCCATGAAACCGATTTTAATGCAGTTTGATTTTGTCCAATTTTTGTGTAAACGGTCG
Organism: Iris pallida; assembly: GCA_029216955.1. Lineage (NCBI taxonomy): Eukaryota > Viridiplantae > Streptophyta > Magnoliopsida > Asparagales > Iridaceae > Iris > Iris pallida. The sequence continues at coordinate 7,151,156 of JANAVB010027998.1, read as the reverse complement.
GTTTTGATAAATACGATTTATTTGGTTTTCACATAACCGGTTATGTTTGAACCGAACCGTTGCTCACCCCTACCTCTGATGTCTTTTTATAGCATTCTAGATTTTCCCATGGGCTAGCAATGTACTGGAGAATAATAAGATAGGCAAGGTATAATAGAAGAAACACATAATGTCCATCACATAGCAGAGGAGTCTCAACCTCCAGAAACCTTAAGAACAGTAATGGAGAGTGAACTGACTGGTTAGCGAGACATTTTGACTTGCACTATGTTCACCAAAGCAAATTTATCCTCTCAAACAGTTAACCTTATAACAAAAGTAGAACGCACTATCAAGTTATGCAAGATTCCAATAGGTATATTGGATAGGTATTCTCTGGCCACTATGACAAAAAAAGGGTCAAATACCTGATTAATTATGAAGTAGGAACTACAGGAAAAGTAGCATACCTCTAAGATTGATTCTGAGAAGGATTAAGTTTTCTTATCGTGATACCAATAAGAGATGACCCTCCCCATTAAATGGAATAAGCAAAAGAAAGTAGCGAAGCAACAGAGCGTGTTCGTTCTACAAGAGGCGAGCCGGCGGTAACTTGCAGCTTGTCCCCACAAAAAGGATAAGGTCAAAGGATGTCGTTGGGTATCCAGTACATGCCAAGAGGTCATCAAGAAAGGAAGAGAAGAGGAGGAAAGGCAAACATCAAAGTGCCAAGAAGGGATGTGCCGCCTTGTTTAGCAGGAGATGTACTTTACGATTTACTTGTTTTTCGCTTTTATGCTTGATGAGTGTTTAGTCATTATTGCTTGCTCAAAAGTATGATCGATCATATTAGCTTCCTTCCAATGTAATTTCCTATGAGACGAACAATGTAGGAATAGATGATAAGTATCTCGATCGATGATGCGTCAACCTAAAGAAGGATATGTATTTTCTTTGGGTACTGCAAAATTGGTCCATATTATCACTCACTCCATTTAGTTCTGACACCTAATGCTTCCTGACTGACTGACCTAGCCTACAATCTCAGTCCTCCTCCTCCTCCTCCTCTTTTTAGCTCTCTCTTGAACAGTTGGGGACTGGACTAGTACGTGGTGCCAATTCATGGCCACGCATATTTATCCATCACCAGACACCACCATCAGCAGCCGTGCCTCCCGCCACCGCCACCACCACCGCCACCACCACCGCCGCCACCATCCCCAACAAAGAATTCTACTAATATCAATCATAACATATAAAGAAGACACAAGTTAAAACTTAAACAATTCATTTATTGTAAAGAATGAATCGAGGAGTAGATTTAACTGGAAATTAAGTAATAACAAAAAAATAAGGAGAAAATTCTTCTTACGGATCCGGAAGAGCAGAGGGAATCGAATCGATCGCGCTGGTTGGTTATATAGAAACAGAGAGAGAGAGAGAGAGAGGAGAGAGAGAGAGAGAGATCAGAAAGAAAGAAAGAGAGAGAGAGAGACCGAGTGGAATTGGGAATTTAGATCGGGACGGGACGGGACGGGAAGGGAAGGGAGGGGTCTGTAAGAAGAAATGGATGAGTTGGTTAAAAGAAAAGAAATACCTCTGATGGATGTGACCAGAAACCTTAAAACCCGACCCGAGAAACATCAACTAAAACGGGCTGGGCTGGGCTTGGCTTGGCTTGGCTTGGACCTCGACGAGATTGATTGAGCCCATTTAGCACGGACTCTATAAATTGACATGTCACTGGTCATCTTGTGATGTGGGCCAGGCCCTGGCCGATCGTTCCCGGTTTTGATCGTGCTTGACCAGCCGGACCAGGCCAGCTCGGCCATCGGTCCAGGCTACAAACCAAAACCCCAAACCCACACCCCTAAGCCTAAGCCGAGTTGGGTTCGTCGGGCCGACCTGCTGCTGTAAGCAATGTTTTAAAAACCGGACCGATGATCGAACCGAAATTTTTTGGTATATGTCGGATCGGGGTTCAACCGGGTTCAATCGGGTTCAACCGGAGTTCAATCGGGGTTCAAATAGACATGGTTTAGTTTGGTTTAAATACGTAAGATATCCATATTTACTTATTGGTTTAGTTTTGTTTGGTCATAAGTATGTTGGTTTGGTTTACTCTTACAACTATAAGGTCGATCAAAACCAAACCAATAATCAAATTGTCTAAATTTTTCATGATAATTTTTTTTAAAAAAAATTTCTTAAAAAAAAAAACCAAAATTGGTCGGTTCAATTGCGAACCGGTTCGGCCGGTTCACCGGTTGAACCCGGTTTTCACAAAAAACCGACGGCTCTTTAAAAGACCCGATTTTAATCGAACCGGACCGATTTTTGGGTATAAAGCGATCGGACCCGGTCCGACCGCCGGTCCGGTCCGGTTTTTACAACATTGGCTGTAAGTATATATATATATATATATATATATATATATATATATATATATATATATATATATATATATATAAAATATGAGTGCCAAAGACAACGTACGTAGCTGTAGGGGGGAGCATCGGTTCGGTTCGGTCTGAACCGGACCGATTTTTGTAAAACCGAAATGAACCGTAAACCGTCGATCGAGAACCGAGAACCGGACCGACCAAAATATAACCGGACCTGAACCGAACCGAATAAGATCGGTTCGGTTTTCGGTTGGTTCGGTTTAACGGGCCAGTGGGCTGGGCCGGATTTTTAATGGGCCTGGGTGTATGGAAAATGAAATAAAATCAATAATGGGCTGGGATTTCAAATTGGAGTTGAAGTCCAGTGCACAGCATAACAGAAGAACATTGAATTTCAAATTGGACCTGAACTCCAGTGCACAGTATAACAGCAGAACATTGAATTTCAAATTGGACTTGAAGTCCAGTGCACTACTTAACAGTTAACACAAATATCAAGTCTCCACTCAGAAGTCAGAACAGAATCCTCTTCAATGAAACAAAATACCAGACAAATATACAAATTACATCCAGATTAAGTTACACCCAGATTAGGATTCCAAATTCACCACAGTATCCAGATCATTCTCCAGTACAAACCGAGGTAATATATATACCAATTACAAATTCACAATGAAGAAGAACTCCAGTAGAAAACCAAGGTAATATATACCAATTACAAATTCACAATGAAGAAGAAATGTTCATTTCGATGTCAGCACATCCAAATCCCAGATTCCAAATTCCAAACTCAACGCACAAGTTAAACCTGCATTATATACAAAAGCTAAAACAAAGGCTCAGAATGGCCTTTAATGCGTCATTAAAGATGCAATGTATGCCTCGTCAATGGCTGCAACGAGTGCCTCGCCAATGGCTGCAATGAGTGCCAAATCATCATCGCCAATTCTAATGGGAAAACTCAGTAAATTTTTTGAATGTTAAAAACCACTATGAAGAGAGTACCTCGGTAACCTCACCAACGGCAGGCTTAATTTTAACAAATGCCTCGCCAGTGGTTGCAACGAGTGCCTCGCCAGTGGCTGCAACGAACGACCAAAACGAGTGCCTCGCCTGTCAAGCAGTATCCAAGATTCGAACATGTACATGTATCAGAATTCAGAACTTGAAAGTATCACTCATCAGAATATGAAAATGGACAGTATCAAAAAATTAGTATCAAAGATTCAACAGAACAGCATCATCAATTATCAAAGTTGTCTTTTCCAGAACAACATCTACATATTTTTCCAGAACTGTAAGTCACAGAGTATCCAACAGTAAGTCATAAAGTATCAAAATGACTGACATATCAAAGCAGTGCACATTTCCAGAACTGTAAGTCACAATTCACAAAGTATCAAAATGACTGACATATTACACTATTGTAAGTCCTAGCATAGAGTATCCTAATCCAACAGTAGCTATAACTGTATTTTCTACAGTGTTTGCAAGTTGCCTTTGGTCGACCTTCCGCATCAACGGATCTAATAAAATCTGTCCAAAAAGGAGCACGTTTCTTTGTAGGCTTTCTAGTAACGCGAAGACTCGAATTAGGAATGGAGATTGGCTCATTAGTGCCTTGAGAACTAGTTGGTGGTTGCAGTGGATCAACTTCGTGCGACATCTAAAAAAATTAATTTGTTTCAATGGCAGTGTATGGACATGAAACTTGAATAAAAATTAAAGAATACGCACATTGAAAATGAAGTACGCACATTGCATGAATAGGAAGTGGTTGCCATAGATGGTAGATTGGTATTACCTAACAAACATCACATAATTAAGTAAGTAATCTAAGCTACCTAATCCTTACCTAACCCTACTACATTCCTAGTCTACACAAATTGCATGATTAGGAAGTGGTTGCCATAGATGGTAGATTGGTATTACATATAAACTGCAGTGCACATTACATATAAACTGCAGTGCACATTACATATAAACTGCGGTGCACACTGCACAATATATGTACTCCACTGCACATTACAATATTACATATAAACTGCAGTGCACAATATATGAAATCCCACTGCACATTAAACTTTTAAACTAAATTGAACTCTACATAGAGCAATGTCTTATGTCTACATAAACATGAAACATGGTACTAATTTAAACTAAATTGAACTCTACATAGAGCAGTATCTATATTGAACTAAATTGAACTCTACATTTAACTAAATTTACATGCAGGCTATGCAGCTCAACATGAGATGCCAAACCACATAACCTAATTGAACTAAATTTACATGCAGCTCATTACATGCATCTCATTGAACTAAATTTACATGCAGTGTATGCCAAACCACATTGAACTAAATTTACATGCAGCTCATTACATGCATGTGCAGCATCTCATCATGATATAATTAATAAACCAACACAATTTTTGGCAGCAAGTATTCAACTTTGGCAACACAATTTTTGGCAGCAAGCAAATAATTTTCCGGCAGCAAGCAAATATTTCTTCGTAGCAAATTTTTTTGCCAGCAAGCCAATATTTTTTGGCAGCTAATATTTTTTTCCCAGCAGACCGGTTGTGCACCTGTCCAGAAACTAAACTTTCGAAGCAAGCCAATATTTTTTTCCCAGCAAGCCAATATTTTTTTCCCAGCAAGCCAATATTTTTTTTCCCAGCAAGCAAATAATTTTTTCCCAGCAAGCCAATATTTTTTTCCCAAAGATACACAAAACTTTCGAAGTCACGAAGGATGAACTTACAGTGAGTTCAAATATCGACAGCAACTGGAAAGTCTGGAATCCAATTTTTAACCCAAATTTCCTCCCCTTCCACGGCGAAAGATCATCCATGCAAGAATAACAAACGTTAATTAAAAATTAAAATTAAAAAAACAAAAAAAAAATATATTTTGGTTGGATCTTACCTGATCTCGAGAGATCTTTGTTAGATCTCGACAGATCTGGGTTGGATCTTAACAGATCTAGACAGATCTGGGTTGGATCTGCACTTCCGCGTCGAAATCTATGATAGATCTCGAAGATCTAGGTTAGATCTCGAGAGAACTACGTTAGATCTAGACAGATCTAGACAGATCTAGGTCAGATCTAGAAAGATCTAGGCTAGATCGAGTCGAGAGAGGCGATCGAGAGAGGCGACGGAGTCGTCGAGAGAGGCAGAGCTGCCGAAGCGCAGCAGAGAACGATGTGGGGGAGAGGAGGGAGGCGGAGAGCAGAGAACGGTGTGGGGGAGAGGGGGGAGGCGGAGAGCAGAGAACGGCGCTCCGCTCGCCGCTCGGTTACTCGGAGTCGGTTAGGGTTCTCAGAGGAGGAGATGAGAAATAAATGGGGAGGAGAGAGAATGCTGAGAGAAGAGAGATTAAATAGTTAGGGTTTGACTAGGGGTAGATAGGTAATTGACTAAATAAAAAAAATTAAATTATATATATAAATCGGTTATCGGTTCGGGTCGGAAACCGTTTTCCAAACCCGTCACCCGAACCGATAACCGTTATATTTGAGGCTGTAAACCGAAACCCGACCCGGATTGAAAAAAAACCGACCCGAATGGTTTTTACGGGTCGGGTCGGTTCGGTTAACGGTTGAAAACCGTTTTTTTGCACAGCCCTACGTAGCTGTGGATCCATCGGTAACTAACAGTTAGGCATCCAACGGCTCCCTCGCCATGCAGGGACCGGACCGACCGGCAAAAGTTGGTCAACTGCAGCAGTCGATACGATACGGAGCTCGTATGTACGTACGTACGTACGTACGTAGTTGTGGATCGATCATGGAACAGGGTGAGGGAGGGACATATAATACATGCGCATGCTCAAAGTTGTAATCAACAGGGGATCAAGAATTACAATTTTCTGGGGATACAATCATTAAGGGGGTTCGGGTATAGTGTACCTAAATTTTTTTTTTTGTTGACAAAATAATATAGTATTATATTAAATAGTATTATTTTTATACAATAAAATATTATACAATATTATTTTTATAGTATTATATTATTTTTATACAATAAAATATTATATTTCATATTGTTCTTTACGATTTTTTATACTTTAAAATTTGTTTAACTACAACATCATCTGTAATACTACTTATAAGCAACTCTTTTTCTACGAAGTATATTTTCTTAAAAAAAAAAATACTAACCATTTTTAAATATTTATTATTTGTTATATCCCAAAGTATGCTTCTAATTAATTTGTAAGTGAATTAGAAGGAATTGAGGTATTTGTTATATGTCCAGATAATTATTCTAATTTAGCATACTTTAGAAGCATAAGTTTAAAGTATGCAATAGTATGTATTCTTCTATAAATTTTTTCTAAATTAAAATCTCAATTAATTAATTCGGAATAGACATATAACAAATACTAAATTTGGAATATCATAAAAAAGAATTGAAGAAAAAAAAAATTCACTTGGACCCAGCCCCCAGTGAGATCCATATGGATCCGCCATTGGTTGTAATACTCGACAGGATCATTAATTTTTTACTTAAATATTGATTTGTCAGATTGAGAATGGCATGGACGGAGGATGCATGCTGCTGTGAAAACAAAGTGGTCACTTGGAAAAAAAGACAATACTAGCTAGCTAGTTGCAGAATTTATAGAAGAGAATCAAGAGATCAAATGGACAATGAGTATTAAAAAATGTGAAGGTTTTCTAGCATCTTCTATCGATCGATCGGGTCAATAAACAATATCAAATTTGCATATTTGAAGTTCATGATCTAACGTAATCGTAGTCGTAGCTAGACACAGCTGAAGGTTCAATAGAGTCTAGTCTAAATTTAATTTAATTGCTTGCTCACAACTTTTTGATACACATTGATCCACAGTGGGTGGATATATATATATATATATATATATATATATATATATATATATATATATATATATATATATATATATATATATATAGAGGGTCTAAGAGGGCCATGGCCCCGCAATTTTTAAAAAAAATGTGGTTTGCCCTTGTCATACACAAGTAGTAAGCTAGCTCTAGTGATTGTACTATGTGTTTCTAAATGAGAGATTGGGAGTTCGAACTAAATGTTAATATTTTACATATGTTGAATCTTTTCAGACTTTTTATGTACAAGTTTTTTTCTTTTTGCTATTAGATTTTAATTAACAGAATAATTTTAAAGATTTCTATATGTAGTAGCGCGGTCTGTAGGGAACTCGCAGATTTCTATATGTAGTAGCGCGGCCTGTAGGAAACTCACCTCCACTAAGGTTCGAACTCCGATCACTTGGACTAGATGTATCTCTCTTAACCACTTAAGCTATAGGTCATATATATATATATATATATATATATATATATATATATACATATATATATATATATATATATATATATATATAAGCTGATCAAAAGCTCCCTTAGAAAATTTCCTAAAAATCCTCCTTACTCTAATCCGTAATTTAATGTTAATATTAATATTAATATTAATGTTAATGTTAATATTAACATTAAATACTGAAATTAACATTAAACTTAATATTAAAATTAATATTAACATTAACATTAATATATAAAAAAATAAAAAAAATTTAATATTAACATTAATATTAATATTAACATTAATATTACGAATTAGAGTGAGGGGAATTTTTAGGGAGTTTTCTAAGGGGGGCTTTTAATCCGCTCCCTCTATATATATATATATATATATATATATATATATATATATATAAACAAATATTCCCTCAACTTGAATGAAAATTAGACCGACACATATGTGCAGTTAATTTAACATATTTTGTTTTCAAGTCATACTCATTAAATGAATGCAGCAGTTAAGTATGCTTGTCAACTAGCCAGCTAATTTTCATTCGGGAATATTTGTTTATATATATATATATATATATATATATATATATATATATATATATATATATATATATATAGTGGTTAAGGCTTCAAAAAAAAAAAAAAAAAAAATATATATATATATATATATATATATATATATATATATATATATATATATATATATATATATATATATATATATATATATAAAAGATCGACCGACACATATGTGCAGTTAATTTAACATATTTTGTTTTCAAGTCATACTCATTAAATGAATGCAGCAGTTAAGTATGCATGTCAACTAGCTAGCTAATTTTCATTCAAGTTGAGGGAATATTTGTTTAATTAATTATGTATATATGCACGTTCATCCAAGTGAGTTCAAGGGAAGGGAATGGCTTACCGAACACATAATTCACTTATAATTTATAAGTGGCCGTCGGTTGGCACGTAGCTTTGCTTCACCCATCTCATCACCCCCACCCCACCCCCCACCCACACACACCAGGGGCAGATCCAGAAATTATACTTCGGATGTGCTGGCCAAAAAAAAAAAAAATTACATAGAAAAAAAATAAAAATAAATTTTTTTGGGATGGACTCCAGGCCACCCCACCCTCTCTCTCTCTCTCTCTCTATATATATATATATATATATATATATATATATATATATATATATATATATATATATATATGAAGCGGATCAAAAGTTCCCTTTAAAAAATCTCCTAAAATTTCTCACTCTCATCCGTAATTTAATGTTAATATTAATATTAATGTTAATATTAACATTAAATACTAAAATTAACATTAAACTTAATATATATATGAGAGACTAATCGAAACCTAGATCTCCACTTGAACCAACCAGCTGCAAGTTAATTAAACCTATCCCTATCAACCTCCAACCTTGTAGTCTAATTATACTAGTGATCACCTTTTAGGTGGATAACAACCAAAAGAAAAAGGAGATCAATAAATAAACAGAAAAAAATTATGCCTTAGTTGTAGTTGTTGTATCCGAAAGGTCAAACTAATTAAAGGATGGCTTTAAAGCAAGAAATGATTGGTAAAATTGTTTGGTGAGTTCTTGATATGCAACATCTATTGTTGCATCATCTTTTCAATTGTTATGAGATTTTGTATATTTAAATAAAATTTACTTCAATTTACGAGTGTGTTTAATTTTAAAGTCGACAAGTGAAAATAAATATACACCGTAAAAATATATACCAAGAAAGTAAAGCTACTTACTAGACATTACATGTTCCTTAACATATGTTATGAGTGGACATGAGAAAAAAAGTTTCTTAAGAGGGAAAAAAACCGTATAGGTGTTGGGAATCCAGTCAGATTTGAGTTGGATGGCAGTTTAGAGCGTCGATCGACGAAGACAATGGATTAGTTACTGCGAGATTATGATTCAATTTGAGCCCAAACAACTTGTGCATTAAACATATCGTCGACATGCCGGTGGTATGTCAATTTTGTGTATTTCTATGCAGTTTAGAATTTCAGCATTCTATTGGGTCGTTCGATTCATGTTTGGACACTTCTGATGCGTGTGTGTCTAGTTTAAGGGCTAAGCTAGGGTTTCTTGACTTTGTCAAAGGCGCTGAGGAGGATTTTTTTGGGTGTTCTTATAAAGGAGATCTAAGGAGAATCTGTCACGCCCCGCTCCCGTAGGAGCGATCGTCCTCGCTAAGACGTGATGCCGCACAGGCCTAGATTGCGCTTGTGCAAGGCAGTTCCATAACGGCCGATTACATCGGCGGCGACGGGGTCGTCACATAGAAGTCCCAAGCAGAAACATTGAATACATTGCAGCGGAATTTAAAGAAGAACACATGAACACAAGTCATTCAAAAGAAGCTCTTTTATTGATATTGAATACAAGATTACATTTGTGGGCGCAAGGCCAAATTACAAGTCTCTCGTGCTCACTTTTCTCTCATTTACAAGTCACTCTGCACTCTCTCATCTCTCGATACAATACTTGAATCCAACGGAAGCTTCGGAAGGCGATGTCCATACATTATGCCCTGTATAAGTCTTCAATCCACGCGGCCGCACGCTTCGAGTCGCCAAGGAACTCCGTGCCTCGACGCATCCAAGCGAACTCCGCGCCACGAGCTTCTACCTGTGTCTGCACATGAAACACTGTGTGGGTGTCAGTACCACTGTACTGGTGGAGTGAGCCTCTCGCCCACCCATACATAACCGACATGTTCATTTACTTTGTGCAGCTTAAACCCTTTCAATTGTCTTTCTAGTCTTGCCTTAGGATGCATTTTAAACAAGACGTCACGGTCTATACTTAGCGATGCAACGACAAGGTCGTGCAATGACGAGGTCGTGCTATAATGCCAACGTGTGTTTCGATCGAGGCAGTGCCTCATCGCTTAGGTACATGACCAAACTTGAAATCGGGACGGCAGGGTCGTGCCGTACTCTATTTGCGACTTAAACATATTCGAGACAATGCTATGCTGAGGAGCAACTTACGCGAACTCGGCCGTGCCAAGACCTTTACTTAAACTTCAGCGACACTAGACCAATTCTCGTGCCAACGATTCAAGTGCCAAGGACGGCAATGGGACGACTCGTGCAGGCCGTGCCTCTAGACCTTGCTTAGACTTGTCCGTGCTTCCAGATGAGGCCACGCCTCGCAAGTTATCAAGACTTATCATGCTGCCGCCTTGCGGTTCTTCTATTCGACTCATGAACCAACTTAGACAAGACTTGCCAAACCTAGCATCGATCTCATGAACATCCCGACGCCAATCTATCGTGCCAAGCACGGTGCCTATGCTGCAGCCCAGTCTTAGGCCCAGACCTTGTGTTACCGACTAGACCTGCATTCAAGCTCTAGACTCAATCCAAAGGCATACACGCGGTGTGCCGCTATTGCCGACACATCTACATGAGTGGTCACTATCAATTTCAAGCTATCTTGGACTGGCTCGTGGGATATCGGTCACGTCCCTACACGTGTAGCTATCCCGGAGGCGCCGAAGTCTCCCATGCGGTTATCCAGCATCCTACTTTGAGCCACACTCGCTTCTTCCGGGCCGAATGATCCCAGCGCCCCGGTGATCACTTGAGAAGACTACACCTTGTCGACAAGTTTCCCAATGACCATGCATACTCGATCTATCCAGTCTATCCAGTCCTTTCTCAACATGACCATGCATTCCTTCTTTCTATCGAGACATGACGAGACTCCCAAGTATGAGGGATCGATCTCGGCGACAACAAGTCGCGTGGACTTTCCTTTGTTCGTGGCAAGCTTTTCACTAAACCGATCGTAACTCGTGCCTTAGACAGGCCTGGTTCTATAGGCGACGCTAACGCTCAAGTAATATACTTTGTGCAACGAGCCTTGTTCTCAAGGCGCTACGCGACTTGACAACCGCAGCTAGAGCGAGACAGTGCTAGAAATGGCTTCGGTAGTCCAGCACAACTCTTGTCTAACTTATTCGGGCAACGACTCGACGAGCAAGGGCTGCGCCGAGCTACGGGTCGAGGGAACGTGCTAGGCACGGGGTCGACATGGACAACCAGCTTTTCAGGTGCCTAGACTTAACCAATGAGCCGTACGAGACGACTTAACTTGCGGGACGTGCGAAGGCTATGCCAAGCCTTGCGGGACGGGACCGTGCATGCTTTGTTAAGCATTCATGCGGGCGACGCCTATGACTTAGGCTAGTTTGAGTGTCGGGGCAACATGACGGGACCGTGCATGCTTTAACAAGCATTCACGCAGGCAACGCCTATGACTTAGGCTATTTCAAGTGTCGGGGCAACTTAACTTAAGCCAACGTCCTTCTTCCAAGCCACGGGATCGAAGGATTGAGTGTCATTTGAAAGCACGCTGAGCCGACTTCTATGAAGACCGTAGGACCATTTTCCATGTTCTAAGACATTCCGACCCGACGGAATTATTCCCTTAGCTATGTTGGTGTGTAGCTTTTAGATTAGCCTACCAGTGCAAGTTGAAAACAAGCGAGTTATTAAGTGAAGGCTAAGACGAAGCAAGTTCACCGAAACTCCTCCATCTGTGCGAGGAGTCGCCTCGGACGAGCGAGCCTTTGAGCAGCCGTTGCAAGGCTAAGTTCCAACGCTGTCGGCATTCCGATTTCTCCGATTGACTTTGCGGGACGGGGCACTACAGAATCTACTACTACTTCCATGAGGAGATTCATGTTCGCTATAGGTCTTCAAGGCAAATGGAGGTTTTGATCGTAGTTCCCTAACTCTGTTAGGGAGATCATCACCAAAGCCGAGGTTGTGAGACTCGTCTCGCCGTATCGGTATTTATATACTGATACGTACTTTTGTACTGTATTTCGTATTTTTGTTGGTTTTCTGAACATTTAAAAAAATTTCAACTTATAGATTTTCTCCTTGACCGGCATATCGTCAGTGTACCATTGTATGCCGACGGCATGCCTGTCACTCCCGTTTTCTGTTATACGTATTTTCAATGTATGTATACAAAATTCTGTCCTTTGTCAGGTGACCCGTATTTTGATTTGTCTTTCTTAGCCTTGCTTTGGTTTAATTTTGACTTGGTTTAATTTGGTTCGGTTTGGTTTAGTTGGTTTGAGATGAGATTGTTTTGTATAAAATCCAAACTTTCTCTCCTCCATTATTTTCATTCTCTTCATCTTCTTCCTCTTCATTTTCTCCTCCAACCTAAGACAAGTACATCTTGTCAAATGTTGGACAAATATTATTTTGTTTGTTCTAAACTCTTTCTTACATGATTCTAAACATCTTTAGAACTTGACATTTTTTATTTTGGTGGATAAATTCTTGTAGATCTAAGTTTACTTTATTTTTGGTTTTTCTTAATTTTGATCTATCAAACTTATTTGTTTTCGAAAACTAATTGTTCCATGTGGTAGAGAATTTGATTCTACACAATTTTGACCTTTGAAAAATTAGATTTAGGCTTGTTTTGAGGAAGTTATGGCCAAAGTAAGTTTTAGATATCTTCTATGTTCATCTGTCCTGGTTCTGGCATGGACGATGAATAGTGACAGTCTGCATGACTGTATAATACCGTATAGTGCTGGCCGCATGGCTGCATAGTGCCAGTCCGCATAGCGGTATAGTGCCGTATAGTGCCAGTCCGCATGGCTGCATAGTGCTGCATAGTGTCGGCCGCATAGCTGCATAGTACCGCATAGTGCCAGTCCGTATCGCTGTATAATGCCGCATAGTGCCAGTCCGCATGGCTGCATAGTGCCGTATAGTGCCAGTCCGCATGGCTGCATAGTGCCACATAGTGTCAGTCCGCATGGCTGCATAGTGCCGTATAGTGCCAGTCCGCATGGCTGTATAGTGCCGCATAGTGTCGGCTGCATAGTGTCGCATAGTGCCAGTTTGTATGGCTGTATAGTGCCGTATAGTACCAGTCTGCATGGCTGCATAGTACCGTATAGTGCCAGTCTACATGGCTGCATAGTGCCGCATAGTACCAGTCTGCATGGCTGTATAGTGCCAATCCGCATAGCTGCATAGTGTCGCATAGTACCAGTCTACATAGATGCATAGTGCCTGGCCGCATAGTACCTATTTTGGCTGTTTTTGGCTATTTTATGTCCTATTTGGCTAATTTGTGGCCAAAATTTCTCTCAACTCCCAACATGAAAGTTGTAGATCTTTGTCTTGCTTCAAGAATCTTTTTGTTTCACTTTAATTGGAGTTCATATGCGATTGATAACTTCAATCGTAGTTTTGATCTGTTTGACATGTTTTTCTGTACTTGACATTTTTTTTGAGCTTTCCTTTGACTGTAATAAATTTTTATCATGATTAGATAATTTTGTACAGTAGAGAATAATTATAACCCCCTTATATTCTTAACACTAGCACAGATTTAATTATTGTTTTATGTCAAGTAGTACTTTTATTTATTTCTTCTTCCATGCCATGATATGTCTTTATCAAATTTTTTCTTACATATGATCCTTTTTGCATGTTTTCTTTTCTCAGATACTGGCCCGTTGGGGTGCACTCATGGTTTATGTCTTTTCTTTGCTTTGTATGCACTTACGTTATATGTCACTTCTTTGTATACATTATGGTGGCCCATCGTGGTGCACTCATGCTACACGTCTCTTCTCTACCTATACTAGATAGTGACCTGTTGTGGTGCACTCTGGTACATGTCTTTCTTTGTTTACATGATGGTGACCCGTCGTGGTGCACTCTTGAACATGTCTTTACATGCTAACATGATAGTGGCCCGTCGTCGCGCACTCTTAACAAGCAACCTTAACATGATAACTCTTGATAGTGGTCCGTGGTGACGCACTCTTGATATGACAAGTAAACCTAACATGAAATGTATAATCAAGATGTTGTTGCGACGACTATTCTTCTTGCTAATACAACTCTTTTGGACACCGTAGTTGAATGTATTGTGTATGCGTGCACAAACTACATGTCTCGTCTTGTATCATGTCCAGGACATGGATTCCTGATTACCACGGTCAGGGATTCATACTGAGTCTGACTAGGTTAATGACTAGATTGATCAAGTAGTTCACATAAAGAGATTTTCTGGTCACAGGCGGTCCCGTTATCTGGGCACTTTAATTGGACTTGTAGCCTGCTGTTGAGTAGGGCGCATTTCCAGCACACTATCATGTATTGCACTCCCAAGTCACCATGGGATACATTTGTCTCCTGGGCAATGTATCCACCTAATACAACTCTCAACCTGCTGAAGGATAACTGGATAGCTGCAGGGCTTGTGACTGTAGGAATATCTCGTTGCATCTTGTTAGTAACTAGGCTTGTGATAACCCTAGTTAGCTAATGTATCAAGCCGTACTCATTGCTTGGCCGTGTTTGATGGATGGAGTCAGTCCAGTCCAGTCTAGTTTTGTCTAGGCAGTGTCCGTATGTTTATTTCAGTACATCATTATTTATGCTTCACTTTTATCGATAAATGATTAGAGACGAAGTTCTGTTCAGAAGAAGGGTTACAACCCCGGTCCTTGTTTGGTTTACGGGTTGTAAGTGGACTTCTGGAATAGTTTCCAAGTCATCTTATCATTGTCGTTCTATATAATTGTCACAAGCTCTCATGCCCTAGTTACATAACATCCTCACAAGTCTCAGTTATCTAACATGCTCACATGTTCCACTTACCGTACATGTTCGCAAGTACCATTTCTCTTACATGGTGTTCCTATGTCACAAGTTCCCTGTTTAATTCACAAGTCCACAGTTTACATTATGTCACATGTTAATTACTTATGCTCCAAGTGGCTTACTTATTGTCTTTTCTATTTCTCGGGATGAGTGTATTGGTAGTGCACGAGTCTCGATATGCATTTATTTATTGCTTTCTCTAACCATTGCTATGTTAGCTATTGCTGGTTTTAGTTCATAGTTTGGCCTTATTTGTGGTACTTGCTATTTGGGGGTCTGACCCCACTGGTTTTGTTTGGTCAGATCTGATAGAGAAGCCCAGAGGATCTTCCGTACCATCTACTCGACGGTGACCATCCGGAGCACCAGGGTACTTGAGTGAGTTTCTTGTTTCATTCTCCCACTTGATATATACATTATTCTTTTGTGGCATTTAGCCTCCGAGCACGTGTTTAGCTCGTGTTTTGGTTCTTGATATTTAGCCTACGGGCCAAAACATGATGTGCGTATTCTAGACTATAACTAGAGCTTATCATGTATGACTATTACTCTTATTAGTGCTCTATTTTGGTATGACTAGCTTCATGATCATCCATGTATAAATGGTTTAGGACGCTTTAGTATTGTATGTCTGATGATCATACTTTTTGTACTTTGTATAATTGCATGTGATTGAGATACCTAGGATTGTTTAACCTAGGATCGACTGTTGGCTTGTAGAAGTAACCCCCATGTCTTGACAGCTTATACGTGATTTCAGTGTACTGGCGTACTCTGGCATTACGTAGCTGGCCTTGTCTGTTCCCGCTTGCTAGTATTCTGGTTCTGAGACGTGACACAGATTTTAGTGGTGGCCCATGCAGGTCTGATTTATCAGAAATGTGGGGGTTACTGATTTAGTTATCTCAGTCACAATTATCCTTTATTGATATCCTTCGTATTATTCTCTATCTCTGATCCTTTGACCTGATATCTGCCTTGATCATTGATCTCTTCTGTTCCCTCGATTTGATCCTTGTGTCCTTTAACTTTCAGGGACACTGTTCCTAATCCTTCCGATTACCTTGTTTGGGTTCTGCCGATGGCAGGTCAGCAATCTTCTGTCAGGCCAGTTGTGGAGGATCAGTCTCAGCATTCCAGATACAAAGTCAAAAATTGACTCGAGGGTAGAGATTTCAGTCCATCCCAATCATCGATCCAACTGTGCCCGTATAGTCAACAGTCCGAGCGGAGGTAGTTGCAGATCAGCCCGATGTACCTGCACTCATAGGGATTATCAAGGAAATGATGGAGTCACAACAACGACGAGATCTTGTTCTCCAGCAGAGTATCCAGTGTTGATAGACCGTAGTAGGCAATGAATACCAGAAGTATTTCAAGCCGAGGACTTACAGCCAGAGGGAGTACAGATTGGAGCCAGGTTGTACCAGTCATCCAGCCAGTCAGCATATCGAGCCCGACCTACCGTGGAGGCAGTACGAGAGCAAGAGCATATAGCCAGGAGGACCGGATCTAGAATTGAAGGTCGTAAGAGGTACTATTCACCTGTATCTGGCTTTTCACCCCGACGTCCATCACAAGTACCAGCAGACCAACGTCCATACCAGCACCAGGAGTTACCGACCGTATGTTCCTTCTGTGGAAGGGAAGGGCACAATACTCATCTTACTTGTCGAAGGGCTAAGCTTCTATGTTTAGCGTGCGGATCACCAGACTACATAATAGGGATTTATTTCCGGAGGAGTTCAGCTGGATCTTCATCCTTCCAGCCTTCCAACCAGCAGGCACCAACGCCAGTTCAGCAGAGGCGAGCTCAGAGGCCTTCATCGACACAATCCCATGCATTCCATCAGGAGAGGCCTCAGCAGTATAGGCAGGCCCAGGCTCAGAGGCACCAAGACCAATAGCAGTATCAAGCAGAACAAGTAGCCTGTACCTATTGTGAAAAGTTAGGGTATTCCAGATCAGTTTGTCGGACGGCCAATAGGCGATGCTTCCGCTGTGGAGCGGAGGACCATTCACTTAGCACTTGCCCATATCCGACATCTCGAGGACGACCAGCTACACCAGATGTACCACTGCAGTCCTTTTAGTCGCCTCAGTCATCACCTCCAACAGTGGACGAGCAGCTAGGGCCAATACTAGATGTTCAACCATTAGCACAGTACCCACCACCATCGCGGGATCAGAGGATCAGACAGCTTAGAGCACAGTTGAATGCGCAGTACCAGGAGCAGCTCTAGTATTTGTATGAGGGTAATACCTTGGGAGTCTCATGTACCATCTTCATGGTCTTCCTTCAGTTATGACCTTTGGATCTGTCTTTCAGTAGCAGGCCAGGTAGTGGCAGTATATCTTGGATTCTTGTCGGCGACTTGGTATTCTATCTATATATGGAGTACAATGGTCAGCTTGACTTCTTCGATGAGTGAATGAGAGTTCTCGTCCCACTCTTTTGTCTTCGTATTTCGAGATATATGATATCTATCACGTGTCTCGACTACGACGATACGTCCTGGGTAGTGTCGTATCTTAGACTAAGTCATTGGTACCGACTTACTTTAAGACTTGACCCCTATCTATTTTGGAGTCAGCGTAGGCCAACGAGGAGTTGGTCCCTGCTCAACTGACTCAGGAGACATATTTGTTCATATGCCTCCAGCCCTTCTTTATTATGGTTGTGTTACTGCTAACGCATTTATTTATATTACTGTTGCCTTCAATTACTTATATGCCATGCTTCGTTTTATGGAGAGAGTTGTATTTTCTTGAGCTTTTGTTTTGGTTATCTTGCTCGACTAGCTTTAGGAAATTTCGAGAACGAAATTTTTCTAAGGATGGGAGAGTCGTGAGACTCGTCTCACCGTATCGGTATTTATATACTGATACGTACTTTTGTACTGTATTTCGTATTTTTATTAGTTTTCGGAACATTTTAATTTTTCCCAACTTATAGATTTTTTTCTTGACCGGCATATCGCCAGTGTACCATTGTATACCGACGGCATGCCTGTCACTTCCGTTTTCTGTTATACGTATTTTCAGTGTACGTATACAGAATTTTGTCCTTTGTCAGGTGACCCATATTTTGACTTGTCTTTCTTAGACTTGCTTTGGTTTAATTTTGACTTGGTTTAATTTGGTTCGGTTTAGTTGGTTTGAGATGAGATGGTTTTGTATAAAACCCAAACTTCTCTCTCTCCTCCATTATTTTCATTCTCTTCATCTTCTTCCTCTTCATTTTCTCCTCCAACCTAAGGCAAGTACATCTTTCCAAATATTGGAAAAATGTTATTTTGTTTGTTCTAAACTCTTCCTTACATGATTCTAAGCATCTTTAGAACTTGGCATTTTTTATTTTGGTGGATAAATTCTTGTAGATCTAAGTTTACTTTATTTTTGGTTTTTCTTGGTTTTGATCTATCAAACTTACTTGTTTTCAAAAATTAATTGTTCCATGTGGTAGAGAATTTGATTCTACACAATTTTGACAATTAAAAAGTTAGATTTCGGCTTGTTTTGAGGAAGTTATGACCAAAGAAGTTTTGGACATCTTCTATGTTCATCTGTCCTAGTTCTGGCAGGGATGATGAATAGTGCCAGTCCGCATGGCTGTATAGTGCCGCATAGTGCTGACCGCATGGTTGTATAGTGCCGTATAGTGTCAGTCCACATGACTGCCAGTCCGCATGGCTGCATAGTGCCGCATAGTGCCAGTCCGTATGGCTGCATAGTGCCGCATAGTGCTGGCCGTATGGCTGCATAGTGCCGTATAGTACCAGTCTGCATGGCTGCATAGTGCCGTATAGTGCCAGTCTGCATGGCTGCATAGTGTCTGGCCGCATAGTGCCGTATAGTGCATATTTTGGTTGTTTTATGTCCTATTTGGCTGATTTGTGGCCAGAATTTCTCCCAACTTCCAACATGAAAGTTGTAGATCTTTGTCTTGGCTTCAAAAAACTTTTTGTTTCACTTTAATTGGAGTTCATATGCGATTGATAACTTCAATCGTAGTTTTGATCTGTTTGACATATTTTTCTATACTTAACATTTTTTTGAGGTTTTCTTCGACTGTAATAAATTCTTATCATGATTAGATAATTTTGTACAGTTAGAGAATAATTGTAACCCCTTATATTCTTAACTCTAGCACAGTTTTAATTATTGTTTTATGTCAAGTAGTACTTTTATTTATTTCTTCTCTCATGCCATGATATGTCTTTATCAAATTCTTTCTTACATGCAATCATTGTTGCATATTTTCTTTTCTCATATAGTGGCCCGTTGGGGTGTACTCATGGTTTATGTCTTTTCTTTGCTTTGTATGCACTTATGTTACATGTCACTTCTTTGCTTGCATGATGGTGGCCCGTTGTGGTGCACTCATGCTACACGTCTCTTCTCTACCTATACTAGATAGTGACCCGTTGTGGTGCACTATGGTATATGTCTTTCTTTGTTTATATGATGGTGACCCATCGTGGTGCACTCTTGAACATGTCTTTACATGCTAACATGATAGTGGTCCGTCGTGACGCACTCTTAACAAGCAACCTTAACGTGATAACTCTTGATAGTGGTCCGTGATGGCGCACTCTTGATATGATAATTAAACCTAACATGACATGTATAATCAAGATGCTGTTGCGACGGCTATTCTTCTTGCTAATACAACTCTTTTGGACACCGTGGTTGAATGTATTGTGTATGCGTGCACAAACTACATGTCTCGTCTTGAATCATGTCTAAGATATGGATTCCTGATTACCACGGTCAGGAATTCATATTGAATCTGACTAGGTTAATGACTAGATTGATCAAGTAGTTTATATAGAGAGATTTTTCAGTCACAGGCGATCCCGTTATCTGGGCACATTAATTGGACTTGTAGCCTGCCGTCGAGTAGGGCGCATTTCCAGTACACTGTCATGTGTTGGCTCAATTGCTTTCATGGTACCCCAAGTTATACCCAAGTAACAATATGGTACCTAATTTATTATTTCTTACTGTGTGGTAACACAACTTTTGATTATGGTGTATTACGGTACCTGTTACCATTTTCCGTCCAATGCCTCACGGAAATGCCAACGTGGCATCCCAACTCAGTTAAGGAGTGTACACGTGTGCAGTCCACGTGTACACTCAACAAATAAGGGGTGGGGCCGGGGGTGTGGTTCAATTCCCGCCCTCTCTCTCTCTCTCTCTGTAACTCTTCCTCTTCCCTGGACCGACGAACGTGCGGGAAGGGGGCGACGACGATCTGCTGAAGACGAGGAGAGGCGACGACGATCTGCTGAAGACGAGTAGAGGCGACGATCGGAGAATCGCAGATGGGTACCTCTCTTCCCCCCCTCCTCTCTCTGTCTTCTTCTTATTTTTCGTCGAAGAATGATTTTAGGGTTTTATTCTTATAATTTAATTCTGAAAACCCTAAATGAAGAGCAGGAACTGAGTTTAGGGTTCTGCATGCAACGAAACACACTTCGTTATGGTTTTATTCTCTTCATTTCATTCTGAAAACCCTAAATGAAGAGCACGAACTGAATTTAGGGTTATGCATGCACCGAAATAATTTGCACGAAGTTTGTTTAGGGATCATCTTCTTCGATTGTTCAATTTAGGCGTTGAAACTTTTATTTTCATTACGAAATTAGGGTTCTTTTGTTAAAATTAGGGTTCTTTTGTTAGACTATACAGGCACATGTACAGGCACCTGGTCGAAATTAGGGTTATATTGTTAAAATTAGGGTTCCTTTGTTAGAATTAGGGTTATTTTGTTAGAATTAGGGTTATCTTGTTAAAATTAGGGTTTTACCCTGCCTGTACAGGGTAATTGTGTATGCTAAATGACCAAGTCACAATTGTGTATCCCTGTAATATATACACACACCCTGTAATATATACACACACACCCTGTATATCTACCTGTCCATATATGCTTACATACACCAATGTGCATATGACATGAATATATAGTCTTGTATTATATATAATGTACATGATTTTAGATAGACATAATTATATAGACTTGAATATATGTGACATGGTTTTAATTTGATCATGAATATATAGTCTTGTATTATATATAATGTAATTGATCTACATGATTTTATGATTTTATATAGACATGAATATATGATTATATGTAGAGTAGACATGAATACATGATTATATATAGACATGATTATATTTGACATGGTTTTATCTGGACATGAATATATAGTCTTGTATTATATATAATGTAATTGATCTACATGATTTTATTATGTTATATAGACATGAATATATGATTATATGTAGAGTAGACATGAATACATGATTATATATAGACATGATTATATTTGACATGGTTTTATCTGGACATGAATATATAGTCTTGTATTATATATAATGTAATTGATCTGCATGATTTTATGATTTTATATAGACATGAATATATGATTATATGTAGAGTAGACATGAATACATGATTATATATAGACATGATTATATTTGACATGGTTTTATCTGGACATGAATATATAGTCTTGTATTATATATAATGTAATTGATCTACATGATTTTATTATGTTATATAGACATGAATATATGATTATATGTAGAGTAGACATGAATACATGATTATATATAGACATGATTATATTTGACATGGTTTTATCTGGACATGAATATATAGTCTTGTATTATATATAATGTAATTGATCTACATGATTTTATTATGTTATATAGACATGAATATATGATTATATGTAGAGTAGACATGAATACATGATTATATATAGACATGATTATATTTGACATGGTTTTATCTGGACATGAATATATAGTCTTGTATTATATATAATGTAATTGATCTACATAATTATGTGACATGTGCTAACAGGTAGTTTTGATTTTATAGGCCTGAATATATGATTTTATATGCACATGATTTTAGATAGACATAATTATATAGACTTGAATGTATGTGACATGGTTTTATCTGGACATGAATATATAGTCTTGTATTATATATAATGATTTTATATAGACATGAATATATGATTATATGTAGAGTAGACATGAATACATGATTATATGTGACATGGTTTTATCTAGACATGATATATAACCTTCATCTGTGCTAACAGGTAGTTTTAAAATTAATCTGCAATATTTTGATGGGGAAGTAGTTTCAAAGTGGTTTGATGTTGATACTGTGTCATTCAAGATGATTCATATGTGGGTTAAGTTCTTATATAGAGGAAAGCTGATGTATTTATGGAATGAGGCTGGTAAGGAAGTTAATTATGGTCTAAAACGACTTGTCAATGATGCAAGTGTGTTTGAAATGGCTCATAATGCTGTTGAACATGGTAGTGGGGAGGTAGATCTCTATGTTATGCATATGGGAGATGAAGAATGTGATCAAGAAACTGAGTACCTTGCAGACTCAGAGAATGAGACAGTTGAGTTGCATGATGACAGTGATGAAGAGTTACATGATGTTGATTTTGGTGCCACAGACCAACCTGAAGAAGTGGCAGTTGATTTTGATGTTGGTGCCATAGACCAACATGAAGAAGTGGCAGTTGATTTTGATGTTGGTGCCATAGACCAACATGAAGAAGTGGCAGTTGTTGATCTTGATGAAGGGGAAAATAGTTCTGACCCTGATATGGGGTCTGCAAATCCAGAGGTGAAGAGTCCACTTGTTGCTGCCACAAACCCACATGGAGGTGAAGACATGACATACTCACAGGCAGGAGATGCAGCTGATGTAGCTGCCACATTCCTTCATGAAGAAGTTGACCCTGAAGAAGATGAAGCTGATGTTGTTGATGATGGTTTTGAAGAAGGTATCAAAATCCATGTTCCTGATGGTCATCTATTTGATTCAGATTTTGATGAAATGGAGGGGGATGAGGACTTGCAGGAAGTCTTAATAGAGACTGGGCAAGTTAATGATGAAGGGGTCTTGCAGGATGTTGAAGCAGGAAAAATGAGAAAAGGCAGTACTGGCAGACACAAGAGGAAGCCCAAAACAGTAGATGACAGTGCTTTAGAAGCTTCACTTAGATTTGCAGCATGTGAGGGGGAGAGCAGTGACTATGGTCCTCCATCAGATGAGATTGTTAGTACTGAAAGCAGCTCTGACTCTGATTTTGTTAGTGAACATCCAAAGAGGAAGTTTCCTAGATTTAATGCCAACAGGAACATGGATGATCCTAAATGGGAATTGGGGCTACAATTTAAAGATAAAGATGAGTTCAAGAAGGCCTGCAAACAGTGGGGCATAAATCACAGATGGCAAGTTTGGTTTCCAACCAATGATCAAAATAGGGTGAGGTGCAAGTGCCATTCCAAAGACTGCAAGTTTTTCATTTTTGCAAGCAAGTTGGATAGGAAAGACAAAGAGAATAAGACTTTCCTTCTCAAGAGCTACAACCTTGAGCACACTTGTGGCAAGGTTAACAGCAACTTTCATCTGAGTTATAAGGTTATTGCTGAAATGTACATGAATGAATTTAGAGATGACCAAGAATGGAAAATTATTCAAATAGTTAAAAGAGTAAAGAAGGATTTGGCTCTCACAATTGACTACATGAAGGCTAGGAGGGCAAAGGTCTATGCATTAAAGAAGATTGAGGGTGATGAAGACTTACAGTATGGTAGGTTATGGGATTACAAATGGGAGGTTCTGAGGACAAATCCTGGTTCTACATTTGAATTTAAAGAGGCTAGAGGGAAATTTCGTGGGATGTACATGTGCTTGGCAGGTATCAAAGAGGGTTTCAAACACTGCAGGCCAATTGTCTGTCTGGATGGATGCTTCTTGAAGTGCACCTATGGTGGGCAATTGTTGGTTGCCACAGGAATTGACCCAAATGACTGCATGTACCCACTTGCATTTGCAATTGTGACAGTTGAGAATACTGAAAATTGGGACTGGTTTCTGGGGTTGCTAAAGGAAGACTTTAGTATGCACAACTCTCACCATTGGGTCTTCATGAGTGATAGGCAAAAAGTAAGTATTATAACACTTTCATCTCTCAACTTGTCATAACAAACATTACAGTTTCTTAACATTACCATCTTACATCTTTCCTTTGTATATGTAGGGCCTTATCAATGCAATTGACAGACATTTTCCAAATTCAGAACACAGGGTTTGTCTAAGGCATTTAGAGCAGAATATGAGAAAGAAATTTAGAGATATTGGGTTGGTGGAGATACTGAAGAAAATGGGAAGATCCACAAACCTAGCTGAGTTCAAGAATTATGAGAAGGAAATGGAAGAGAAGAGTATTGAAGCTAAGCAATGGATTGATGCTAGACCAGCAGTCCATTGGAGCAGGGCATTCTTCAAGGATACTTGCAAGTGTGATGTATTGCTGAACAACTACAGTGAGGCCTTTAACAAGTACATCCTTGAAGCTAGAGAGAAACCAGTCATCACAATGTTTGAGATGATTAGGACCATGCTAATGAAGAGGATAGATACAAAGGCCAAATTGGGAAAGAAGTGGAGGGGCAGACTGTGTCCTAAAATTCAAAAGAAGCTGGAAAAGCACAAGAAGGAATCCTATATGTGGACAACAGAGTTTTCTGGAGGTCCTAAGGTCCAAGTTAGTGGGCCAGGTGGTCAATTTGTTGTTGACATGGTTATGAAAACTTGTTCATGCAGAAAATGGGAACTTTCTGCAATACCATGTCAGCATGCTTGTGCTTGCATATTTGGAAATAATCAAAGGCCTGAAAACTTTGTTGATGACTGCTACAAAATTTCAACTTACAGACTAGTGTACAGTAATGTAATTCACCCTTTAAATGGGCCTGCATTATGGGAAAAACATCCATTTCCTCAGGGTATTTTGTTACCCCCTACCCCAGTGAAGAAAAGGAATGGAAGGAAGACAATGGCTAGAAGGAAGGACCCAATTGAGTTGGAAGACAAAGGAAAACAGAAGCAGAAGGAGAAGCAGAAGACAAGTGAGAAAACCAGGGCCAAGCTCAGTAAGAAAGGCCTGAGTAAAATGACATGCAGTGTTTGTGGGTCACATGCCCATAACAAGAGGTTCCATGGGGTGAATGTAAGTATGTCGATTTGTACTTACATTCTATGTCAAGATTGTTGTATATATAATGCTTACTTTTACTAATTTTGCAGGCTGGAGGAAGCAGAGGCAGTGTAAGTGCAGAAAATACTACTGGAAATGAACAACATACAAGTGAAAGAGGAGAATTCCCAACTGTAAGTATCCTTTACAGGCATTATTGCCACTGTACAAGTGAATGTTTTGACTTAATATTTTGATCACTGTTTTATTGCAACTTGTATGAATGTTTTAGGCTACTGAATTTCTAATCTTGTATATGTACCTACATTTCAGGCTGGATCTTCAAGGCAAACTGACAGTGATTTGAATCTGGGTGTCAGCAGTGCACCAACCACACTTAGGTGGATGATGGATGTAAGTGCATAAAATTGAGTGATCAGTTCATTAACATGGTCTACTTGGTTCTACTTTGTGACTCTGTTCTACTCTGTTCTACTTTGTTCTACTGTCAGTGATGGAATTTCTTGTTGTTCTACTTTGTTATCAGGGTACAAGTCAGGTGGTCAATAATACAAACCTAAGCAGTGTGGGAGCTTCCAACCAATCTCGATTTTCAGGCCTTGTCTCTGTTGATGGAGGCTTAGGTGTGGGAGCTTTCAACCAAGACATCTCAGCAAGCCAAAGGAGCACAGCAGCAGCCCCAACTCATCCAACTTCAACATTGCCAAAGAATGGTCAGGGAAAGAAAGCAAAGGGCAGAGTGGTGCCATCAAGATACAATCTACCATCTAAGAAAAGCAAAAACTGAATGACAAGTGTCTAGACTAATTTGGACAACACTAATTTTGTGGTTCACAACTGAAAGATTTTGTTTTAGTCCTATTTCTTTCATAGGTAAACCAAAAAGCATGTAATGACATTTGATGTAATTATTTTGAGCCATGTTTCTATCACCTGGACAATTGTGTGGCCATTTAGAAGGCCTAATATGTACTGGATTTATGTTTCTGGACAATTATGTGGCCTTATAGAAGAAGGCCTAATATGTACTGGACAAGTGGTCAATTATTTTGTGTTTATATCACCATGGCAATTATGTTTCTGGACAATTATGTTTCTTGAGATGCCAAACTGGATGTGTATTTCTAAATGCAGTTTGGAGTCTTTTAAATTATCAGTATATAACTTGTGTGTTTCATATTGAAATGCAGGTCACTGGTTCTACTTTGTGTGTTTCATATTTTGTGTGAATGTAGTGTTTGATAACAAAAACATGAAAATCCACCATGTAGTGTTTGATAACAAAAACATGACTCAAAAGATGACTTCTATTATAGAAAAGATAACCATTACAATAAACTTGAATCTCTCTCACCATGAAAATCCAGAACCATTCAATACACCATTCAATACATCATTCTATACAACATCAAAAAGGGTCAGGATGAAAATCCAGAGCTTGTTTACAGCTGCAAAGCCATTACAATTTCGATCCATAAACTACAAGTTTACTAGTCATTACAACTTCAACTTTTAGTCATTACAACTTTTAGTCATTACAAGATAAATACGAGTTTACAATTACTCCATCTTAAATCTTCCAAATTTCTTCAGAATAGCCCCATACATTTCAAGTTGTCGTTGCGCTACACGGTGTTCAATTTCAACTTCCAATATGATCTCCTTCATGATATCCTTGCCTTGTCCCGAAGAAGTAGTAGCTCCATCATCCACCATTTTGTTCTTTGTCTTTGAGGCCGTAGCTTCTTGCATCCATTCAATGTATTCACAACCGAGATTTTCCCTCTACAAGTATTGAAAAAGAAATTACAATTATAAGTTACACATTACTAGCAAGAAATAATAATTGATTTATATTAATGTACAAAGAAAAGTATGTTTCACTTACACTGGTAGATAATGGACAACAGTAGAATTTTTGACCTAAGCTCCTAGGCACCTTTGATGTTCGTATTTTGCAAAATCCGGCTTCGCAACGACATAACCGAAGTTCATCAGTCCAACACCAAAAATCACATCCTACCTCTTTTGCACATTTTAAAAATTGGCGCCCACGATTCCAAGGTGTATTTGCAGTGAATAATTTGCACAGAGAAGTTCCTTCGCAATAACATGGGATCTTCGCAAGATCCCATTCCTTTTCACTTGCTTCGATTGCTGCAATTTTGTCAGAATAAACATTTTCAGATCGGCTCTTCTTTTATTTTAGGGTTTCCACAATAAATTATTGCATGATTACACAATAAATTACTTTAGGGTTTCCATAATAATAGCTACTGGTTAGGGTTTTCCTCTACTGTTTACTCTACTTCGAGGTTTTTCAAATTTTAGGGTTTCGGTAATAAGGAGAAACAACATGAGATTCGAAAATGATGAAGAAGAAGAAGAAGAGAGCAAAGGAGAGAGGGCTAGGTACCCATCTGCGAATGCTCCGGTAGCTTCGCCTTCAGCCGCACCGCTCGTCTCCTCGACGTCCGCGTCTCTCGGTGGCCTCGGCTTCTCGTCGGAGTATGTCGAGCGAATAGAGAGAGAGAGAGACAGATGAAGAAAGGTTATATTAAGTTGAGTGTACATGTGGACTGCACACGTGTACACTCCTTAACTGAGTTGGATGCCACGTTGGCATTTCCGTGAGGCATTGGATGGAAAATGGTAACAGGTACCGTAATACACCATAATCAAAAGTTGTGTTACCACACAGTAAGAAATAATAAATTAGGTACCATATTGTTACTTGGGTATAACTTGGGGTACCATGAAAGCAATTGAGCCTCATGTGTTGCACCCCCAAGTCACCATGGGATACATTTGTCTCCTAGGCGATGTATCCACCTAATACAACTCTCAACATACGGAAGGATAACTGGATAGCTGCAGGGCTTCTGACTGTGGGAATATCTCGTTGCATCTTGTTGGTAACTAGGCTTGTGATAACCCTAGTTAGCTAATGTATCAAGCCGTACTCATTGTTTGGCCGTGTTTGATGGATGGAGCCAGTCCAATCCAGTCTAGTTTTGTCTAGGCAGTGTCCGTATGTTTATTTCAGTACATCATTATTTATGCTTCACTTTTGTCGATAAATGATTAGAGACGAAGTTCTGTTCAGAAGAAGGGTTACAACCCCGGTCCTTGTTTGGTTTATGGATTGTAACTGGACTTCTGGAATAGTTTCCAAGTCATATTATCATTGTCGTTCTATATAATTGTCACAGGCTCTCATGCCCTAGTTACATAACATCCTCACAAGTCTCAGTTATCTAACATGCTCACATGTTCCACTTGCCGTACATGTTCGCATGTACCATTTCTTTTACGTGGTTTAGCTATGTCACAAGTTCTTTGTTTAATTCACAAGTCCACAGTTTACATTATGTCACATGTTAATTACTTATGCTCCAAGTGGCTTACTTATTGTCTTTTCTATTTTTCGGAATGAGTGCATTGGTAGTGCACGAGTCTCGATCTGCATTTACTTATTGCTTTCTCTAACCATTGCTATGTTAGCTATTGCTGGTTTTAGTTCATAGTTTGGCCTCCTTTGTGGTACTTGCTATTTGGGGGTCTGACCCCACTGGTTTTGTTTGGCCAGATCTGATAGAGAAGCCCAGAGGATTTTTCGTACCATCTACTCGATGGTGACCATCCGGAGCACCAGGGTACCTGAGTGGGTTTCTTGTTTCATTCTCCCACTTGATATGTACATTATTCTTTTGTGGCATTTAGCCTTCGAGCACGTGTTTAGCTCGTGTTTTGGTTCTTGATATTTAGCCTACGGGCCAAAACATGATGTACGTATTCTAGACTATAGCTAGAGCTTATCATGTATGTCACGCCCCAGAACCAGAATACTGGAGAGCGGGGGTGGACACAGCCAGCTATGTATATTGAAATACAACCACCTCGTTATACGGTCACGGCTGTCTAGGTACATGAGGGTTTAATTATAAGCCATCAGTCTCTTATGGTCATGAACAAGCCTATTGTCTCAATCTCAAGCAAGTAATAACAGTTACAAGATGTCAGAGCACCAAATATACAATAGTAAGGCGTCCCATACATTACATATTTGGATGATCATGAAGCTAGTCATACAAAATGTGAAGACTAGCAAGAGTTTCAGTCATACATGATCAATCCTAGGATTTATTAATCATGCTACAGCCCATAGGCAGGCAGTAAGTAAAGTACAATCGAGCTAACACGTGCTCGTCGGCTAAACGCCTCAAAAGAATACTTTTACAATAGAGTGGGAGAGCAAAATAAAACCCACTCGTCGCCAGGGTTACGCCTGGTGGTCACCATCTGGATGGAAGGTAGGAAGATCCTCTGGAGCTGCTCCTGTATCTGGCCATACAAAACCAGCTGTGTCAGATCCCAGAAAGAGCAAGTGCCACAAAAGAGGCTTCACTTAAGAACTAATACCAGCATATCAGAACATAAAATAAGAAAGATAATAATAAGGCATGAAATCTAAATAGGGCAATAAATGTCAAGAGGATGAGAAATCATTCCGATTAGTTATTGATAAGGTGAGCATAAGCAATCATGTTCCGAAGTAGCCAGGTAATGGAACAAGACAAGGCTTGGACTGGTTAGACTCCATCCAACATTCACGGCCAAACAATAAGTACGGGTTGATACTTTAACTAACTAGAGTTATCACAGGCCTAGTTACTAGCAAGATGCAATGAGATGTTCCAACAGACACAAGCCCTACAGACCATACAGATTATCCGTACGAAATTAGAGGTTGAGTTCATGTGGGTACATCGTCCAAGAAATGCATGTACCCTTAAGTAGCTTGGAGGGTGCAACACATGACAGTGTACTGGAAATGTGCCATACTCGACGGCAGGCTACAAATCCCATGATGGGGCGCCCAGATAACGGGATTGCCTGTAGCTAGAAAATTTCTTCATGACTACTGGATTATTCTAGTTATTTAGTCTTAGTCAGTTTCAGTAGGTACCCCTGACTGTGGTACTCAGGGGTCCATGCCCTAGACATAATGTAAGACAGTACTGGTTCATTTGTACAAATACAATCGTCCAAGGTGTCCAGGCCATTCATTCTTGTCATGTCATGCTAGCCTCGCAACAGCATTCAATAGTTTCCATCAGGCTTACTTGTCATATCATGCCATGTCATGTCACGTCAGTTACTTGTTATACTATACCGTATACCAATTTATGATTATTAAGTTCATGACAAAATGTACAAGAATATAAAAAGGGCAAACGGGGTACGCCAAGGGCTCAAAGCCTCTACGCTAGTGAAACTACGCTAGGCCAAGGGGTCCCGAGCGTAAAATAGCTTTATGCGGGCAAGACCAAGGAAAGACAGCTCTACGCGAGCAAGGCTGCACGCGAGCAAGGCTCTACGCGAGCGGGAGGGTCTACGCGAGCGAGGCTCTACGCAAGCGAGAGTACATGCAAGCGAGACTCTATGCGAGCGGGGCTTCACGCGAGCGAGACTCTACGCGAGCGAGACCCTACGCGTAGCGTTCGGATGAACTCCGCGTAGAACATATTACGCTGGCACGTAAACACGTGTGCGTAAAGGGAAAACACTACGCTGGCACGTAAGAATGTGTACGTAAAGGGAAAACACTATGCGGGCACGTAAACACGTGTGCGTAAAGGCTTCGTCTTCTCCCCAAGGCCGAGACAAGCAGCCCTGGGACTCAAGAACTCAAGAAACCCCATCTCGGCCAAAACTTGATCCAACCATTCAAAAGCCAAACTTGCGTAAAATCGAGATTCCTACTACATGGAACTCTCAATCTCCGGAAACAACCAAGTTTAGTAGATCAAAACCCAAAAAATCTGAAATGCAACAACTTAGATCTACAAGAAATAAAACATGGAAATTAAAAATGCTAAGTACTAAAGTGTCTTAGAATCTCGTGAGGAAGACAATGGAAGAACAAAAATAGAGTTCCTCCATGAAGCAAGTTGCACTTGCCTAAGCCTCTCTCTTGGTAGGTGGAGAGAGTTATGAAAAAGAAAAAGGAGTTAATGAGAAAATAAATGAGGAGAGAGAAGGGTTGTTGGGTTAATAAATGATGGATGGTGGTAGGTAGGGGTTTGCATACTAACCCAAACCGAGCCAAACCAAGCCGAACCCAATCGAACCCGATACGTGCCAAAGCCAAAATAGACCACACGAACCATGAAATGCTAACTAACCTATGCCAATGCAAAAACCCAAGACTAGCCAGCCAGGACAAGTCGAAATACGGGTCCGAGATACGTACATGTATACCAAAATACGTATAACAAAATTCGAGGGTGACAATGTATGACTATTACTCTTGCTAGTTCTCTATTTTGGTATGACTAGCTTCATGATCATCCATGTATAAATGGTTTGGGACGCTTTACTATTGTATGTCTGATGATCATACTTCTTGTACTTTGTATAATTGCATGTGATTGAGATACCTAGGATTGTTTAACCTTGGATTGACTGTTGGTTTGTAGAAGTAACCCCCATGTCTTGATAGCTTATACATGATTTTAGAGTACTGGCATACTCTGGCATTACGTAGCTGGCCTTGTCCGTCCCCGCTTGCTAGTATTCTGGTTCTGGGGTGTGACAGAGGTGGACAACCGCTGCTAGGTATGAGTTCTAGTTAGAATTGAGAGTTATGTGATAAAATTGTTTATTTTTCTCTTTCTTGAGAAGTAAATTTTCCAACATACTTATATCAACCTCTTATTTTATGTAAGGGAAGATTTGTCCTGTGGCGAAGCCACTACATATATGCTTATGTGGTCTATATATATTTCTTGCATAGTTGGTTGTGGTTTGTTATCTTTTTTCTTGTAGAATTTTGATGTCTACTTCTATTGAAATCCTCTACGAGCGTCTTTGAATACCAATAAAGTGGTATCGGAGCTCTTGGTTCGATAAGACGAAGGTACATGCCACTGCTATAGAGAAAATTAACTCGCATATGATTATCCTTATAATGGAAAAGTAAACGATCTAGAAGCAAATGATGAGGGATCTGCTTATTACATGAATTATATATTGTAGCATGTGTCATGATCACAATTGGATCTTGGACACGAGGGCATCTTACCACCCCACTCCATGGAGGAGGATCTTTACAACGTATCGGAGCAAGATATTCGAAATTAAGTATGAAGATGGACAACAAGGGACATCGAAGGTTATGGTCATTAATGACTTGCACTTGACGATGGAGCTTGATGAGAACTCGTCCTCACGGGTGTGAGACACGTATGAATATAAATCTCAATATGGTGTCTGTATGGAAGCTAGCGGATGATGGTCGTTGTAGTATTTTGGGGACAAAAACTGGACTTACGAAGGTTTTCCAACTACTAGATTGAGGTGATATATATTGCAACATGTACATGATTAAGACATTGAGGTGTATGGACAAGTCGCATCCATTAGATGGCTCAGGAAGTGTTCGCCAATGGATTGATGATTATTAGGGGTTTGCCGTGAAGGAAAGATTTGAGGAGTACGAATGATTAGGTTCGTTGGGGAGAGCGATGAATGGGGATGTATCGGATCTCCGGGATTAGACAATTGGTCATATGGCAGCTAGTTGGTCTTTTTATGGAAGTTTCTTCATGGATCTGAATTTAGTGCTGGAAAAGGTATCAAAACTCAACATAGCTACATATTTTCAACAATTTGAAGCCGAAAAGGATCAATGATGCAACCAATTCAAGATATATACGTAGGATGTATCTTCATTTGCACAATTTGGTGGAGTTGTGAGCCTTTGATGACGTGTTAAGCACATGGGCTTACTTTGCTCGAGGATGCAATTGTACGAGGAAGTTTTATATTGAACATGAGGGTGGTCATGTTCTCGCGGGAGCGAGACATTCGCTTGGGTCGTCGGATCTATGTTTGGATAATATGCTAGCTAAATTAGGGTTTCTTTGCCTTATAAAAGGGATTGATGGCTTTTCTTTGTTGTTCTTGTTGAGGAGATAGAACAAGAGACAACAATTACTTCTACGAAGCGATCCGTATCCGTTAGTAGTTCTTGTACTTCAATACAGAAGGAGATTTTGAGTGTAGTTTTGTCAACTCCGTTAGGGTGATCGTTATCGAATCGATTCGGTGGCAGCTGATGTACCATTTAGTCAGGGTTTAAAATTTTGATTGTATGTAGTTCTGTCAACTCTGGTGATTAACTTTGCTAATCAGCTCTATGAGGTTCAAAAACATGATCCTCTTAGCTAGAAATTATAAACGGTTGATGGCAGATCAACATTCATAAAAACATCCATATATATGTTAATTTTATTGACGAGTGTCACGCCCCAGAACCAGAATACTGGAGAGCGGGGGACAGACATAGCCAGCTACGTACATTGAAGTGAATCCCACCTCGCAATACGATCACGACTGTCTAGATGCATGATGGTTTACTACAAGCCATCAGTCTCTTAAGGTCAAGAACAAGTCTAGTGTCTCAATCTTAAGCAAGCAAGTAAATGTAACAAGATGGTAGATCATCATAAATACAAAGTAAGGCATCCCATACATTACATATTCAGATGATCATGAAGCTAATCATACAAAATGTGAAGACTAGCAAGAGTTTCAATCATACATGATCAATCCTAGGATTTGTCAATCATGTTACAGTCCGTAGGCAGACAGTAAGTAAAGTTGCAAACGAGCTAACACTTACTCGACGGCTAAATGCCTCAAAAGAATATTTTTACAAGGGAGTGGAAGAACAAAATAAGAACCCACTCGTTGCCAGAGTTGCGCCTAGTGGTCACCATCTGGCAGGAAGGCTGGGAGATCCTCGGAAGCTGCTCCGAAATCTGGCCATACAAAACCAGCTGGGTCAGACCCCAGAAAGAGCAAGTGCCACAAAGGAGGCTTCACTTAAGAACTAAAACCAGCATATCATCACATAAAATCATAGAAGAATTCGCATAAGACATGAGTTAGAGAAAACAGGATGATAAACGATAAGATAACTAAAGGACTATTCCGGTAACCTGGTTATAACCCGTAAACCAAATAAGGACCGGGGTTGTAACCCTTCGCCTAAACAGAACTTAGTCTCTAACCAATTATCGATAGGTAAAGCATACACAAGCATGTCCAGAGATAGCCATGTATTGGGTCTAGACAAGACTAGACAAGATAGGACCCCATCCAATCATTCATGGCCAAGCAAGAGTACGGCTTGATGTCACGCCCCGAGTCGGTAAACGTTCGTCCCCGATGTTATTTTGCCGATTCGATCGTCCTCGCTAAGGCGTGATACCGTACGAGTCTGGAATTGCACTCGTATAAGGCAAGAACGTTACGTTGATTTGCCTATTAATACGCCAAGTTGAAATTTTACAAATCATATCAGAATATAAGACGCAGTATAGGAAGATAGAAATTTGCTTTTCATTCATAGCTTGCAACGAAGTGCAAGTCGTAATTACATTGGATGCCGTTGCGGCTACATTGATTGAAAACGAAATAAAACATACTCGACAAGCTGTCTGAACTAACACTTGTCGCTCCATACATTCGCCCCTTTATACATAAGCCGTCGGTCGAATTGGCTTCAAAATAATTCAGCATAGGAAGAGCTTCAAAATGCCCCTCCGCACTTCAGCTTCAGTTTAGTTTGGAACAACCGCCGCACCTGGAGAAATTGGAAAAGGGGATTAGCACACTTGCTAAGTGGAGGAGACGAACCAACTCGTCTAAACCGACTCTGATTGTTAAGATATGCATGCTTTAGAGTTGTCTTTCTATTAGAACTAAATGAATTCAGTTCGTATCGATAGCCATCTTTGAGTAATGAAGCATACAGAAAAGCATAGTGATTTATCACGTTTCTTACCACGGCCGTGCTCGTCCCTGCATAAAACAGAGATAGTAATTATACCTGCATAAGACAATAGATGAGCATGCTACTATCTTACATGTGGTCCACTACCAGAATAAGTCATTTTAGCGACGCATAAAGACGTCACTAAAACGACAAATTTCGTCGCTAAAGATATTTAGCGACGTAATTACCGACGTTTCGTGATAGTCGCTGAAATGTAAGTCGCTAATCTTCTAAACGTCGCCAAATGTTGCAATTATCGACGTTTGTCGACGTATATATACGTCGGTATATTGCCGACGTCTACCGTCATGACGTCGGTGGATTAGCGACGTATTACTGCGTATCGCTACGCGTCTGTAATTTACCGACGTATTATCGACGAATCGTCGGTGGTTTAGTGACATGTTCAAAGTCGCTAAACGTCGGTAAATCCTGGGAATTTCTGGGGATATTACCGACGTGCACCGACGTTTACCGACGTTTTTCGACATATTATAACGTCGCTAAAACGTCGGTAAACTGGATAATATCGCATATTTATCGACGTTTACCGACGTAAATGTACGTCGATAAACGTCGGTAAACGTCGCTAATTCTGAAAAAAAATAAAAAAAATAAAATACAGAATGTCCATTTCTCCCTGCAGTTTAAAACAATCACAGAATGTCCATTTCTCACTGTAGAATAGGATCCAAACAATCACAGAATGTCCATTTCTCGCTGTACACAACTAACCAAGTTTGTATACTTGACGTCGATAATTGCGAATAACCAAGTATCCAAATAACCAAGTTTACAACAATCACACAACAACTAACCAAATAACCAAATATCCAAATATCCAAATAACCAAATATCCAAATAATCAAGTATCCAAATAACCAAATATCCAAATAACCAAGTATCCAAACAACCAAGTATCCAAATCTACACAACCAACAAATGAAAAAAGTCACAAACAAAGAATGAAACAAACACAGAAATAGTCCTAACTAGGACTACTAAGAATCTGGTACAGAAGGGGCACCGCCGTGACGAAGGGATAAGAACAACTCATACTCCTCACGTGAAATCGATACCGATGGAGGCAGTGACGTCGGTGGAGTCGGTGTCGAAGAAGATGGCGGTGGAGGCGACGGAGTCGACGACGATGAAGGCACACCCGGAAGACCAGCACGCTCCAATGCTGTAAGTCGCTGGTGGTATGAATCCATGATAGATAATATTCTATCACTGCTCTCGACCATCGACTCCTGCGCCAATCTCATCCTCTCGGCCATGGTCACCTGTCCTGTCTGCAGCTCCGTGACCGTGCGCTCTAACCCTCCAACGGTGCGCTCTGTCCCCTCAGTCGTCTTCCTGAGGTCCATAATGCCGCGGTCGAGCGCATCCAATCGTACTAGCAGCGCAGGATCGTCGTGCTGAGACTGTTCCTCGATCCGTCGTAGCAGGTCATCACGGAGAGACTCCATCATCTGGTGGACTCGGGCAGACTCCTGGGACGGCTGTGGACCATACACACTAGCAGAAGATGTCCTAGAGGACTGGGTCGCAACTAGGGCGCCATAGGATCCCGTACCGTAGTACGTACCCCTACGGAGTCCACCAGCGGCGGCCATCCACAGCTCGTCCGCCGACGGAGCCTGAGTGGGCTGCGAGGAAGTACCGGCCTCGCCTGCATCAGGTGCACTAGCAGCCGCCCGTTCCCGCAGCCTCTGATACTCGACCTAGAAAGTACTTATTATTACTAACTTCTAATTTCTAATTAATGTACTTATTATTACTAATTTCTAATTAATGTACTTATTATTTCTAATTTCTAATTAATGTACTTATTATTACTAACTACATGAATATTTATTTTCATCATATTTACTAAGTTATATTAAAATTGACACGAAGTATTAAATTAAGATAACGTATTGTAATACTTACATAAGTCTGCTAGGCCCTCTCGTCAATAAGGTCAGCGCCGCGACGATGGGTGGCCAGGAAGACGGTCACCATGTCGACGTTACCGACCTTCCTTACCTGTAATTAAATATATTATCTTAGTAATAATTTATCGGTTTTGCATTAAAATAATATTTCTAAAAGAGGAAGACATACCAGACGACGGAAATGTTATGTCATCGGAATCGACCCACCGTACCACTTCGAGGCATGTTGCCTAGCCGCCTTGGCCTTCTCCGACTTCTCCTTTTACTTTGGCTCCTCGAATCGAGCCTTCATCGCATTCTATTGATCAGGGGTGATCCAACCTTGGATCGGCTTTCCGGCACGATCACGATCCTTCTGATCATTGATAGAGTCGCGGATCAGCTTGGCAGCGACGGCAGGAAACATCCCCTCGATAAGCTCGGCCCGGTACGGTGGATAGAAAAACATATCCTAGAAGAGCGCAAACCAAATATTTATCAGTTATATATAATATACAAAAATTATATGATTCATGTTAGAAGCAAATATATTTTAACCTTGAAGCACGCAAACCAGAAGGCCTTCCTCTCGTCCGGAGCCTCAGAGTAGTTAATCCAAGCACCACCATAATTATGCCTCAACATGTGGCCTAGACGTCTCTGTACCTCTGGGGGACGATATCTATACAAACATAAAGAATTCATGAAAAAAGTTAAATTATGATAAAAACAGAAAGAAAAAAAATTATAAACCAAAACACCTACTTTGTACCGTCGGCCCAGATCTCCGTCCTCCTCTCCTCCGGAGGTGCCCACGTATCATCTGCATGATGCTGGTCGGCCGTCGTCACCGCCGCCTCGGCCGTCGTTGCAGCCTCCGCCATCTGCTCATCCGTCTCCATCATCGTATCAGCAGTAGGAACGCTAGACGGGCGATCACTCTCAACAGGCCTGGAACTACTCGTCCCAGGAGATATGCCACGTGACGTCGTCCCACCAGGCCCACCTATTGTCCGATATGGAGGAGTAATCGGCGACGAGGATCCAGAGCCGGTACCAGAATAAGGTACCGAAGGAAAACTCCGTCCTCTAGCAGTACCTGTAGGAAGTACCAGAGGAGAGTGACCTCGTTGTCCCCTTCGGTACGCTCCGCGACGACCTGCCATACCTGA
Source organism: Iris pallida (assembly GCA_029216955.1). NCBI lineage: Eukaryota > Viridiplantae > Streptophyta > Magnoliopsida > Asparagales > Iridaceae > Iris > Iris pallida. The sequence goes on along the minus strand of JANAVB010027998.1, from coordinate 7,112,757 downwards.
TAACAGCATATGATAATACAACAAATAATAGAGACTAGAAATATGAAAGTACAACAAATAATAGAGACTAAAAATATGAAAGTACAACAAATAATAGAGACTAGAAATATGAAAGTACAACAAAGACAAGATAATAACCAAGACAACATATGATAATACATTCTACAATAAACATCTAAGTCCAGATAATGTATTCTAGAAGAAACATCTAAGTTCAGATAAGTATATCTCTCTCAATCATCTTCAGAATAATTATCTTGTTCGTCTTCCTCGACCTCATCTTCCTCTTCCTCCTCATCTTCACTTTCATCTTCGCCTTCGTCGGCTTCGTCTTTCTCTTCGGATAATTCTATATTTTCTACATTATGTGTCGTGTAATGCGTAACTTCCGTGGAGTCCACATCGACAATATTGGTTACAAGAGGTAGCTCGTCCTCCTGGTAAACTTTTTCGTCAATATCAAAAGTATCTCTGGCTTTAGTCTTGTATACTGTCCACCAGTCAGACTTCGTTGCTCCCCGTCTCGGATAAGCTATGAAGTACACGAGCTGAGCCTGAGTTGCTAGGACAAACGGTTCGTAGCCTTGATATCTACGCTTGTAGTTTATATCCAGAAGACCATGCTTGTCAATTTTCCAACCTTGATTTTCAATCGGATCGAACTTCACACTTGAACAACACGATCTTTGCAGGTTCTCTGCCATTATTATATGACAACTCCACAATCTCTCGTAAGATGCCAAAGAAATCATTTTCTGGATCGACGTATTTGTAGTTCGAAGACTTGATACACAAACAACTGTTTTTCGTGGAATCAAGATCCAGGAAGCTGTCTCTGATCGGAGCATTTGTCGACTTGAACTGAAAGCCATTGACACAGTAACTTGGCCATATTTTAACAAAAGTAATTGGTCCCTTGGCAAGAGTTCTAATTAATTTAATCTCGGGTGAAATTAGACGATCGACCTGAATATCAAAGAAGTGATAATAAGTTATTTATTGTGCAGTTGCATTAGAAGAGGCCAGTAATTACCGAGCTACTTACATATTCGCTCAACCAAGTAGGAAAATGACGTCTCATTTCTTGTTCTAATGCTTCGTCTGTTAGGTAGGGTCTAACCAGCCTCAACTCATCATTATATGTGCTGGAAAACAACGAAGCAACCGCCGATTAGTACAATAATATTAGCTTATACTATTACATTGAGATGACGTAAACTCATCATCCTGAGTTACTTACCCCTCTAGCTTCTCCACTTCATCCTCGTCGCAATTGAGTAATACATACAACTTAGCAGCCCTTATTAGCTTTTCGTCATTCAAATATCTCTTCTTCATTTTCCCCGAAGGCTTTCCGGACGCATTGAATACTTTTAGTATTCCATCATTAAATTCTTGATATCCGTCGTCGTTTCTCGGAGCCCTCGTTCTATTCGTAGCAACATGAGGTTTGAAATAGGAGAAGCAGAAATTTGTAATCTCCTCGAGAATATAGGCTTCACAAATAGAACCCTCGACCCGAGCCTTATTTTTCACCTTTCTTTTTAGGTGATTCAAATATCGTTCGAACGGATACATCCATCGATATTCGACGGGTCCACCAACACGTGCCTCGTAGGAAAGATGAATCGGCAAATGCTCCATAGAGTCAAAGAATCCAGGAGGGAACACCCTCTCTAGCTTGTACAGTGTAACCGCAATGTCCTTCTCTTGCTTTTCTAGACGTTCAACGAGCAATTTCTTAGAACAAAGGTCCCTGAAGAATATGCTAAGCTCCGTCAATGGATCCCAAACTGCCTGCGGTTAGAATTCCTGAAATATAATCGGAATTAACCGCTCTATGAATACGTGACAATCATGGCACTTCATACATGTCAGTTTGTTCTCCTTGAGGTCGACGCATCTTCTCAAGTTCGAGACATACCCATCTGGAAATTTTAGACATTGAATCCACCTACAAAGCCTCACTTTATCCTCCTTCTCCAGTGAGAAAATTGCCTTAGGCTGCTTCAACTTCCCATTCCCGTCCTCTATCAAATGTAATGCAGGACATCTACATATTTCTTCCAAGTCCAATCTAGCCTTTGGATTGTCTTTCATCTTCCCCTTTACGTCGATTACAATATTAATTATGTTGTCAAACACATTCTTCTCGATATGTATGACATCAAGGTTATGTCTAATCAGATTGGTGGTCCAATATGGAAGATCCCAGAATATACTCCTCTTCGTCCAGTTATGAGTGCGATCAAATCCGTCACACTTGTAGCCCGTAGCTGGCTGCTCAATAGCTCTTGGTAAATCTTTTACCTCTTCCCATATCGTGTATCCGGTCCACCTTGGCGGGGGATTAGCCTTCTCCACAATGCCAGCACGAAAAGCATTCATGTTCCTCCGGTACGGATGATCCATCGGCAGGAATTGTCGATGACAATCGAAGAAGCACGGTTTGCCTCCGTGTTTCAAACGGAAAGTCTTAGTGCTGTCCATGCAATACGGACATGAAAGACGACCATGCGTGCTCCATCCAGATAACATTCCATAGGCCGAAAAGTCGTTGATGGTCCACATAAGTGTTGCCCGTATCCGAAAATTTTGTTTTCTAGATACATCGTACGTGTTGGAACCTACTTCCCACAGCTAATTCAACTCATCAATCAACGGCTGTAAATACACATCGATGTTCCTTTTCGGATTGTTCGAACCTGGGATAATAACGGTGAGAAACATATACGGAGTCTTCATGCACATCCAAGGCGGTAGATTGTACGGGGTGACGATCACAGGCCAACACGAATACTGGGATCCCGAAAGTCCGAATGGGGTAAAATCGTCGGAGCAGAGACCCAATCTGACATTACGCGGATCAAAAGCAAAATCTGGATACTCTCGATCAAAGTGCTTCCATGCTTCTCCATCAGATGGGTAATCCAACACTCCTTCGGTATGTTCCCGCTTATGCCAACTCATGTTTTATGCAGTTTCCTTCACCATAAACAACCGCTGCAACCGCGGCGTCAACGGCAAGTAGTACATCGAAGAGGTAGGCTTCCTGGCACCGACAGACTTTCCTCTACCACATGCCTTGTAGCGATCGACACCACAAAATCTGCAGGCGTCTTCATCCTTATCGTCTTTGTAGTACAACATGCACCCGTTGCGACAGACATCGATTTTTTGTATCCCATCCAGAGCGATCTAACCATCCTCTTAGACCGGTAGAAGTCTTTAGGCAACTTCGCACCCTCAGGCAATATTTCTATAAGCAACTCCATAAGACGGTTGTAGCAATCTTGCGACATGTTAAAATCGGACTTGATGCTCAACAATCTTGTAACCACCTCTAACGGTGAATGATCCTCACAACCAGGATATAATGGAGTCCTTACATTCTCCAGCAACTCCATGAACTGTGCAGCATCGGGGTTCGGTGCCTCCTTGGGTGCATCATGATCATCCGGATCGAAACTAGGCCCGGCCGCGTCGAAAACCATGTTCACCAACCCATCGTCGTAAGGAGCGTTGTTGTGGACATCCACATAAGGCTCGTACTCCGATGCTAAAGATACAAGTTCTCCGTGCTCGCTCCACTGATAGTAATTCGGCGTGAAACCCTTCGAGTATAAATGATACGTGACATCCACTTCTGGATGATATTTCAAGTTGCGATATCTCACACACGGACACTTAATTTTGGTACCGTCCATGTACTGAGGAAACGCCTTGGCAAACTGCAGGAACTGGTGTACACCCTCTATGAATTCATCCCGCACACCGTACATGTCATCAGAATGACGGTTGTACATCCAAGTACGATTCCGCAGATAGTAATTCAGCTCCATAATTCTGTAAGATAGATACATCAAGGTAGTGAATGATATGCAATTGTCAGTTCATGCGGTCTACACTTTCCGCAGTATATGTACACATGACATTTTACGTTAAATGGTCAGAGATTATCTGTCATCTTCTTTTCGCATTGCTAACTTTTCTTTCGCGTGTTTGTGCGTGCGGTGGTCAGAGATTATCGCGGCGGTATATCACCCGTGTCTACAATATTTCATATAGGATGAGTTGTAGAAGTAAAGTTTTAGGATATTAGTCTATATATGATGTATAGTCCAACCGAGCCAACTCTAAGCTAAACTAGTCCAACTTGGTCAAACTAGCCATTTCTAAGTTGTATAAGTCAAGTTTTAGGATATTAGTCTATATATACTAGTATAAACTCTCCCTCCTCTCCAAATACCTGGTACTAGTTAACCCTCCCCCTTTCTTCCACTAGACACACACATACATATACATGATGTATACAACCACACCATAGTTTCCAGGTTCTTTTAACCTAACTTGACAGTTGGTACTAACCTCAATAGAACAAACCACTACCAAAATAAGTCATATCAGCGACGTAATTAGCGATGCCAACTTAAAACGTCGCCAATATTTTTGGTTTTAGCGACGCCAAATTTAAGCGTCACAATACGTCGCTGGTAGCGACATACAGCGACATATTACGACTACCTATAGTCTAATAAAAATCCACGTCGTTGATTTGTCGGAAAACGTCGCTTGTTTTATCATTTCAGCGACGTTTAGCGTCGCAAATGTTATAACGTCGCCGAATATTAAACCAATATCGACGCTTTGCGACGTAATTCGGGCGTCGCTAATTTCTGCTAAATAGGGTTTCCTCGGTTTCACTTTTTATTTCTCCCTCTCCCCAAATTTTTTGTTCCCGCCCCTCTTTCTCCGACCTCGACGACAGCCCGACCCCCTTCCCTCCGGCGCCGCTCATCCTCCTCCTCCACCGCGAGCTCCTTCTCCTCCCTCCGGCGAGCCCCTTCTCCTCCTCCTCCTCCACCGCGAGCCCCTTCTCTTCCTCCACCACGAGATCCTCCTCCTCCACCACCGCGAGGAGACTGAAAGTAAACCCTAACCCTAATTGAGGTGTTTTTTATGTCCAAAATGGACACAGAGACACATTACGACCATGTGTTCACTGATACAGTGTGTTCGTGAGGTTTTGGACACTTTGTGTCCATTTGTTGGACACGTGGACACCCCAAGCATTCATATATATGTATTTCACCTCTGTACACTTAATCCCCTCCTCCTCCACCATCGAACTTGTCCTCCTCCTCTTCTTCCACCACCGTGAGGAGACTGAAGGTAAACTCTAACCCTAATTGAGGTGTTTTTTGTGTCCAAAATGGACACGGAGACACGTTACGACCATGTGTTCACTGATACAGTGTGTTCGTGAGGTTTTTGACACTTTGTGTCCATTTGTTGAACACGTGGACACCCCCAAGCATGCATATATATGTATTTCACCTCTGTACACTTAATCCCCTACATACACTTGTGTATTTTCGTATTAATTTGGATTTGCATATTGGGTTTGGGTTTCGATATAGTGTTTGATACATTGTTTCACCTTGCAACATTCCTACACTTATTTTAGACAACAAGTATATGAACCAATTAGTCAACATCTATTTGTTGAAGTATGGTACTCCATTCTTCGTAAGTTCTAGCTATATATGTCTCAAGATCCAATACTCGAAAATCCCAAAGAAGAAGAAAAGAATAAAATGACATCGCTCAACACCCTATGACAACTCTTTGTAGAATTGTGTTAAAGTGTAAGTTCTACAGTATGAGTTCTACAGTATGGTTCTCTTTGTAGAATAAAATGACATTGCTCAACCCTATCGATCCTCCATACAAGTCTTCCTTCATCTATTGTCTTAAAGTGTGAGTTCTACAGTATGGTTCTTTTTGTACAATTGTGTCTTATTTTAGACAACAAGGGTTTCCTATTTTTATAGGTAACATGGCAACATGTGTAAGGGAACATATAGGTGTGTGTTTGTGTTTGAAAGGGAGTGCCACAAGAGTAAGGCGTGAGCATGTATTAGTATTTTGAGCTGTAAGAGTATTTGTTCTATTGAGGTTAGTACCAACTGGCAAGTTAGGTTAAAAGAACCTGGAAACTATGGTGTGGTTGTATACATCATGTATATGTATGTGTGTGTCTAGTGGAAGAAAGGGGGAGGGTTAACTAGTACCAGGTATTTGGAGAGGAGGGAGAGTTTATACTAGTATATATAGACTAATATCCTAAAACTTGACTTATACAACTTAGAAAAGGCTAGTTTGACCAAGTTGGACTAGTTTAGCTTAGAGTTGGCTCGGTTGGACTATACATCATATATAGACTAATATCCTAAAACTTTACTTCTACAACTCATCCTATATGAAATATTGTAGACACGGGTGATATACCGCCGCGATAATCTCTGACCACCGCACGCACAAACACGCGAAAAAAAAGTTAGCAATGCGAAAAGAAGATGACAGATAATCTCTGACCATTTAACGTAAAATGTCATGTGTACATGTACTGCAGAAAGTGTAGACCGCATGAACTGACAATTGCATATCATTCACTACCTTGATGTATCTATCTTACAGAATTATGGAGCTGAATTACTATCTGCGGAATCGTACTTGGATGTACAACCGTCATTCTGATGACATGTACGGTGTGCGGGATGAATTCATAGAGGGTGTACACCAGTTCCTGCAATTTGCCAAGGCGTTCCCTCAGTACATGGACGGTACCAAAATTAAGTGTCCGTGTGTGAGATATCGCAACTTGAAATATCATCCAGAAGTGGATGTCACGTATCATTTATACTCGAAGGGTTTCATGCCGAATTACTATCAATGGAGCGAGCACGGAGAACTTGTATCTTTAGCATCGGAGTACGAGCCTTATGTGGATGTCCACAACAACGCTCCTTACGACGATGGGTTGGTACATGGTTTTTGACGCGGCCGGGCCTAGTTTCGATCCGGATGATCATGATGCACCCAAGGAGGCACCGAACCCCGATGCTGCACAGTTCATGGAGTTGCTGGAGAATGCAAGGACTCCATTATATCCTGGTTGTGAGGATTATTCACCGTTAGAGGTGGTTACAAGATTGTTGAGCATCAAGTCCGATTTTAACATGTCGCAAGATTGCTACAACCGTCTTATGGAGTTGCTTATAGAAATATTGCCTGAGGGTGCGAAGTTGCCTAAAGACTTCTACCGGTCTAAGAGGATGGTTAGATCGCTCTGGATGGGATACAAAAAATCGATGCCTGTCGCAACGGGTGCATGTTGTACTACAAAGACGACTTCTCACCGTTCTAGCTATATATGTCTCAAGATCCAATACTCGAAAATCCCAAGAAGAAGAAGAAGAAAAGAATAAAATGACATCGCTCAACACCCTATGACAACTCTTTGTAGAATTGTGTTAAAGTGTGAGTTCTACAGTATGAGTTCTACAGTATGGTTCTCTTTGTAGAATAAAATGACATTGCTCAACCCTATCTATCCTCCATACAAGTCTTCCTTCATCTATTGTCTTAAAGTGTGAGTTCTACAGTATGGTTCTCTTTGTACAATTGTGTCTTATTTTAGACAACAAGGGTTTCCTATTTTTATAGGTAACATGGCAACATGTGTAAGGGAACATATAGGTGTGTGTTTGTGTTTGAAAGGGAGTGTCACAAGAGTAAGGCGTGAGCATGTGTTAGTATTTTGAGCTGTAAGAGTGCGCAGGAGGTAGTACGATCCGATAAGCAATCGTTGCAACTCGCTCGATGATCTCGAAGGGGCCTACAAATCTCGGGCTCAAATGCCTTTAACGTCGAACCGCATCACACCGCGCATGGACGTTACTTTCAGAAACACATGGTCCCCGACCAAGAACTCTAGCGGTCATCGACAAAGATCTGCGTAGCTCTTTTGTCGACTTTGCGCGATACGGAGTCTATCTCGAATCAAGCGGACCTTTTCGACGGCCTGCTCCACCAGTTCCGGTCCAAGCACTTATCGCTCTCCGACTTCATCCCAGCATATCGGCGAACGAAACTTCCTCCCGTAGAGCGCTTCATATGGAGCCATCTGAATGCTCGAATTTTAACTGTTGTTATACGTAAACTCCGCAAGCGGAAAATGCGTATCCCAACTAGTCTTTAGGTCGATCGCACACAGACGCAACATATCTTCTAGGATTTAATTTACCCTCTCTGTCTGACCGTCTGTTTGAGGATGGTACGCAGAACTAAAGTTCAGTTTGGTCCCCATCGCCGCTTGTAGGTTTGTCCAGAAATGCGATAGGAATCGCCCGTCTCTGTCCGAAATTATTGAGGCCGGTACCCCGTACAGTCGAACAATCTTGTCGACGTAGATTTATGCTAACCGATCGACGCTCCATCCTACTTTTATTGCGATGAAGTGAGCCGACTTGGTCAATCTATCAACAATGACCCAAATTACATCATTCTCCCACGGCATCTTTAGAAATCCCACAATAAAATCCATCGATATGTTGTCCCACTTTTACTCGAAAATAGCGATGTTCTGCAGCTCTCCGCCTGGCCTTTGGTGTTTCGCCTTCACTTGCTGACACGCCATACACTGCGATACGAAAGTAGCCACGTCTTTCTTCATGTCGTGCCACCAGAAGTTGGTGCGCAAGTCCTTGTACATCTTGGTGCTTCCAGGATGTAACGAGTACTTCGTATAATGTGCCACCGTCAGAATTTCTTTCCTGAGTTCGGCAGTTTCAGGAATACAGAGCCTTCCTTTTAGTCGTATCGTCCCGTCTTCGTCTTCCGCAAAGTCAGTCGCTCTTCCTGGTGGAATCAGCTCGCGCATCTTCTTCAGGAATGAGTCGTCCTTCTGTGCGGTCTTTATCTTGCTAAGCAGGCTCGATCCTAACTTCAGCTGAGCTAGGTGCAGGTGTTGATACTCAATTCCAAGTTTGATACCCATCGCTTCAAGGTCTCGCCATATCTCCTTGTTTATGGCTAGTGTTCCCATAAACATTCTGCTAAGCGCGTCGGCTACAACGTTTCCTTTGTCCGGCGTATACTCGATCGTTAGCTCGTAATCTTTTATGAGTTCGAGCCAATATCGCTGTCGTAGGTTGAGCTCTCGTTGCGTAAACAAGTATTTCAGACTTTTATGATCTGTGTAGATTCTGTAAGCCATACCATAGAGATAGTGCCGCCAGAGTTTCAACGCAAACACGATCGCTGCCAATTCTAGGTCGTACGTCGGGTAGTTTTTCTCGTGCTGCTTCAACTGCCGTGAAGCGTAGGAGATGACTTTGTCTCTCTGCATGAGTACGCACCCGAGGCCAGTTCTCGATGCGTTGCTGAATATCTGAAAGCCTTCTGGACCATCTGAAAGTGCAAGGATTGGAGCTGAGACGAGCCGTTGCTTCAACTCTTGAAAGCTGGATTCACAGTCGTCACTCCATTCAAATACTACTCCCTTCTAGGTGAGGCGAGTCAGAGGCGACGGTAGTTTTGAAAAGCTTCGCACGAATCTTCGATAGTAGCCTGCTAAGCCCAGGAAACTCTGAATGTCGCTAGCCGAGGTAAGTCGTTTCCAATCTACCACCGCTTCAATCTTCTTTGGGTCCACCGCGACACCTTTGGCAGAGATTACATGTCCGAGGAATGTCACGCTACTCATCCAGAACTCGCATTTACTCTGCTTGGCATATAATTTGTTTTCATGCAGAATTTGCAGTACCGTCTTCAAGTGTCCCGTATGCTCTTCTCGATTCTTTGAATAGATAAGAATATCGTCGATGAACACGACTACAGATTTATTGATTTGAGGTCGGAAGACTCGGTTCATCAAATCCATGAAAGCGGCTGGGGCATTCGTCAAACCGAACGGCATGACTAGGAATTCGTAATAACCATATCGAGTGCGGAAGGCAGACTTCGATACGTCGTCGAACTTGATCTTCAATTGATGATAGGCTGAACGAAGATCGATTTTTGAAAATACTGACGTGCCTTGTAGTTGGTCAAACAAGTCGTCGATTCGTGGCAAAGGATACTTGTTTCGTACGGTCGTCTTGTTGAGTTCACGATAGTCGATGCATAGCCGCATCGACCTATCCTTCTTCTTCACGAATAATACAAGAGCTCCCCACGGAGAGACGCTAGGGCGAATAAATCTGCGGTCTAGCAACTCTTGTAATTGCACCTTCAGCTCCTTCAGTTCTGCTGGAGCCATTCGGTAAGGTGCCTTGGATATCGGCCGTGTATCCGAAAAGGTGTCGATGCTGAATTCTATTTCTCGATCCGACGGCATCCCGGGCATCTCGTCAGGAAAAACGTTGAAAAAATCTGTCACAACATCAGTCTGCATTGTGTTTGTATTATCCTTCCGCGTGTCTCGAACTGATGCCAAGTATCCCGCACAGCCGGAACGCAGCATACGCCTTACCAAGATTGCCGATACCATCATTGCCGTCTTCGAGACCGTACCGCACGAATATAAGAACCTTGTCTCGCCAGGAAGATGAAACACCACTCTCTTCTCCGCGCACTCGATCGTTGCATGACAAGCACCCAACCAATCCATGCCCAAGATTATGTCGTACTCTTTGATGTCTAGCACGACGGTATCCAAGGATAAATATCTTCATCCGATGCAAATGTGGCCATCCCTACAAATAAAGTTCGCAGGCATATCGACTCCCGACAGAGTACTAACACTAATATTTATATCTAGTGATTGCATGGTTATTTTATTTTCTTTCGCATAATCAGCAGATATAAAGCTATACATCGCACCCGAATCGAATAGTACTCGAGCAGGTATATCTTTGTAGAGTAATATACCTGTTACAACAGTATCGGACGCAAACGCCTCGTCCCGAGTTAAGGCATAAACTCGACCTTGAGCTCCGTGGCGTTGGTTCTGTGGGTTCACAGGCACCGTATTTGTGTCTTGTAGTGTTGGCGCTTTATATTGGTTCGGAATGTTCCTTGGTGGGTTATGTTGATTTGGCTTCCCCGCATGACAGAATTGACTGAAGTGGCCTAGCTCGCTACACTTGAAGTATGTTCTCAATCTACAATCGGGTGCTCGGTGCCCACGCTTACCACATTTGTTGCAATTTACTGCGGCAAAGTGACCACGATTCTCAGACGTGTTTGGACGCTTTTGTACTCCCGATCCTCCAGCGTCATTAGGACGCTTGTTGAAATTGTTGCGAACGACAGGCACGACCCTTTGTGACATACGGCCAAAGATCCGCTCACTATCAAGTGCGGCTTCGTAGGATTCACGATAAGTTTGGCATCGTTGGTTCATAACGTCCCTACGCAATTCGTCGTTGAGGCCCTGTTGAAAATGCTCGCACCATTCTTCTTTGTTGGGAAGAAAGGCGTCGACAAATTTTGCAAGTTTTGAGAAGCTTGCACCATAATCTTTAACAGTTATGTTCCCTTGTCTCAATATCATGAACTCATCCCCCTTCTGTCGACGGATGGCGCGAGGAACGTATTGCTCAAGGAAGGCTGCCTTAAACGCTTCCCAGGAAATCTTTCTGTTGGAATCGGTTTCACAGATCTCATGTTTCTTCGCTGCCCACCAGTCGTGTGCTCTTAGTTGTAGCTGCAGCGCCGCACAGGCCACCCTCTGGGACCCTTCGATGCAGAGAAGATCAAACAAGTCCTCCATTTCTGCGAGCCATCCCACTATCACATCGGGCTCTGCTCGGCCGTTGAACTTCGGCGGGTTCATCTTGCGGAACTTCTTTACTTTGAGCATGGACGAAGAGTCTATCATTTATGGTTGGACTTCTTCCTCGACTTCGTCTTGAATCTTGCCTTTCTTCGGGTACCTCGTCCGTCGCCTTGGTATTGTCCGCCATCTTGCTCACTATCTGAGTCAGGACGTTCATCTGTTTCTGCTGCGCATCAAATTGGGTTTTGAATTGCATCTGAAGCTGTTGCTGCTGCAGTTCCATCAACTATAGCATTTTCTCCATAGTCGTTTCGCTAGGGTCAGTACTTTTTGTGCTCGACGTACTATCTACGGTTTGGGTTATTGTGCCGGGATTATTTCTTTTCTTAGTCATTCCTAGAAAATAGAGTAAACCCGTTAGTATTTTTCAAAAATATCTACGGGCTTACCTGTATGGAACTTTTATTTCACGCAGCATGTCGACAAGCATTCAATCGAGCCATCGCAACGGACATTCCAACAATGAAACATCTTTCAAAATTCGAGGAAACATAACTGTGCTCTGATACCAATTTGTCACACCCCGAGTCGGCAAACGTTCGTCCCCGATATTATTTTGCTGATTCGGTCGTCCTCGCTAAGGCATGATACCGTACGAGTCTGGGATTGCACTCGTACAAGGCAAGAACGTTACGTTGATTTGCATATTAATACGCCAAGTTAAAATTTCACAAATCACATCAGAATATAAGACGCAGTATAGGAAGATAGAAATTTACTTTTCATTCATAGATTGCAATGAAGTGCAAGTCGTAATTACATTGGATGCCGTTGCGGCTACATTGATTGAAAACGAAATAAAACATACTCGACAAGCTGCCTGAACTAACACTTGCCGTTCCATACATTCGCCCCTTTATACATAAGTCGTCGGTCGAATTGGCTTCAAAATACTTCAGCATAGGAAGAGCTTCAAAACGCCTCTCCGCACTTCAGCTTCAGTTTAGTTTGGAGCGCCAGCCGCACCTGGGGAAATTGGGGGAGGGAATTAGCACACTTACTAAGTGGACGAGACGAACCAACTCGTCTAAACTGACTCTGATTGTTAAGATATGCATGCTTTAGAGTTGTCTTTCTATTAGAACTAAATGAATTCAGTTCGTATCGATAGCCATCTTTGAGTAATGAAGCATACAGAAAAGCATAGTGATTTATCACGTTTCTTACCACGGTCGTGCTCGTCCCTGCATAAAACAGAAATAGTAATTATACCTGCATAAGACAATAGATGAGCATGCTACTATCTTACATGTGGTCATTGGTCTTACGCACCACTAGGAACTTAATCGAAATTGGCATGCGACGCTACCCTTTCAGCCTAGGTTGAAAGCCTTACTGAAGGTCCCGCATGCCTCGCGCCGAAGCACGATAATTTATTTCTCCTAGGACGAATCGGTTCCGATGCCCCGGATACCGTTTCGAGAAAAACGAACTTGTGCACAAGCTATCCATGACCATGCCTATGTGTGAACAGTTTCATATATGCAAACAGTTTTGTATAGCGCGGATAGTATCGAACGACATTATCATTTATCGAACGACATTATCATTTCTCGTAACTCATGCAACGATTCATTTTTCCCAAATCCGTACACCGATTTAGCGTCCTGTGGGCACCAAATTATCCGAGGCATCATAACCATGATCAACGTTTCACATTATTTTGCAGCACGTGAAATAGTCTATCTTTTTACTAGAACCTTAAACTTTTCCGTTTATGTGAGAAACTTGTATTTTTCAGAGTAGATTACTCAAAATCGATACGTTTTTTCCGAGTTCTTGAACTTAGTGGATTGACATGCAATTAACTTGGCATCATTCGATTTGAATGAATTTGAAGCAAGGAATTAGTTTGCGGGACATAGTAGAAAAGAAGGCCGAATCACCCACCGATTACTTTGCTCGTGCCGATCGTCGAAGCGCTTCGCAACGTCAAGCTTTAGTTACGCGAGCTCCTGCAATGGCACCAACACCTTATTAGAATTCCTTCTTTTTTTTTCTTGCTTCGAAATTTGTAATTGCATCCATGAAAATGACGCGAAAGCACTCATCAAAATCCAGCAGCAAAAGCTCCAAAAAAATCATACAACGGTCCGGTCCCGTCGAAGGGACTCTTATAGAGAGCTCACTCGCCGAGACGCAGCCCGCTGCATCTAGGACTTATTCCAACAGAAGTCGTTCCATTAGTTGGATCGATTCTAGTAACGTCCATCCAAATCGATTTGATCGATGCCGCAAGGTGTTATCGTTTACCAAGCTTAGCGATCGAGTTAGATGGCCATCTAAGTTCCCGGCCGATCTGACTCGGCGCAAGCATATTATGAAGTTTCGTCGCCTATCGAAAGTGGGGCACTACACTTGATAGTTAACTAGCTAGGGTTATCACATGCCTAGTTACTAGCAAGATGCAATGAGATATTCCTACGGCCACAAGCCCTGCAGACTATCCAGGTTATCCAAACACAAGGTTCATGTTAAGAGTTGTCTTGACTTATTAGGTGACTTGGATGCAACACATGACAGTGTGCATAGTAATCGTTTCATATAGTGTCCCACATAACAGTGAGCTGGAAATATGCCCTACTCGTCGGCAGGCTACAAGTCCATCAGGAAGGCGCCCAGATAACGGGATTGCTTGTAGTCGAAATATCTCTCTATATGAACTACTTGATCAATCTAGTCATTAACCTAGTCAGATTCAGCATGAATCCCTGACCGTGGTAACCAGGGATACAAGTCCTAGATATGATGCGAAACAAGACTGGTAGCTTATACAAGCACATTCAATACAATCACCCACGGTGTCATGAGAGTTTACTAGCATGTCCAGTTAGCTGTCGCAACAGCGTTCATGAGTTACATGTCAAGATTGTTTGTCAGGGGTACACCACAATGGGTCACCATCATGTCATGTTACTGGTCATGTTCTTGTTAAGAGTGCGCCACAACGGGCCACTGTCATGTTTCGTTACTTGTACTGGTTACTTGTTAGGGGCGCGCCACGACGGGCCGCCATTATGGTTCATTACATGTCATTCATCATTTCGTGTTCATATATCATGGTTGTGATCATATAGCATATCATTATGTAAGCAAAAAAGAGACATGATCCTAAGTGCACCCAAACGGGCCACCGTTTAAGAAGAAAGCATGGAATAGAGCATATAGTACAATAAGGCTGAAAAGAACATGATACTTATAAAGAATCCGAAAGAATGACATATCAAAAGAAACAAATACTGCTTAGCATAAAACAATGATCAATCCGTGCTAGTGTGCCATACATGGAAAATCATGCCATGCCATACTGTGCCAAGCCATGCCTTGCCATGCCATGCCATGACATTCCATGTCATGCCATGCCAAGTCGTGTCGTGTCAAGTCGTGCCGCGAAAGTCGCATCACGAAAGTCACACCGTGACTAGTCGTGCCAAATCGTGCTAAGTCGTGCCAAACCGTGCCACGGCTAGCACGGGCCAGGCTGTGACGAGCAGTGCCATGCCAGGCCGTGGCTCGCACGTGTCGAGTCGTGTCACAAAGACCAATCATGAGAAAACATCACAAAATCACAAGTCGTGGAGAGCAAAATGGCAAAAGACATAAAAATCCTCAAAAGGGGGCCTGTCCCCTGCACTATGCGCCTAAAGGAGGGCAGTATGCGCCCACTGCCAGTGGCTATGTGCCCAAGGCATAGGTGGGGGACCCCTTATGCGCCCACTAAAGAAGTTCTCCAAGTTTCAAATCCAAGAAAATTGACTAAGGATCAAAAAGGTGAAGAAAGGTGCTGAAAATCATGCGTTCTATGCGCCCACATGAGGCTGTGCGCCCACATGAAGGTTCTATGCGCCCACATGGTGGCTTATGCACCCACATGAGGGGGAAGAACTGCTTTGGGCACATAACAATGTCTATGAGCCTAAGCACTGCATTGTTCTTCTTCTCGAAAATTCCGAGAAGAAGAACTCGGCTTCCGAACTCCGCCAAATCTTCATCCGGTGTCCGTTTTCGGACTTCCTTAGGTCGATTTGGGGTAGAACGAAATTCTCTACGACATGGAAGCATCAAATCATGCAAAAGAAGAAGTTTAATAGATCAAAACTCTAAGAATTCAAAAATAGCTATTTCCTAGATCTACAAAAATCTATGCTCCAAAATGAAAATCTCCAAGTTCTAAAGTGGTAGAGAATCATTCTAGGAAGCCGCTGGAACCATCAAAATGGGTTCTTGAGTGAGAGCAAGTGCACTTGCCTATGGAGGGGGAGAGGTTTTTAATGGAGGAGAAGAAGAAGAAGAAGTTATGGAGAGTAATGAAGAGAGAGAAAAATAGGTGGGATTTATAAATGGGGATGGTGGTAGGTAGGGGGTTAACATGTTGAACCAAAAATAAACCAAGCAAATCCAATAATAAACCAAGTTAAACCATGATGAACCTAAACAAGATCAAATCAAAATCAGCTAGCAAGACAAGACAAGTAAAAATACTGGACATGATCCCGTACACGTATACTGAAAATACGTATACGGAAAACGGAGGTGACACCGAGTTAAGAAGATATAGATGACAATGACAATGGAATGAATAATAAACGAAAACGTTCATAGTAGGGACTCAGAACGAGATCATGTTAATTATTTATTTATAACAATTGGTTTGGTCAAAACTCAACGGCTAGGGCGTCGCACGGTCGGTCGAGGACGACACTATTCTATCACGGGTATAAACGACGACCGGACACGTGGCCCGTCGTGCGACGTCGTAAAGGCGTCGAGAAAACGTCGAAAGGGCGTTGTGCACATAGAACGGGTGGCTGGACGGCATCGGCTGTCGTAGGCGTCGTGAAGACGTCGGGGGTGCCTTCGTCGTCGTGGGCGAAGTGAGACGTTGAGTTGCGAACGTCGAAAGACGTTGGCCGACTCGTGGAGCTCTGGAGCGCTCGGAGTGCGCGAGATGTGCGTGTGGAACGATGATGAAAAAGTCAGTACGGACAAGATCCGTACGAAGAGTCCGTAATGACATGATGACAGGCTAAAAATTGTGTGCAAAGAGATACACGATTTAACTGAATCCGCACGTGCTGAATTTTTAAAAGAAAAAAAATTGGTTTGGTCAAATAGAACCTAAATTAGAGGAGACGTCCACTTCTTACCTGATATAATATAATTTGGATCAAGAAGAGAGGTGCTCTTTTTTCTAATGGAGCCTTGATTAAAATATCTTCTCTTTTATAAAATGGTTATTTGTGAACGAGCTATTAACATTTTGGTCTTTTACTTTCCTATATGTTTTTTTTTCTTGTCATTTTTTGTTGTTGTAAATATTCTTAATTTATAACGTCAAAATAGGCTTTATGTAGGCACAACGAAATTGAGAATATCACAATTCTGCACCATCCCCTCATACACGTGAGCACCATACGTATACACAGATCCATATTTAGAAAATGATTTTAATTTATTATTTTTTTTTCTTGGTGCCGAAGGATAACATACGTACATATGGTTGAGCATTATTCAGTTTTGGACCGAAAATCGAATCGAACCGAACCGAATAAGAGATTCGGTTCAGTTTCAAAACAATTCGGTTCGGTTTCGGTTTTTAAAATACAGAAATTTCTTATTCGGTTTCGGTTTGGGTTTCGGTTTTCTTTCCAAAACCAAAAATCGAATAAGGATTATATAACTATATAAATACCCTCAATTTAAAAATATCTATATTTTGAAAACAATAATTCTATGTATGTGTTTTGAATTACAACTTTATAATTTAACAACTAGTTCAACTTTGTGTATAACTTTGAAATTCTACAAATGTGTGTATAAAAATTATAATTTTTAACATAATTTTAGCATGATCCGAACTTTGTGTCCGACCCATTAATTCCAACCGAACAAACCGAATAAACCAAATTCATTATTCGGTTCGGTTCGGTTTTGGTTTTGACTAATTCGGTTCGATTGAAACCGAATAAACCGAACACTCACCCCTATATATACATACATACATACTAGCATATATGTACACATCTTGTACGTATTTTAATATTCTTTTAATTAACTTAGGGAGACCAAATGTCTGTTTTCGTAATTACTAAATAAATTCTTATTAAAATTAATGAATAGATATGAAATAATATTTTTAGAAGAAAAATTCTAAAGTCTACTTTTGACATGTAGAATAGTTATACCAAAATATAATATAATGTAATACAGGAAAAATTTATGAAATGTCCAAAAAACGAAAAAATTTTATGAAAAATCCACCGCGCAATAACATTTTATCGCGTGCCAAGAATTAGCAAAAAATATATAAAGAGAGTTCCGAATGACCTTTTTGCCCTTCCTTCTAATTTATTGAAAACACCCACGAAACTACTCTTAAAAAAAATATTTCGATACTTCATCTTCTTCTATACGCTGCTCACTTTCGAATCTAGGTTTTCTCCTAAAAAATTTTCAAAAACTCGTCGAAAAATTTCGGAAAGACCGAGACAAACGGCAAAAGTGCTAAAACGAAGGTCCAAACATCATTTTTTTGCGATTCTAAAATTTTGGAAGGCCGACAAACTGTAAAACGGTTTATCTCAGGCCTTCGAAGATACATTCATTTTGCGACAAATCGGACCTCGTTTCGACCTCCCAGTCAAAAGTTATGGCCCTCCAAAGTTTCAACTGACCATAAAATGCAGGAGAATTGCCATTCTCCGTGTTAGAACACGAAGAATGTTAATTTCGCATGAGGATGGCCATTCTCCGTGTTAGTCTCCATGCTAAATTACACGAAGAATGGTCATTCTCCGTCTTAATTTACACGGAGAATGACCATTCTCTGTGTAATTTAGCACGGAGAATGGTCATTCCAGTGTTAAAACGCAGGAGAATGGCCATTCTCCGTGTTAGAAACAAGGAGAACGCCATTCTCCGTGTTAATTTACACGGAGAATGGCCATTCCCAGTGTTAAAACGTAGGAGAATGACCATTCTCCGTGTAATTTAGTACGGATAATGACATTCTTTGTGCTAAATTACATGGAGAATGGCCATTCTCCGTGTTAAATGACACGGAGAATGGTCATTCAAATGTTAAAACACAGGAGAATGACCATTCTCCGTGTTAGAAACACGGAGAATGCCATTCTCCGTGTTAAAATGCAGGAGAATGACTATTCTTCGTGTTATATCGACGGGAACAGTTGTCAGAAACCTAATTTTTTATTTTTTTGTTTTGTGGAAAGAAATTTGACATGAATAAAGATTCAAGAGTTTTTGTTTTTCTTTCAAAATGATGCCAACTCTTATGAAAAAGAAGAAGAATATATTCTCTCCATAATTGACCTAATTGTCGGAAAAGAAGAAGAAGAAGAAGAACGATGATCGGAGTTCGACTGGAAAAAAAAAAAGCATGGTGAACTACGAACGATCTTTGCGATTTTTGCTGAAGATGAGAGCAATGGAATTAAGATCTCTCGTGAAGAAGAAGAAAACGACGAGAATCGTAATCCAAATATGAATTTGTGTGGAGGAGTAGTTATGGTATTAATTTTGTAAACACAGAACATCTAAAGGGAATATTTGAATACTTAATGTGAAAATATATAATTATGGGCATTTCATAAAATTTATCCTGCGGATGAATTTTTTTTTATAAAAATCAACCTCGAAATTGGGTTTCTCAGCAATGTCCAGTATAATATAATATTGAGGAGAAGTAATAGTGTGGGAAAGTGGGTGGTTGGCAATAAGCAAAAGATTGGTAGGGACATACCTGTCATTTGAATGAAAGAATAGGAGACCAAAGTGGGGCATTCCTTCTTCCCACCGCGACTATTCTTCCACTATTTTGCTTGCTATCGCCGTTACTCTCCTCTCCTCTCCTTTAGCAAGCTGCAAGTGGAGCCCGCTAACGGTAGAGTAACGGCGTCGGCGTCAACTTAGTAGCCGCACTCTCTCTCTCTCTCTCCTTCTTCTTCTTCTTCCTGGATATCAAACAATATAAAGGACTTGTTCAGCAAAGAGCAACACAACATCTCTCTCTCTCCGTGTCAAGATCAAATCTTAAAGAGGGAGGGGAAGGGGTTTGATCATTAAAGAGGTGAGTTCCCAATTTGATCAAATTTCTTCTTCTTCTTAAAAATTTGTGTATTATTTAGGATTCTTTCTTCTCCTAAATGCAGATTGCTTTTTTTTTTTTCCTTTCTTTTTGACCCCTGTACAAACTGATTATTCAGTTATTCTTTCTCTCTTTCTTTCTTTCTTTCTTTCTTCCAACTTGTAAATTGTTAAATAGATGTTGCATTTTTAGCAATAATAATAGTATTTACTAAAAGTATTGCAATATAATTAAAATAGAGCTAGGAATATGCATGTATTGGACACAACACAGATACACCAAAATACGTAGTGTGCCGTATTTGTTTCTGTGGCCAAATTAGGTGATCAAATTTGCTTTGTATGTACGTACGTGATAGAGTAATATATACGTAAGCCTTATCCCATCAGGATGATTGATGAGGTTGACCATGGATTGGAGATTCCCAGATGACCATATATATATATATCAGAAAATTGTAAGAAAAGCATCAAAGTTTAGAAGAATTGTAGAAAAGGCATCAAGTTTGGGGAAATTGTGTTTTGAGCATCGAAACGACATTTGAAATGTCATTTTCCAACGTCATCCCCTGTCATCGTCAGCTAACCATTAAACCAGAAAAGATTAGAAAGTAGAGAATGGATTAGCAAAGGAACGGCAATTAAAATGCCGTTTGCTGACGTCACACCATGTCAGCAAACGTCAATTCGTTTGCCGTTGCATTTTTTTTTTCCACGACAATTTTTCTTTTAATTTTTCATTTCTCTGGCGCTGACATCGCATGACGTAAGCATACGACAAACCAAATGTCGTCCGGGTATTCGGCATTTGTTGAGATGGACGTGAGTGTTCCTTTGCTATGAAGCTCCTGTCTCCTGGCAGAAGCTCCTGTCTCTCAAAAAAATGCCGAATGCTGACAAATTTTTAATAAATTACATGAAATGGGTGGACCTCATGTTTCAAATTTAGGCAAAAACAAACTGCAACGGAAAAAGAAAAAAAAAATTAATAATAACCAAACGGCATTCCAAATGCCGAATGCTGACGTCATATGACGTCAGCGCACGACATTTCTTTTGACGCCTAGACCCTAATCCTTCTGGCCCAGAAAGCGCATATGCGACGTCAACAAACGACATTTAATATGTCGTTTCGATGCTCAAAATGTAATTTCCCGAAACTTGATGCCTTTTCTATAATTCTACTAAATTTTGATGCTTTTCTTGAAATTTTCTGTATATATATATATATATATATATATATATATATATATATATATATATATATATATTTGGAAAAAGGGGAAATTTTATTCCACTATCATCGCAATAAGGTTACAGCATAGAGATACAGTCCCAACTCAGGGGGACATTACTAGTACATCCGACTCAATGTTATGAAGGATGCCCACCGGTGGAGTGGACAGTCCCTCATAAATGCGCCGGTTCCTCTCCCTCCAGACATGCCAAACTGATGTAGCAAGCCTCAATCTAGCACGTCTGGCCCAGCTCTGCTCCTGGCCCCTGCAATCTCCAATCCACTTAAGGATTTCTCTGAAGTCACGCTCCCTTCCAACCCCTCCCAAGTATCTCCGGCTCTGCTCTGCCCAGATGCTCCACGCCACATGGCACTGAAAGAACAGATGCCCAATTGATTCATTCTCTGTCTCACACAAAACACACTTAGGGTCAGGAACTGGGACCCCGAACCGAAGCAGTCTGTCCCTAGTAAGCAACCGGCCCAGCACCAGTTTATATGCAGACAGTTGCATCTTCCTGGCAAGGCCCTTCCCCCAGATAAAGTCGTACTCCTCGATCTTATCGAAGTGGGGACGAACAAGATCGTAGCAGCTGCTAAATTTGAACTCCCCAGGTAAATTTTATAAACACCAAAGTTACAACTATGATCCAACCCAGATTACAAAATAGGTCATCTGGGATCTAGGATATCTATGTCAGCATCTATATTTCTTTGTACAACAAACATACGGAGGGAAAGACCCTCAAAGATATGTCGATTTCGCTCCCTCCACACATGCCATACCACCCGCCCCAACATAAGTCTGAGACGACAATATCTACTCGCTCTACTGCTTTCTGAGCTTTGACTACATTCATAATAGAAGAAAGATCTCTGCATTGTGCGAAGGGAAGCCCAAACTTACAACTTTGTGAGCTCAAAATATCCCAAATAAGGTCACAAGCAAAAACACAAATGATCCCTAGACTCATCCTCATTTCCATATAAGCAGCACTTGTTATCCTCGCAGGCGATACCGAACATGGTAAGCTTGTCCCGAGTGAGGAGGTTATTCCTGATCGTTTTGTAAAGGCACAAGGAAATCTTAACCGTCATCCCTTTCGCCCACCACTTTCGCCCAATCAATCTCCTCATGATAGGTTATAATATGGTTCACTACCATTCGGAACTTGAAGGTGCCTCTCTCATATCTTCTCAAACCTAGTAGCCCTCCATCCCCTGCCTATCAATCTCCACCGCACGTATGTCTTTCGCATGAGCAGCTTCGATTAAACGTCCATGCAGTTTCCACTCCCATTCCCTAATAATTCTATTCATCGTGTCAGTAGAACCCATCAGTTCGTAAGCATGTCTTCCCTCCCTCTCGATCAAGTTGGAGTGCTTGATCCACGAGTCATGCCAAATGCTGGTTTGAGTCCTATAGCATATTAGTCAGCTTGTCCTTCGTCCTGAGCCTAACAGCCAAAAGTAATTTAACCGTAACCAAGTTGTTGTTGTTACTAGTCGACCAGAAGCCCCCTTTCTAAAACTACCTTTCCTTAACCCAGTATATATATATATATATATATATATATATATATATATATATATATATATATATATATATATATATATATATATATTTGGAAAAGGGTAAATTTTATTTCAAACTCAACACATAATCATACCATCTTACAATCAGAGTGGGGCTCCCACTCGTCAGGTTTCTATAGCTTTTACATCAAAATCAATGTTAAGGAGGATGCCTACAAGAGGGGTGGTAAGTCCCTCGAAGATACGACGGTTCCGTTCCCACCATACATGCCAGACCGCAGCAGCCAGCCGTACTCTAGCGGTCTTGAACCAGCTCATATATATATATATATATATATATATATATATATGTTAATGGTTAGCTATGAGCATGCTAGCTAGTTAGGGTTGACATGCATGTCATAAAACCATGTAGTTAGATTAGACATAGTATTGTATTCTAGTCATGTACCTGCATGCAATGATGAAAGGTAGTCAACGTCACAAGGAGCACTCGAGACGCAAACAGTCCATATCGTCCGAGGCGCAAAGCGCAGGTCCGAACAAAACGAGGCACAAAAATAATAAAATAATAAAATATACATACATAAATAAATTAGTAACGTAAGAAATAAAACCAAATAACATATTAAAACCAACAAAAATATGTTAAAACTAACCAAGTGAACTAGCATAGCAGTAATAGCATTAGCAGTCAACATTCAACAGAACTAACAAGAGTTTGTATTCTCCCTAACACATTTTTAGTAAAATTTAGTTTTTCTAGTTCAACTGTAACCAACTTTGGCAACTGTGGAAAGAGCTATCTCCCTCCCACTTGTATGAGGTAAGGGTTATTTTTATGCCTCAAGTTTTTTGTATATATATTCAAAAAACCATAATGCGTGCCTTTTTTTGGTTGCGTCTTGCTGAAAGGCGTGCCCTGGGTGCGCCAGGAGAAAGGTGCATCGTCTAGTGAGGTGCGAGGCGCAGTTGCTGCGCCTTTGACTACTTATGGATGGGATGAAGATTTATACCAATTGTTGTAATGATGTGACGGACAGTATATTACTATATCATAGCTTTAAAAGCTTGTGACATGAATGATCCTGTCAATATAAGTGAACTTTGAATAGGATCATATGGTTTAATAAATTGCCTCTGCTATTTCTACTGTCCACCAATCCCTACTGATTGTCTTATTAATTTCTTAAACAATTGTTCCATCATGTGTATCAGGAACATGTGAAAATGCTGAGATTATTTTAGACAGATAAATGCTTATTTATTTCTATTCTAATTATCCCAATTTGAGAGGTAATATGCTGAAGGTTGAACTCTTTATCAATGAGGAGGATGGATATTTCCACCTATTTTTGATAAAAAGGGAAAAATTAAGCGCAAAAATGTTAAAGCAATAGGATTAGCTCTTATTATACACCATACGAATCTGACTCTTATCTCTTCTTTGCAAGGTGAATAGTCGTGATTATGTACTAATGTATGCATGCATATGTGCAGAGATTAGACCTGAATAAGCATCAAGCAGGAGAGGATGAGTCAGCTAGGCGTAATTGGTTCCTTGGCTCTATCGGTGGCATCATCAGTTGCCATCGTCATATGCAACAAAGCTCTAATGAGCTCGCTTGGCTTCCCTTTCGGTTTGTCTTGCCCTCCAGTTTGATCTATTATTTAACCAGAAACCAAAAGTTCAAGTGCAGATTCAACCGTAACCTGCCTCGCATACACACATATCCTAGATGAAACAAATTAATTGAAGCTTAAATATTAAGTCATAGGAATATTGCTTGTGCTAGAAATGGTCCCCAGTATCGACTTAGACTGAAATTATGGGCGTATTAAATAGTATATAATATATTTCAGATTTGAGCCCAATCCCTATAGAGATGCCAAAGCAGATCATGTACAGCCATCTTTTCAGTTATGGATATGCACGAACAATCTTAGAGCATATTTAGTTACCTTATAATTGGGGAACCAGAACTAGCATTACAAGATTTGAGGGAAATACAGCTAGATTTGTTGAAATATTGCCCAAATATAATTAAAACTTGTATTAGTAGTCCAACAATTTCTTTTCCTTATGAAAGATGTTTACAGCTCAAATAGTTGTATTTGCAGTACAAGATTTTCTCTGTTTCCTTGGAGTTTGTGATTTCAGTTCCAGCCAGGATTACTAAAAATGATAACAGTTTATCACATCACGTAAATTGGAGGAAATTAAACTTCAGTTATATCCAATCAAAATACACAAATGGAATTCTGTGGATTTCACCATCTCAATTACTAGTAGTCAAAAAGCAATTGGATAGCACATGATACTCAGCTTTTTGGGTTCAAAATCTCATAGATATTTTTGTTTGTCATGGAACAGCTACTACGCTGACAAGCTGGCATCTAACGGTCACCTTCTGCACCCTTTATGTGGCGCAGCATCTAAGGTTCTTTGAACCGAAGTCCATTGACAGGAGAACAGTATTACTCTTTGGCATGCTCAATGGGACCTCCATTGGCCTCCTCAACCTCAGCCTTGGCTTCAACTCCATTGGCTTCTATCAGGTCTGTTCGTGTGTTATAATCCATAGTCCTTTGACTAGTATTTTCACTAATCATAAAGCTTTAGCTCTTTTGCAGATGACCAAGCTTGCCATCATACCCTTCACAGTGATGCTGGAGACAATCTTTTTGAAGAAAAATTTCAGGTAAAGTAAAATTCTCTAACATATTGCAGATTAAATGACAGCTAATATGACCTTAGGCAATTACTAACATGTTAACAAACCATACAGCTTAGCGAATTAAGATATCTGTATTTGATAAGTATCCTTCGTAGAACAACAACAAAGCCTTTATCCCAAATATTTGGGGCCGGCTGTGTGAATCCTTTTCTTCCATTCAACACTGTTAAGGGCCATGTCCTCTGTAACATTAACACAAAGTGTATCCTTCTTTAAAAAAAAAAAAACCTCATTCCATGTTCGCTTAGGTTATCAAAATCCAAATTTTCATTTGATTTGGATAGAAAGATATGATGCATTTATGCATTCACAAATGAAAATTCTTTTTTATAAGGAGAAAAAGTTTATGTCGATTTCTTCTACCTCTAGTACTAGCAGCTCCTTTAACTACTATCTTAACATGAGCATCCTTTAACTACTATCTTAACATGAGCATCTATTGGTGTAGGTTGTACATGTCCAAACCACCTAAGAGGATTTTCTCTTATCTTCTACTCAATTGGCACCACCTCTAACTTCTCTTGAATACGCTTATATTTTATTATCTTATCTTTCAATGTTTTGTGACCCATCCATTAGCCTTCTTATTTCTGCTACAACGAATTTTTTGGACGTGTTGTTTCTTGACTGCCAACACTCTCATTCATAAAGCATTGTTGGTCGTATAGCCATTTTATAGAATTTTTCTTCCAATTTTAAAGATATCTTCTGATCACAAAGTACTCCAAAAACGCTCCTTCAATTCAACCATATTAACCATCTTGTGTTAATTTTGTGCATGGCATCCTTTTCTATCTCTCCGTCATGATAAGCGATTGGTCCTAAATACCGAAAATCATCACTTCTAGGTATTTCTTGTCCATCTATATGCCCCCCCCCCCCCCCCCCCCCCCCCCCCCCACCACCACACACACACACACACACACACACACCCCCAATTTCCATTTGCCTTTTGATTGAAGTTACATTTCATATATTCTCTTCTAAGTCATAATATATATCAATGAATTTGTGTGTTTCAAACATCTATTTGCAAGCCAGTGAGCAATTATTGTTCATTAACCAACCTCTGTACTACAAATGTGTCCATGTTTGTGGGTTATAAACATCGTGCTTTGTACACTAGTTACCCTTTTTCCCTTCCCTTTAGAAGTCCCTGTCGTGCCACATTTAGCACTCATAGAATTCCTCTAATAAGCATGAATTTGGGACCTCTTCTATCTCTACTCTCTCTTTAAAAGCTTCTACACTCATCTTGCATGTGTTTAGCGACGTGAATCAAATGGAAGAAGAGTAATATGGATCTTATAGAACCATTTGCATATAATGATAACAATTATGGGCGCAAGAAAAGAAGTAAAACCTTTCAGTCAGACTTGCATTTGGAATTGTTTTATAGCTTTCTTTTAAATTTAGTGGGAACAATCAGTTTGTAACTTACAGAAAATAATGCTCAACTGTTAGTGAAAATGCATAGTTGTATTATGTGCAGCCAAAGTATAAAGCTCTCTCTTCTGGTGTTGCTTCTTGGTGTTGGCATTGCATCCGTTACTGACCTCAAGCTTAATTTCCTCGGCTCCATCCTCTCTCTCCTCGCTATTGCAACTACATGCGTTGGACAAATTGTATCCTTATATAACTTATTTATTTTTGAAAGGTCTATATGTAGCATGTAGTTCCCTTTGTCCATCATTTAATCAATTTTCAACAGGTTAAAACAGTACCTAATTAGCAAGGTTTGCAGTATCGGAATCGGAGAGAGTATCGGCATCGGCGGTATCGGCGGATTCATATCGTAGTATAGGAT
This sequence comes from Iris pallida, assembly GCA_029216955.1. Classification (NCBI taxonomy): domain Eukaryota; kingdom Viridiplantae; phylum Streptophyta; class Magnoliopsida; order Asparagales; family Iridaceae; genus Iris; species Iris pallida. Next base: position 7,085,707 of record JANAVB010027998.1, on the reverse strand, counting down.
TTTTTTGGGTTTTTTGGTATCGGAAAACAAATAATTAATAATAAATTATTAAAAATTTAGAAAAATATTTTATACATAGGTATATTTGTAAGTATTTTCTATGTTGTTTCTTAGCAATTTTGAAATTAAAAGAACAGAATGGTCACCCTTTCTGATTGATTTATCTGCGATAAATAAGTTTTTTCATTTACATGCTTTTACAACCTTTTATGCAAGGTTCGGAGTATCGGTATCGGACTGTTCCTATGAGTATGGGGATCGGTGGTATCGGCAGTATCGGAGGTTTCAGATCAGAGTATCGGATTTTTTGGTGTCGGAAAACAAATAATTATTAATAAATTATTAATATTTTAGAAAATATGTTTTATACATTTATGCATAATTTTAATATTTTCAGTGTTGTTTCTTAGTAGTGTTAAAATTGAATGAAATAGTAGTCACCCTTACCGATTGATTTACATACAATAAATAAGTTTTCTTCTTTTACATGCTTTTATAATCTTTCTATGCTCTTACACCCTCGTTGATTGGTCTTTTTCGTTCAATTTTCTTTGCCAAATTGACCGGAAAAGAGATCCCCAATGTTGGTATCGGTCAGTATCGGATCGGGACATGCCAAACCGTATCAGTATCAGACGTATCTGATCGGTATTGGCCGATACTTTGAACTATGCTTTTACACCCTTGTGGATTGATCTTTTTCGTTTAATTTTCTCTACCACATTGACTGGAAAAGATATCCCCGACATCAACATCAATATCGGTTAATATCAGTAGCGGTCGGTATCAGATCAGGGCATTCAAACCGTATCGGTATTGACTATATCATATTGGTAGCAAGATGGAACTCATAGTTTTTTATGTTCAATTGTTCCTATATAGTTCTCCTAATGTGTAGAGATGCAAAAAGTAATTGTGTTGAATCATGTGACCTTAACATACACTTCTGAACTTAATAGATGACAAACACAATACAGAAGAAGTTGAAGGTGTCCTCCACACAGCTGTTGTACCAGTCTTCTCCGTACCAAGCGGCTATACTATTTGTAACTGGCCCTTTTGTAGATAAGTGCCTCACTAACCGGAGTGTCTTTGCCCACAGCTACACTACTTTGGTTTTGGTATGTCATAGTAACATTCTCCCTCTCACCACACTTCCAAAACAACATACATGATCCATATACGCATCTGTATTACATATTTTTCCTGATATTTTTGCATATATAAAAATAACAAGAGTTTTCAATCACCAAGACTCTGGTCATTGAATTTCACACAGACTTGTTCTTACAAAAGGAAGATAATCAACCATAAACGCCAATGAGGTTTTGCTTGCATAAGAACTCCTGAGAGCAAATGTGCTTCTATGGTGATGAACTTATTGGAAGAATTAATTCCCATGTCATGAAGCAGTCATGGAGATTTTCTTCCTATACAGCATTTATATTGCCACACCATATTTGATAACTGAGTCCCATTGGCATGCAATAGATCCTCGCAGGTCAAACTCATAGTGCCACAACCACTGCTGTAATTTTCTTTTACTGACTAGAAACCTGCTAATGCTAGTTAGTAGGAATGGGCTACCAATTTCGGTGTTTCAATTAATCAACTACCCAAATTTGAACAATCCCTGATATACTTATATTTCAAACAGTGGTTACAATGTGTTTTATGATTCATGCTTGTACAGGGATTCATCATCCTTTCCTGCTTGATTGCTGTCTCTGTAAACTTCAGCACATTCCTTGTGATCGGGACAACTTCACCAGTGACATACCAAGTACTCGGTCACCTTAAGACATGCCTCGTACTTTCCTTTGGCTACACTCTTCTTCATGACCCCTTCACTGCAAGAAATATCCTTGGCATTCTTGTTGCTATGTTTGGGATGGCATTGTATTCCTATTTTTGCGTCAAAGAGAGCAAGAAGAAACTGACTGGCGATGACTTGCCTGTCTCCCAGGTTTGATACTCCATATTTCCCTACATATTTCAAGATAATCTTTATTTGTACAATTCATAAATAGAAAGAGTAGCTAAAAGTTGTTGACAACTTACCATTTTTTTTTATCACCTTCCACTATATTTTGGAATCTATTAGCACGGTGTGGTCCTTTCTCGTTTCCTACGAAATACTTTCGCTTAGAGGCTGAATAGTTTTTATTTCAATATTTTCATATCACAAAATCAATATTTAATCTCCGGCAAATACTTTCACTTAGAGGCTGAATAGTTTTTATTTCAATATTTTCATATCACAAAAGCAAGATTTAATCTTAGGAGTATCCGACCTCTTGTTGGAGGGTATAAAAACCGGGACTGTTTGTGTTCAATGGATTTTCATGTGCTTTTTTGGCTCTCAGGTTTAATGTTTAATTTCAACCAATCTAAACATGGTCAATGCAGTACTCAGCTATAACTTGTGCTCCATACTGACTCCTTTTTTTATGGAGAAGTGGTTAAAACTAGCTATTCTAGTATCACTACTTATACAAATATACTTCATATATACTTATGGGCACAGACCAACAAAAGGGTCAAAAATTGGGAACACAATCATGAGCACTGATCAATTCCTGAGAACTGTAAATAATTATTTGGAAATCATTTATGAGGGGTTAGTGGATATGGATTTCAGAATCTAAATGATTGGATTTGATGGTTAGCCAATTGGTATTTATGAGGATTTAAAAGGTGTGCTTTAAAAATGTATTCATAAATAAAGTATATATTTGTTTCTCTCTCTCTCTCTCTTAAAAATGATGAGCCCTTGGTTTTATTTGGTTGCAAAGAGCTTGAGCTGGAAAGAAAATTTTATAATGAGTAGAGATGAATAGTGCGGATTAGAAGTGTTTTTTTCAAATAATATTTGCACTAGTGGTGTTTTTAGTGCTCAATGATTCTGTCAACCAATCCAAACATAAAACAAGCAAAAAAAATCATAGAAGAAATAAACATTCGGAAAATATTGGCCATCTGTAGTGTATATGTATATTATGATGAGAGTTTATGAGTAGCGAATTTATGATTTGTGTTTGTGGTGCAGACAAAGGACTTGGAGGAGGCACCACTTTTGGATGCAAAGAATGGAGTACATCAAGAGACGAATGAAACAGAGAAGGGAAATGGGGTTCCTCTTGGCACCAAAAACTCTCTTGCTTAATGCAATAATTGATTGCTGTATATTGTAGGAAGATGGGATTTTCCTGATTAATTTGTCGGGTGCATACTTCCATTCTTTGAGTAGCCAAGGGTTGAAGAAGGGTAGTAGCAGCCCAGCCATGGGTTGAAGAAGAGTATTGATCGATACTAGTATTAGTATTTCATGCCCCGTGTAAAGGGGAATTTCTTGATTTTTATTGTTTTGACCATCAGGGATCATGAGACTATTTGTAGATCGATGACGATGATGAAGTTAAGATTTCATTTAAATAAAGATTAGATGGAATTGGATGGAAGTAGCTTTTGTAAGTGTTGTCCATCTTTATCATTTAATATTGATTTTTTAATATTGTCCTTCCTCAAGAATTTGAAAGGAGAGAATCCTTGTACTCACTCGATCAATTTGTTTGTTTTCAGAATATAAGGCTGAATATAAATAAGCTCAAATTTCTCCCTCTCTTTCTCTCTCTCCGTGTGTGTACGTGTCTGTGTGTCCATGCTGCTGCTGCTTCCCTCACCATTAAAAATAGAAACAAATGTGACCCAATCAATTTAGCAGATTGACCAACTATTCTATTCTTGGCCATTGCTAATTTGGTTCCCTACCATGAAATTAGTCAAACATTTCTTTTATCCGGATTGCTTGGGTGATTGATCCCCTTTAGCTAACTAAAATTAGTAACGTGTCTAAATTTGTAATTCCCAGTCTCAACTACATTCTGAACCTGACAAACATTTTTGGTCTCCTGTCCAAAACCAGCCATACCTACAAACATAAAAACTAGTATTCAACAATTATACATTTGCAATTTTAATTAATTTCTGAGTTTCTTAGGAGGTGGAGGAGGGGTGGTTGGATTCATTAGGGAAGGAAGAGTTGGGAAATTGAAAAAAAGTGTTCAAATTCATTCCTTCTCTTACTACTAATACTGATTCTCCTTTAGTTAATTTTATCTTCTTCTGCTGTTGTCGTTGAGAGAAGAAATTCTCTTCTCGGCAGCGGCAGAAGAAGAAGAAGAAGAAGAAGAAGAATGGAAGGATGGTTGTATCTAATCCGGTCCAGCCGATTAGGTTTGCAGTACTCAAGGAAGCGCTACTTTATTCTCAGGGGGAATTCTCTCGATTGCTACAAGTTTGTTCCCCGCTCCAATGCTGAGGTACCTATGCTTCAATTCGATTCAATTCATTATTATTATCTTCATCATCTTCATAAGTAATGTGGATGGATGGAAATGTATATGTTTGAACTTTGAAGCCTGCCTATCTCCATGCATATTGTTGGTATATGTTTGATCTTTGTCATATTTTTTTTTTTCCAATTGCAATGAAAACATGTATTTCTTCAACTATTGTCATCATGAACGAGTGGTATGCATAGTTCGCTGATACGGCCGATACCGATACGGTTTGGCATGTCCCGATCCGATACCGACCGATATCCGATACTGACCAATAACGACATTGGGGGTCTCTTTTCCGGTCAATTTGGTAAAGAAAAAAAAAAGACCAATCAGCAAGGGTGTAAAAGCACAGAAAGGTTATAAAAGCATGTAGAAAAGAAAACTTATCTATCCTGTGTAAATCAATCGGTAAGGATAACTACTACTTCATTTAATTTCAAAACTACTAAGAAACAACACTGAAAATATTAAAATTATGTCTAAATGTATAAAATATATTTTCTAAAATGTTAATAATTTATTAATAAATATTTGTTTTCCGATACCAAAAAAAAATCCGATACTCCGATCCGGAACCTACGATACTGCCGATCTTGATACTCATAGGAATGGTCTGATACCGATTCCGATATCGATATTTTGAACCTTGGTACTGGTATGTGTTTTGATCTATTCCAATCATTATCTGCAAAAGCTGGAAAAAAGAAAAAGAAAATACCAGTTGATCAAAACATGTGAAGCAATTAAAATATTTGATTGCCAATATTAGTTCTCCAAAGAAGGAATTAGGAGGAGTCATTGACAAAGCGGTTTCGAGGATATGTAATGTGGGAAGAGTATTAGATGGTTGGATCGATCCCAATTTACTGTGACCATGAGTACAACTCCAAACCAATAGGTGAGGGTTTTGTGGAGGTGAGTTTTATGGCAGGGATTAGAGAAAACACACAAGCCCTTTTGGTTACCAATGGTAGATTATGTAACATGACTAGCTGGCTGTCATTGGAAGAAACATTTTGTGACCAGGTACCTCATAAGATAGACGAACGATAACGGGTTACAGCTTCATTAGATGGTTAGAGAATTCAACTTTACTCTGCTATGTTGCACAAACACGAATAGAAGATGCAAGACAGAGAAATCGCATCACGTATTGATTTTGGCGTGTTCTAGTGTATTTCGGATTGTCCTATACGGTCGCGGCACCCATTTCCAGAATGTCAGTGCTTTCCAAGTAGTGTGGAATGCAATTTCATGAGAAATGTATTATCCAAGATACGTTAATAGTCGTGAATCTGAAAATATCAGGTTTAGTACTAGATCAGAGGTTGTACTCGAGGGAAAGAGGGTCTGGGTTCTGATGCTGGCAAAGGAGAAGACTTGCAAGTAGTTGTTTCTTATGGACGGCACATCCAACATTACCAAAATCAGTTATACCCTCAAAAGATACAGGCCCTGCAATCTTGAGAAGTTTTTTCTGACCAGGGCACAAAAAGCCTCTCTCTTCCCGATTGATGTTTGAATCATGCCCTTAAAAATATGCACTAGATGGGAAGGGAGCCAAATCCTTAAAGTTAGTATCATATAGCTTGGTAGTTCCCATGACCTAGGTTCTAGTAAGGTTTGTGCTTCTTGGATCACAAGTCAACAGTAAATTAGAATGTTTGAAGAAACTAGTAAAATAGTAGATGAGAAGGGACAAATCTCATAGTTTGCAGTATCGGCCGATACCGATACGGTTTGACATGTCCCGATCCGCTACCGACCGCTACCGATACCGACGTTGGGGGTCTCTTTCTTAGTCAATTCGACAGAAAATTGAACGAAAAGACCAATTGGCAACCGCATAAAAGCATAGTTAGATTGCAAAAGCGTGTAAATGAAGAAAACTTATTTACCGTAGGTAAAACAATCAAGAAGGGTTAGGTAAAACAATCAACAAGGGTTATTATTATTTTAGTCAATTTCAAAACTAGTAAAAAACAACAAAGAAAATAATTTAAATTGTGCCTAAATGCACAAAATATTTTTCTAAAATTTTAATAATTTATTAATAATTATTTACTTTTCGATCCAAAATCTTCGATACTCCAATCTAAAATCGCCACTATTGTCGATAGTGTCAATGCCGGCGATCCCGATGCTCATAGAAAAGATCTGATACCAATTCAATACTGCGAACCTTGATAAATCTTTGTAGGGAAGTGTAGTACGGTCATTCCTAATTGCATTTAGTAAGAATGTAGTGATCCCAAAATTGACAAACAACAACACAAACTTTATCCCAATTTTTTTGTGTCGGCTATATGAATCTTCTTCTTCCATTCACCTATGTGGAAGAACATTTCCCCTATAAAAAGTAAAAAGACTACATCTTTCCTTACAACTTCACTCTATGTTCGTTTAGGTGTAAACTAATCCTAACGACTCGTTCAATTACTATGTTACCACCCCTCCTTACTATTGCATATATTGGTCTGCATTGTACATGACCGAACCATCTAAGACGATTTTCTCTTATCTTGTCGTCAATTGGTGTCACCCCCAACCTTCCGCGGATGCACTTATTTATTATCATATCGTTTAATGTATTGCCACCAATCCACCTTAGCATATTCTCATTTCAGCTAAAGTAATTTTCTGGACATGTTTCTTAATTGTCCAACACCCGGGTCCATAAAACATGGCTTGTCTTATAGTTATGTTATAGAATTTCCTTTGAAATTTAGTAGAAGTGCAAATCATTTTCTTATCACACACTTAGGTTTTGACATTTCCTGGAAACGTCAAGTGCAAGTCCATTTTATGCCATATGCTCATTCTATTTGTTTCTTTCACTATAGCCTATATAATCAATAAGGACATGCATACATACGTATCCACAGTCTATATCATATTTCTCTGCTTTCATTACGCCTCCGGTTTATACACGCAATAGCTGCACTACAATTATCGTAGTCGTCATATGTATGTACTTCCCATTGATTGATTAACTTTTCAGGATCCTGTCAGAAGTGCATTAATTGATTCCTGCGTACGTGTAGCAGAAAATGGGAGAGAGACCATGCTCGGAAACGTGATAATATCCTTCTTGACTATTTCTTTACTAGGGTCATTTTTGTACGTCTTAATCCCTATGTTAAAAATAGTTTAGCTAATAATTCCAAAGTTGGTTGTAACTTGCAGGTATTCTATACTTTTACACTATACAATTCTTCTAACCAGACTAACCAACTTAAGGTGAAGATAAATATACTTCCACTTGACAAATGTCTGTTTATAGATTTTGCTTTTCCGTATATCCACAATAAGTGGGTACTGAAGTTGAATTACTGTGTAGCTGGGTGCTAGAAGCTCAGAAGAAGCAGCTTGGTGGGTCCAGTCCTTAATGAATACTGCTCCCAAGGTTTGGCTATTTTGATTTGTCATTATTATCACAAGACCAGTCGTTAACTTGACTCTTCAATTGCAGGATTGCCCTCATAAAGGAGAATATGTTGTTGCTTGTTCCGAAAGAAGAGGCCAACCTTTAAGGTTATACTCATGGTCGCTCACATTATGAGTATTTATTTAGTTTCCTATGTTTGTAATTTTTATCTTATTTTTCCTTAATTTTAGAATTCAAGGAGAAATTTATATATCTAGACAATAGGATCCGTTACATATCCAAATTTTATCGCCCATCACCATGATTGAGTTAGCTAGTATATTGTGTCTGATTTATTAACTTTGTCAAGTGAGAGTTTCGTATAAGACCAAATTTTCTAAAAGCTGACCATAATTTTTTTTTCCCTTCCCACTTGTTTCTGTTTTCATAATTTAGGTTGAGCTGTGCCAAAGAGAGAAATCGTATGTACTCTGTGGGTAAGCATAGCTGCACTTGATCTACTTATCAAGGGATTACACTACAACTTTTAACTGTCTGAGTTCTCTATAATGATCACTTTCACTAAAGTATGTACCCCATAATGTCACTAGACTGGACGATCTTCTCTTCTGTGCATACTGATCCAACGGCATCTGATGTCATTGCACCTTCCCCATGGACAATAATTGGCTGTACAAATGGTACAACTTTTATGTTTTGTGAGTACTCTGGTACGTTTACCATTCTATATCCTTAAATCTGTCAATTTGTGTAACTGTTTCAGGGCTAAGGCTGTTTAAAGAAGCAAAGGAAGGCGATATACATGGGAAGGTATATATTTAATTTAATTTACTTTACATATAATTATGCAATAAGCATCCTGTGAACTGTCTAATGCACGACTGCTGGGCTCCTTCCTCAGAATTGGGATAATCATCCGTCTGTAATGGCAGTAGGTGTGGTTGATGCAACCTCGGAGACCATTTTTCAGACATTGATGTCTCTTGGCCCGTCAAGATCAGAGTAAGTCTATTGGAGCATGCTAGCTGCATTTAGTGGTCCATTAATGTAGGAAAAAAAATTAACATTTTCTTTAGAGAAAGGATGGAATCAAGGGGATCCCAGTCAAACTTCATTGGTGTTCAACCCTCTCATAATAAAGGCAAGTTGGTCTCTGGAAGCCAACTAGCACAAGTGTGAACGTTTTAGATGACTGCACTGCTACCTTGTTTAAACTGTAAAAATGGAACATCGATCCAGATGTTCTTCATGTTTTTTCCTAGATAGTAGCCTATATTCATAAAATTAAATGTTGCAAGCTCTTTGCAGGTGGGATTTCTGTCTATCACATGGAAGAGTAGTTGAGCACCTGGATGGTCACACTGATATTATACACAAAAAGTTGCGTGGGGATTGGTTGCCACGGTCAAATCTTAAACCTTTATAATGCTTCTAAAATTTCTTATTAACAGTTCACCTCTTATTAATATTACTATGTTAGTCTGCAGGGGAATGAATAAAAGAGATTTACTAGTACAACGCTACTGGAGGAGGGAAGATGATGGAACATATGGTAAGGCCTTGATGGAATCTCAGAAACTGCAAAGTGTTAAGCTCGTAACAAACTAACTCTATTGCTTTAACTGGTCGCAGTAATTGCATACCACTCAGTATACCACCACTGTTGTCAACCTGAGAGAGGATATACCCGTGCCTGCCTTAAAAGTAATGTCTTCTTAGAAATTAGCAATTAGATTCTAGTTAAATATGCCGTAAGCTAGTCCTTCCATCGTACATTTGTAAAATGTTAATGTTACAAGCCGCTTTGTTTTTGTATTTAGGTGGAGGCTATGTAATATCACCTGTGAACCAAGGTCGACAATCAGTTGTCAAGCACATGCTTGCAATTGACTGGAAATCATGGACATGTTACCTGCTGGCTTCCTCTGCGGAAAATATTACCATTCGGATGATAGCGAGAGTTGCAGGTATAATAGAACCTTTTTACGTACGATAATCCAGTTTCAATTCATAAACTTCTATCATAGATTGGAACAATCCACTGACTATATACCTAATTGATGCATTTCAATATTATCTTTGCAGCTCTGCGTGAACTTTTCCGAGCAAAACTTGGTAACTGTGAATGCTCTAATCACTCGTCAGGTCAAATGACAAGGGAGATATTGCCACAGAGTGAAAAGGAAGGCATCAAGGTGGAAGTACAGTTGGGATGTGATGACAATAATCTGGATTCTGTAGAGATGTTGCAAAACCAATCAGTCAAACCTACTAACATGGACGGATTATTACTGCAACTGACCGATGCAGCTGATGAATTCTTTGATTTCCTTGATGAGTCTGAGTATGACCAATCAGAAGCTGTATGGCCTTCAAACGAAGCTACACAGTCTCAGGTGATAAATTGTCATAGACCTAAACTCATTTCATAGGTTTCTTATATGAGAGTTTCATTTCCTTGCCGACAAGTTCAAATGTTTTTCATAGACTTGACTGTGTTAGTTGTGTACCAACTTTCCCTCTTTCGGAGAGCTGCAGATTAGGAACTATCACCAAATGCAGATCTTCTGTATTTATGTTCCCTTTTATTATTGCTGAACCACCAACCAAGTTTAGCTTCCATTTGCTTTCTTCTTCATCACAGTGTATTAGTGCACTCCGTGAAATATATGAGTGTTGATAGATTCGTTGAGACAGGAATAATTATGATGTAGTATCATCAATAATAGACAATATCAACACCATATAATGGAGGTGATATTAGTAAAACTGATTACGACTTAAAAGAATAACCTCCATTCTCCTCCTCTATGGGCTTTCTTTTGCCTTCAGCTCCACAGTTGTTTTATTGATATCCACCTCCTGCTATACATTGACTAATTTCTTGTTACTGTTTCTTTTACACCAGTTGGTGCAGGACCAACATAACCCCAGGCTATCAACAGCTGTAGATTTCGTGAAAAGATTGCAGGATCTTGCAGGTTGACTGGGTCAATTGCAAAGTTGCAATTTAATTTGCAAATCTCAATAATGTATTTCTTTGATGGTATTTTATTTCTTATTGATTCTTTGTTCCACAGTTCAAAAAAGGGGTTACATTGAATTGCAAGAGGCCTCAATGGAAGATGTGGTACCATGCAGATATGGAACTACTCTTCCAAATGACCCAAGTTGTACTATGAGCTGCAGTTGGACAAGTGCAGATCCTTCAACATTTTTGATTCGTGGTGAATCTTACTTACAAGATCATCAGAAGGTACAATTTTATACTTATATGTGACTTATGCCTATATAAGCCTTGGCATCCATCAATATTCTATTGTATGGGAATGGAAGTATAGTGTTCACAAATGGGGTTGACTATTATTACAAGAGAATAATAGGAAGAGAGAATTTGACGAATTTATTAGATAGGAGTACATATTTATAGCCAACTAAAGATAGAAGAGATATCATGATGATAGGAATAAATACTAACGACCTAACCATCATGTAACAATCTAACAACCAAACCATTATATAACAACCTAATCATACCATTTATCACTCTCCCTCAAGCTGGAGCATGCATGTCCAACTTGGTACAAATAAAGTTTACTCTAGATTTTCCAAAAGGTTTTGTAAAGAGATCTGCTAGTTGGTTGGTTGACGTTTGTTCAGTGAGATATTCTTCAGCGACCTTCTATTGGAATAGGGTGGGAATCTACTTAGATGTGCTTCGTCCTCTCATGAAAAACAAGATTATTTGTAATACGGAGTGCAACCTGGTTATCGCAATATAACCAACCCCGTTCCCTGAGTAACTATTGTGTCCAAACCAACTCGCAGGTTGTCTTTGTCATTGCATGGTATTCAGATTATGTACTTGACCTTGAGACGACACTTTGCATCTTGCTCTTCCAGGACATAAGGTTTCCACCCAAAAAATACACAAAAGTCAGTAATAGATTATCAATCATTTGGTGACCTTGTCCAGTCAACATCTGAGAACCCTGCTATTCGAAAATGTCGACAATCTGAGTATATTAGTCCTTGCCCTGTAGCACCTTTCAAGTATTGCAGGATTCTAAGAATTGAATCTCAATTTCTTGTATGGGGACTAGACATATATTAGCTCATCACACTCGTTAGATAAGCAATATCTAGTCACGTGAACTATCAAATAATTAAGCTTGCAAACTAGTCTTTTGCATCGTTTTGGATCTTGTAATAGTTCCCCCTTATCTGGAAGCAACTTTAGATTGGGATCCGTTGGAGCCTCTACGGACATCCTTGCTTCTGTTTTCCTTTGGGACGAAGAGATCCCTTCCTTAGATCTTGCAACTTCAATACCTAGAAAGTATTAAAGGTTCCCTAGATCTTTTGTGTGGAAGTGGTTTTGTACGTAGGCCTTCAATGCTGAGGTTCCTACAATGTTAAAACCTTTAATGACAATATCATCAACATGGACAACTAATAGAATTTGTTTCCCCTGGTGATGCCTACGAAATACAGAATAATCACTGTCACATTCTCGAAGACCAACTCTCCTTCACCACTTCTGCGAACCTACCAAACAAGGCTCGTTGTGACTGTTTCAACCCATAGATTGATTTTTGTAGCCTACAAACCTCGGAAGATTCCCCCTGAGCAACAAATCCAGGTGGTTGCTCCATAAACACCTTATCAAGGGTGCCACGCAAGAAAGTATTTTTGACATCAAGTTGGTGCAACGACCAATTGTGACGAGTGGCCACAACAATAAGGATACAAAATGTAGTCATCTTTGCAGTCGGGAAAAAGTCTCTAAATAATGAACGCCATATGTCTGTGATTATCTTTTTGCCACCAAATGAGCCTTCAATCTCGTTAAGAAGTCATCGGGATTAAATTTAGGTGTAAAAACAAAATGACAACCAACCATTGTCTTGCCGGGGGAGATAGACTAAAGTCTAAGTTTGATTGTCACGTAATGTCAAGATTTCTTCAATCATAGCCGACTTCCAGCCTAGATTATAAAGTGAAATAGACTTTGGAATAAAGTAAGAGTCCACAAAAGGAAGAAATGGAGTATAAGATGGAGATAAGTTGGCATAAGAGACAAAATTATATAATGGATCAGATGTACAAAAGCGTTCACCTTTGCAGATGGTGATAAGAACATCAAGATCAGAATCAACAGTTTATTCACTAGTCACTATGGCTCAACTTGCCGCCTCGTCCGAATCGGATCGTCCCTCTGGTAGGTGATATCTTCACCAACACCATATCTTCGTCGGCGAACTTCATCGGTCTGCGACTAGCATCGGCCCAGTGTTTCTGCCTGTCCTGAGCAACTCTGAGTCTGTCTCTGATCATCTTGACTTTCTCTGCTGCCTCAGTGATCATCTCCGACCCAAGCATCACTCTATCTCCAACGTCATCCCAAAAGAGCGTTGTACGGCATCGTCGTCCATATAGTGCCTCGAATGGAGACATACCGATGCTGGCTTGGTAGCTGCTGTTGTATGAAAACTCTACCAAGTGAAGATGACTCTCTCATGATCCTCCGAAGTCTAGTACACAAGTCCTCAACATGTCCTCGAGCGTCTAAATCGTCCTCTCGGACTGTCCATCAGTCTGTGGGTGGTACGCTGTACTGAACTTGAACCGACTGCCCAACTCCTCCTGCAAGCTCCTCCAGTAATGGGATGTGAATTTGTTGTCCCGGTCTGATACAATGCTCACCGGTACTCCGTACAAGCGAACTATCTGCTGCATGTATAGCTCTGCCAACTTCTTGGTGGAAAGTCCCACCTTGAAGGGTATGAAATGAGCACACTTCGTCAGCCTGTCAACGATAACCCATATGGCATCCTTTCCTCCTTGGGAACGAGGAAGCCCTGAGACAAAGTCCATCGTAATGTGTTTCCACTTCCACTCGGGAATGGGTAATGGCTGTAATAGACCAGCTGGTCTCTGACGCTCCGCCTTTACCTGCTGGCAAACTAGGCACCTCGAAATAAAACGTGATATATCTCTCTTCATCCCGTGCCACCAGAGATGCTCCCGCAAGTCACGGTACATCTTGTTGGCACCGGGGTAAATAGAATATCGCGATCGGTGCGCCTCCTGCAAGATTGCCTCTATCAGCTCACCCTTCGACACGCATAACCGGCTGCCGTGCCTCAAAGATCCATCCTCTGCTATAGTAAAGTCATCAAGCAATCCAGCTAAAGTCTGAACTCTGAGTCTGCGGAGGCTCTCATTTGTAGACTGAGTCTCCTTGATCTGCTCCATTAGACCTGATTAAACATCTAGTGCCATCATCTGTATCACTGATCCTGGCTGAATCATCTCAATACCGAGCTTCTCCAGATCTTCCCGTAAATGTCGATCCATCATCAGATACCATGCCATCGGATGCCTGCTCAGCGCATCCGCTATCACATTTGTCTTCCCGGGGTGATACTGCAAATCGATGTCGAAGTTTTTCATCAACTCCAACCATCTTCTCTACCTCATATTCAGCTCCTTCTATGTGAACACATACTTCAAGCTCTTGTAGTCTGTGAAGATTTTCACTCGCTCTCCGTATAAGTAGTGTTTCCACAACTTGAGTGCAAAGATCACCGCAACTAACTCTAGGTCGTGAGTAGGATAGTTCTGTTCATGAGTCCGTAATTGCCTAGAAGCGTAGGCAATCACTTTTTCGTGCTGCTGCAAAACATATCCTAGCCCCTTTTCCGAAGCGTCGCTGTAAATGGTGAAACCTCCAGATCCTGAAGGTAATGTCAGAACTGGTGCAGTTGTCAATCTCCTCTTCAGCTCATCAAATGCTGCCTGACAGTCCTCTGACCAGATGTACCCTGCGTCCTTCCGTGTCAGCTTTGTCATAGGTTCGGCTATTCTAGCGAAGTCCTGGACAGACTTCCTGTAATAGCCTGCTAATCCCAAGAAACTCCTGATCTCTGAAACTGATGTTGGAGCCTTCCATGTCTCGACGACAACAATCTTCCTGGGGTCCACTGAGATCCCCTCTCCAGTGACCACATGACCGAGAAACTCCACTCGGTCGAGAAAGAATTCGCACTTTGACAATTTAGCATACAACCTCTCCTTCTTCAGAATCCCCAGAACTGTCCGCAAGTGTTCTTCGTGCTCTTCTGACGTCTTCGAGTATATCAGGATGTCGTCGATAAACACCATGACGAATTTATCCAAATATTGGTGAAATGTCTTGTTCATCAAGTTCATAAAGACAGCTGGCGCATTTGTGAGACCAAATGACATCACCAAAAACTCGTACTGTCCATACTTGGTGTTAAACGCAGTCTTCTGGATGTCTTCAGCTCTGACTTTCACCTGGTGGTAACCTGACCTCAAGTCTATCCTGGAGAACACCTTCGCCCCACTCAATTGGTCGAACAAATCATCTATCCGAGGCAGAGGATATTTGTTCTTAATGGTGATGGCATTCAATGTCCGGTAGTCAATGCACAACCGGACTGTACCATCCTTCTTCGGCAAAAAGAGCACTGGTGCTTCCTATGGAGAAGCACTAGATCGGATGAAATCATTTCTCAACAGGTCATCGATCTGCTCCTTCATCTCTACGGCCTCCTTGGGGTTCACTCTATAGCAAGCCCAGGACACTGGTGATGAGCCCGGTACTAAATCTATAGTGAACTCCACATCTCTGTCAGGTGAAAGTCCTGGAAGATCCTCTGGAAATACATCCATAAACTCTCCAATGATAGGGTATGGCGGTGCTAGCTCCCCAACTGTAGCACAACAGTTCGACTCTAGGCTGATCTCCGGCCCTGTCCTCCTGATACTGAATGGTGCCGTTCCTGGGGGACTGAACAGAATACTACCCTCATGACAGTCTATAGCTGCGTGAGCGTAGCTAAGCCAATCCATTCTCAATATGATATCATATCCAGAAAGTGGCATCACAAAGAATCGTTCCCTAAACTCTCTTCCTGCTATAGTAATAGAGCATCTATAGATAGCTCTAATGGGTACTGGTCCGCCTCCTGTCATTACTCTACTCATCTCCTTGGTGGGTGTAGCTACTAAATGGTATTTTTTGCAAAAATTCTAATAACAAAAAGCTATGTGATGCACCAGAATCAAACAAGCATATGTCTAGAAAAGTATGCAAATAAACATGACCTATGATAACATTGGCCAAATAATCTGGCTCCGAAACCTGCTCCGGCTCCGCCTCAAGAGCTAGACTATAAGCCTTCCCCTGGGGCCCTTTCTGCTGCTGCTGCAGATGCTGCCCAAACTGCTGCTGCTGGGTCGGGAGTGGTGGTCCCCTAGGCGGTCCCGTGTCTGGCGCCCTCGCTGCTGGGCAATCCCGAAGCTGATGGGTGGTAGACCCACAAGCTAAGCACTGTCTCAACCTCTTCCTGCAGATGGCAAAGTCATGGCCCGGCCTCCTACAAAATGAACACACAGCTCCTCTCTGCTGCTGTGGTTCCGGAGCTCTAATTGGTGGTGTCTGGTGATGCTGTGCGGGAGGACGGTACGCCTGCTGGTGCTGCGCTGGTGCTCTCGGCTGGAAAGCCTAGCGCTTGGAAGGTCCCTCGTTGTGTCCGGAAGCTGGCCTCTTGCAAGACAGAAGACGCTCCTCTATCCCCAGGGCCAACTCAAGGCTTTGGTAGTAGTCAGTCGTCCCGTTTGCCATTAGGAGGATGCCGATGTCTGGGACAAGACCATGGCAAAATCTACGTGCCATCTCCTCTGGATCTGAAATCAGGCTAGGGGCGAAACGGCTCAAACGACTAAACTCCGTCGCATACTCGTCAACAGAATGGTTCCCCTTCTGGAGGTTCTGGAATTGTAGCCCCATAGCTACTCTAGCGGTAGTCGAGAAGAATTTTTTCTTGAACTGGATCTTGAACTGATCCCATGTAGCTCCCCCTCTCGCAAATAGTGGCTCATTCCTGAACCAGACTCCTGCTAAGTCTGTCAGCAAAAATTTCGCTGTCTCGACCTGAAGGTCACCTGGCAACCTAGCTCCGAGGAACTTCCTCTCTACTGAGTCCAACCAGTCATCTGCGACTATGATGCCCTCAGTCCCCATGAACTCCTTGGGGTTCAAGTTCATGAAGTCCTTGATATTCTCCGCTCTCGGTCGTGGCTCTACCGGTGGTGGGATCATGGTACGCTCCGCAGAGCGCTCCATGCTCTGGCGAAGTAAGGTGGTCTGCTCCCGATGGGTCGTTAGGAACCCCTGGATCAGAGTAAGTAGCTGGTTTCCGTCGAGAGTGACGGAAGTCGGGACAGGTATAACAGCAGGTGGTGGTGGAAGCATCTAGTCCTGTTGGGACTGTGATGTAGGAGGTGGTGGAGGCATCTGGGTTGGTGGATTTGTGGAGTGGGGGTGTATGGTAGGTGGAGGTGGAAGTGCTCCGATCAACTGGTCGACCGACTGGATAGGAAGTACGCCATTTTCAGGGGTGGCATACTGGGATGAGTATGTGAGCACCATCTAATAGAAAAATAAAAGGACTATAAGAACTTTTTAAGCAAGCAATCACAAACAAAATCTAACTATAAATAACGGCCCTATGCTGTGATGAGTTTTCCTATGTTGTAATCCTAGAAATCCTCTAGGTGTTCTAAATGTTGTTCCTAGTGTTATCAAGTTATCCTATAATCCTAGTTGCAGGTATGCTTGGTGTAACCAAACAATTTAAGTCTAAGACCTGTATGGGCTACCACTAAAAACATGTCACGACCCGCTATCCAAATTGTTGGGACGGATTGAGGCATGTCCAGCCTACGATTGAGTTATAGCGTAGTAAGCTGTTCTTTTAAAAAGTACATAGTAAAGGATCAAGTGTGCTGACAGTTCCATTTGTCATATTGAAGAAACTATCACAACACAACATCTAACATACGAATATGTTTAAAATACATAGCCAAAATGTAAAACTGGATACAAGTCCAGTAACAAAATATATAGTCTAAACAGTCCTGCTCTCAAAGTCCAGAGCAACTAAAATAACAAACTAGACGAGTTTTCCCGTAGGTACATCCTCGTGGGCTAAAGTTCGATCCTCAATGGTGATCCCATAATAGGAATCACATAGCAACTCCTCCTCGGTAAGTATACCTGCAACGTTTCCTGTCAGGAAGGGAGCAAGTACTGGTTCTACAAACTAAATATACTGGACATGGAAGGAAAAAAGATGTAATAAACAAGAATCATAGCATATCACAATCTATCATGTAGAAGATACATTTGTCATGACGAACTGGAGCAGACACGTGATCGTCAATAGGTATAAAATATACCAGTGTACAATTCTATATGTAATAAAATGTGCATACGTACAAGTGCACAAGCATAGGTGTACATCCGTACAAAAATGCGGGATAATGGCCTACGACAAGGTATGCATGTAATGCGACCTTGCTCGGTACATACGTACGAGAGAAGGGGCATGATCACGTACTCAGCTATTAGTTTTCCCATAACCCAAGTTATAACATGTGAGAAATACAAGAACAATTTAGAGCATGTCAAACATGTAAGATACGATAACTGTTTAAAAATAGTTAAGTTAATAACATTCATGTACATTTCATTATCATATACAGTAAGTAAAGTTTGTAGCGGGGTACTTGTCTCGTGCAAAGCAAGGATATGAATATGAAGTTATAGATGTCCGGTGTCCTGTCACTGTCAAAAAGGATATACAATCTTAGTTTTCATACTAAGCTCAAGACTAGGATACTAGTGATGTGACACGACTTTCTAACTGGACACCTAGCCAAGTGATGACTTAGCATAGGAGACCAATGTGGGACGACACAATATCTAGCCAACTTTTTAGGGTCTCCATACTAAAAGATCCCAAAACACACATAACTTCACAAGACATAATTATTTAACTAATAAATCAGACTGTACACTGTATTCCAACAATTATTAAGATAGTCAAAAAGTTCCAATATATATAAAATAAAGTACCAAATTGATCCTTGTTAATTATAAAAATTTATACTAATTTTTCTGGAATTTATAAATTACTATAGATATTTATTAAAAATCAGTAAACATAAGTACTTTGAAAATGAGTTCTGTTTCCCTACTTTTATAAAATGGCAAAAACATAAATTAAATCCTGGAAAAATTACATTAAATTAGATAAATTAACATAGTATTTAAATACAATTTTTTCCAAATTTTTACAGTATTCATATACTATCTAAAAATTCAAATACAACAAGGTACAGTTTCTAAAAATAAATAAATAATCATTTATTATATTTATCCATGTATATGAAATTGAACCGAAGTCTAGATACGGGATCCAAGGCCATGAATCAAGTCCGATATGACTCATACAGACCTTGAATGTACTTAAACTCATTTAAGTCCACAAAATCCATGCTAGGTCTGGACTCAAATGGCCATAATTTACAGAATACGTAAAAATACAAAATTAAATATATAGATACATATGCATATTAAAATATTATAATAATATTTTAATGCAGTAAAATATACTTAACCATAATATTTACTGATAATAAAATAACATGTAAATTTACATATATCAAAATATAGCACTATTTATACATATACATAGAAGTACATATACATTAAATGGTATAAAAATATGTATATATATATATATATATATATATATATATATATATATATATATAAATAGATATACATAACAATTATATATATAAACGTAAATAAAGAAAAAATATAATATAAATATATTATACAGTATATGAACAATATATATATATATATATATATATATATATATATATATATAAACAGTATATAAAAAAAATATATATATATATAAACAGTATATAAAATATTTATAATAGTATATAACAGTATAGTATATAATACATATACTGTTATATACTGTTTATATATATATATATATTTTTTATATACTGTTTATATATATATATATATATATATATATATATATATATATTAAAACTCAGCCCAAATCCATTGGGCCAAAACCCGACCCAAACCCGAAATGAACAGTAACTAAACTCGTAACTGTGCGGGTTAAACTCGAACACAATAACCCAAACCCATTAATAAACGGGTTTAAACCCAATAAACATAATCAAATCCGAAACCAAAACCAAAGTTTCGTGTCCTGACAGTTAGGGACACGAAACGATTGCATCTGACACGAGTCTTGTATCCGAGACGAATACCCACGTTCTGACACGATTCTCCCGTATCCAAGGCCACAGACGCACTCCACGACACGAGGCAACACGGGTATGTGAAAACGAGACACAGAGTCGAAGCTGAGGTGAAACGATACGTACGTGTCCAGCGATGGTTGGCGTTCGGGGCTGCTGCGCGGCGGAGGAGACGTCGGGATGGCCGGAGAAAAATAGGATGGAGTTCGTCTCGTCGCGGCGAACACGTTGGTGGTGGTCGGAGCGGCTGTCGATGGCTAAATCGGCGGCGATCCTAGATCTAGGTTTCCGACGAACTCGTCGGAAAAGAAAGTACTGTAACGGTGGCTAGGGGGTTCGGGGAGAAGATAGGGTTAGGGTTTCGGACGAGGGGGTATTTATAGGGTCGAAGTTGGTTTAGATTAGGGTTTTGATCGCCGGATTAGGGTTTAGGGTTAGGGTTACGGCGAGGTCGGTCGGGAAGACGACAAAACGAAGGCGGTGGTCGTCGACCGCTTTTGCAGAAAAATCCTCGAAAATTCTTAAATTGCAAAACAGCCTACCGTCTTAACTATATGCAATTCCTAATTTGCAAATCCTATCCCGCTGTGTTCTGTGCAAATTCTAATTTGTACAGACAAAACTAAAATTGCAATCCGACGTTAAAACATTCTAATTAATTACAAACTGCTATAAAAACAATTTAATAAATTGCAAAATGATATTTTAAGTTTTAAAAATTATTTAAAAATCATTTAAAATTTCTAGAAAATTCATAATAATTATAATAAATTATTTTAAGGCTACACAAATATCATTTGTGTTTAAAAACCCTTAATTTAAAATATATAAATAACAGGGGCTTACACCGCACCAACAAGCTTCTACCTGTGCCTGTACATAAATACTGTGTGGGTGTCAGTACTCAACTGTACTGGTGGAGTGAGCTCCTCGTCCACCCATACAAAACCAACACGTTCATTTACTTTGTGTAACATAACCCTTTCGATTGTCTTTCTAATCTTGCCTTAGGATCAATTTTAGGACATAGACACCTGGCCTATTTTGAGCCTCTAGACCATCATCGTGCCTCGCACCGATAACTTACTTATCATTGTGCCTCTAGCCCGTTCTCGTGCTAACAACATCAATGTGTCGACTCGTGCTTGCCTTTTAGCTCATACTCAAGACGCGACGATATGATCGTGTCTCAACATCGAGGCCGTGCCTCGCAACACAATGTGACTTACCAAACTCGTCTTACGGTCCTTCTAGACTTAACTCGAAACGATTAAACCAACTTGTGGAACCGGTGTTGAGAACTCAAGCACGACGCCACATCGCATGCCGAAGCATGTGTCTTTACGTATAGCCAAATCTTAGACTTATAATACTTGAGGTGTAGACCGTGCACGCATTTCCTAACTCAAGTCGTATCGTGCTTGCACTTCCTTTGATACGACAGACACCGTGCATGCGGATTGCCGCTCAGCACACCAATTATCTATATGAAAGGCCACTGGCACGACAAGCCATCGCGGACATAGCTTGGGTAGACGGCGGGTCCTTCGATGCAAGATAGCTAGCCCTATGGAAAGCCCCCGACTACCCACTCCCTTCAATGCAGCGCTGCTATAACGTCTTTCCCCTAGGTCGACTTGGCCCCGACGTAATACCAGTCGAGGAAGAAATTCCTGTGCACAGGTTGTCCATGATCACGCACCTACGAGAACATCTAGAATGCATGACCTAATTTACGGTACGACTGGAACTATACTTAGCATCTCGTGCTCTAAACCATTCTTTGCATAACGTGCATCGGAACCGCGAGACTCCCAAACGAGGGACCGCCTCATACTTGCAAAACGTGTATTGGAACCGTGAGACTCCCAAACGAGGGACCGCCTCAGCAACAAACGGTCGCGTGAACTTTCATCTTTGAACCTGAGGGAACGACTATTGCATAGCCTTCCAACTTAACTTGCGCCAAGCGTGTCTAATACGTGCCATAGACCGTGGCATTTCTATCATCGAAACAACCGTGTTTCGTGCCTTAAACCCATTATATTTCGTGCGACACTATCGCCCAAGTCATACTCTAGATGACAGGCCTTAAGACCGTGGGAACATATGGCTATATGCAGCCGTAGAACCGTGGGACCGTGCATGTGCTCAACTGGAACAATCGTGCACTTCGAGTGCCATAACCGTGCCATACTTCCTTAAGACCAACAGTGAGACCATGAGACGTATCTGCTATGCAAAGCAGTAAGATCGTGGAACGTGCCGTACATGCGTTCGACTTGAACAACCAAGTTCTTTGGGTGCCTAGACTTATGACGTAAGCCGCGCGATACAACTTAGCTCGTAGGACGATCAAGGCTATGCCAAGCCTTGGACGATGGGACCGTGAATGCTTTATCAAGCGTTTATACGTGCAACGCCTATGACTTAAGCTAAGTTCATAGCTTCGTGGGAACTTAGACCAACTTTCCTTCTCCCAAGCCACGGGACGAAGGACCGAGTGTCATTTTTGAAAGCACGCTGTGCAACACTTCTAAGCCGACCGTGGGACGTTTTCTATGTTCTAACTCATTCTGACCCAAGTGGGGATTATTCCCTTAGCTATGTGGATTCGCCTCTTTTATTATCGAGCCTACTCGTGCATTTGAAAACTTTCGTTTTATTAGTGTGAAGGCCAAGCTGAGGCAAGTTCACCGAAGCCACCCACCTGAACGAGACGTTGCCTCGGCCGAGCATGACTTCGAGCAAGCCGTTGCATGGCTAAGTCCAAACGCGTTGACGTTTTGATTCCTCCGGTTGAACTGAGTGAGACGGTGCACTACAACTTATAGATTAATTTTTAGAAAAAAATGTAAAGCTGATCAAAACTCCTAAAAATAAGAAGTAAACAAAATGAAAAGAGGGGTGCGTTCAATAACACCCTTAGTTTATCAGATAAAGTTTATCTTTTCTTTTCTCGTATACAATTGACTAGTAATCACATGCTTTATCTTGTAGTTTTTGTGTAGTGGCAGACCTCAACACACTCTATATTTGTTTGTCAGAAAAACTGTAAAAACAATCCTAATGTTATCACTATTGCAAGTAAAAAAGTAAATAATTGTTTCTGAGAAGCCTTGAACCATTTGTCGCCCGCCCTATAAGTGCTATTGAAAACAATGACACAAGCATGCCATAGCATAGAAACTTAAGAATATTCTGTAGGATACTTCTTGCTATTTTAGTCTTCATATAGTAGATTTATGGTTGGTTTGTTAACCTGATTCTTCCAACAGATTAAGGTCAATAGTACATTGATGCAACTGGTCGCAGCTGATTGGCTAAATTCAGACAAGCGTGAAGATGATATTGGAGGTCGACCTGGGGGCATAGTTCAGGTGTCTATATTAATCTCTTATTGTTTATACTAGAGATGTATTCTTAATTTTGCTTAGAGAAGAAATGCTGAACCTTGCAGAAGTATGCGATACAAGATGCCAGCAAATTTTTCTTCATCGTAAACTTACAGGTATGTAGATCATTGCTCATCTTCTTAAAATATGCAGTATCTAATCATACCTACTAAAACAGATCCCAGGGTCAACTAGGTATAACCTTGCTCTATATTACATGATGGATACACCCTTGGAAAGTGTTCCTCTACTGGATAGCTTCGTCAAAGGAGATGATGTATATAGGAATTCGAGGTTTAAACTCATTCCATATATATCTAAGGTGAGGCTGCTTGTGAGATGCATGGTTAAAAGAATATCAAATCTGATAAGCTTGATTGAGTTCTATACTCGCTAAACATATTTTTCGACCTTCTTATAGGGATCCTGGATAGTGAAACAAAGTGTAGGTAAGAAAGCTGGCTTGGTGGGTCAAGCACTAGAAATCAACTATTGCCGTGGAAGCAACTACTTGGAGGTATACACAAGAAACTACACACCGTAGATTAAAAAAAATCTTCATATATACTCCTTACAATCATGTAATCTACAATTGTTACCCACAGATCGCTAGTAATTATACACTTGCGAAGAATTCATGTCATTCTGTTATAACCATAACATCCTTAGAAAGTAGTCTCAGAACTACAATAGTTGATGCATTTCTTCAGTTCAAGTTTTGATATTTTCAGTAGTAATATGCACATTCATTACACAATTCGAGTTTGGTGATGCTCTAACTGGAATGAGCAATGGCATATCCATCTTGTTTCATTAATGAAGCTGATGAAAACAAAGTACAAGAGTCTTCTATTACACCCATCAACAAAATACTCCCATGAAAGAGAGCACCAAAATGGACACAACAAAATACAAAGTGTGGCACCTAAATGGATATAACAAAATCCTTTGTGTGTCATTGAGCACACTGAAAATCCGCCTTGATCAAAGCTCAATCTCTTCCCTCATTACCTGCCTCTGTCTGTCTGGCTGTCTGATGATTGTTGAGGATTTCATGGCTAGACCTATCCAAGAGTTAATATTAGCAAAAGCATGTGTTGAAGAATATCAAGCTGGAATGAGCAAGTTATATATGTCCAAGTTACACCTGTGCTTGTAGAATAATCTCTTTTGGGATTCACCAGTGTTGTTTTTGGGAACCATAGGTGAATCCTAAAAATTATAACATCTTCTCATCACGTCTCCAATAGCTAATGCTTGATTACTAATGAAGATGTTTATTCTGCTTTGGAGACGAGAAGCGCAAATTTAGGAGCAGCTGAAATTTGAGAAGAGCATGCTTCAGGAATTAAGAAAGTGTGCAAATTAAATCACTAGTCTCTCCTTGCTTAGTAGAACTAGAAGTCATATTTTGCACTTTCTCCTCTGTTATCGCGTACAGCTAGAGCTACAAGTATTATCATGAATTGCTGATGTAGAACTAGAGATGATGTAACTCAGATAGTGCAACACGTACTTCCATCCTTTGTCCTGTGAACCTTTTAATCAAGCTAGGACAGCTATTGTCTTGTGAACTTATTTACACATACAAATATCTTCCGTTCCAAGTGACAAGGCAACACCTTGCACTTTCTTTACTTCCATGGCCCACTCATATTATCACATCAAGTAAAAAAGAAATTGATGCGTACGTCTTGGATACAGCAACAGGAACCAAGAGTTGGACATGATAGAAAGGGAAGCGAAGGCCTTCCAGAATAAGCAATAAGCATATAGCAAGTCTAGGACTCATGAAACTCTATTTAGGGTTGGTATATGATCAACCAGGGGTGCAGTGTACTAAGGGAAACATTTTCTCACTACGGGTTATTTGGTTGGATCTAATTGGAAATACATGCAACATTTGTTGGACCTTTTTTTTTTTGCCAATTCCATTGTTTGGTTGATATACATGGTGATGTAACAAATGTTGCACAATTTCCTTCAACTATTGCAACAAAAAGATGGTCTTTCCACCACTTGCAGCAACAAATACAATTAGATACCGAAGGAGGCTGGCCAGAACCATGCACACATGCAACTTTTCTTATATGTGGTCGTTCTTTATAACTTGTTCATATTTGCTTGAACTAGCGGACCGGTCACTAAACCCCCTTCAGCATGATCGAAATCGTAGAAATGAGCGCCAGTATCTTAGTCTAGATCCAGCTAGGTTCTAACAGTACCCCCTTGAGGATACTGGTTTATCCTCAATTAGGAGAGTTCATGAAGAGATTTTTGTAGTATATATATAGGTTGACGAGTTTGGTGGGGCTAGGTCCTATGGACCTCCACGTACCTCTGCAATGATCGCGGATTAGCATGCTCGAGAAGGTGCTCAGTTCTTGGGCTGCGTACTTGCTTGCTTAAAGAAGATAAAAAGGCATGCAGGCACATTAATCTGTACAAAATCTTTAAATAGTTTGATTCTTTAAGCCTCCTGCAGGATGAGTGAAAATAAGGTAATTACACAGGTCTAGATTAGGACCAAAGGAATCAATCAACCTCCTCTTGGCTAGCTCCTCCTCAACCCGACTACCTTATGAAAGAAATCGATACATGTTGCTGTCCGGAATGGAATGGACCTTAGATCGATCGAGTAGGGATAGGCACTAAAGGTGGGATCAGTAGGGTACGTACAACAGTACATCAATTATATATGGTACAAGTTTTAGTAACTAGAACCCTTGCTCAACACTTCCTAGATCTTGCTACGGATATTAACCCCTGCCTCGCCATTTTCGATCTTGGTATGCATATTAACACCTAATTGTAAGATTTGACCAATTAATATTATTACGTGCAAACAAAAATGAATTTGCAATACCACCGATCGACAACAACAAATGTTACACCAAACATGTTATCTATGATTATTGTAAATATTAATTAACATTTAATTGTACGTTGTGGATGGTCATGAGCATTGATACTTGCATGTTTACATAATAATATTCCTTCCTGCAGCTTGACATTGACGTTGGCTCGTCGAGTGTCGCTAAAAGTGTAGTGAGTCTTGTTCTCAGTTACCTGACCAATCTGGTGATTGAAATGGCATTTTTAATACAGGTAAATTAGCAAGCAAGAGCTAGTGGGTTTTTTATTTATTTCAAAATGTGTGTAATTAATTACTTGTGGCTAGCTTGTAATGTTATATGTTTATGAATGCATGCATGCAGGCTAACACGCAAGAGGAGCTTCCTGAGTTCCTCCTTGGAACCTGCCGCTTGAATCATCTTGATGCCTCCAAATCATTTCCGCTAAACTAGTAGCTAGCTAGGCATGCAATTTCAGCATTGTTGCATGCATGCATGGGTGTCTGAATTTTCTTCCAGACTAACGTATGTATGATTTTCTAATTCCATTTGGCCAATCCTCCAAGCAATTTGTAAGCAGGAAGGATCGAGGGAGTACTAGCTAGCTAGCTCTAAATGTGTGTATACACATATATATATTTCTCTGAGGTGGCTAGTTATTTAATTAAAATCTCACCCTTCTTTCATGTACGTACTGCTGCTGCTGCTGTATGTAATGATAACTCTTGTTTAATTAATTTATATATCAGATATGACTGAGCTCACTTTTTGATTTGTAACTCATTAAGATATGAAAGAACAGACTTTTATATATATATATATATATATATATATATATATATATATATATATATATATATATATATTAGGCCGTTGTTGGAGATTCGGGAGGCATCCGCGCTTAAGATGGCATGGAAATTCATAAACGGGGGTCTCTCTGGGCTACCTGGATACATAGCAGATATGTGAAACAGGGCAATTTTTGGACGTGTACTACTGACAACAATCATTCAGTCACGTTCAAGAATGTCCTGAGATATAGGGGGGTGCTTAAGTCTGCTATCAGGAGGGTCATGAAGGATGGGTCTGGAACGGACCTCTGGCGTGATCCCTGGATAGATCGATGCTCGCTATTGGACATCAGGGGGGCTCAGACTCACCAGGAGGACAGACGGGGCCTGACGTGTAGTCGGATCATACGCGATGGGGAGTGGAGGCCGGAGTCCTATAGATTTACTGCGGAGCTGGGAGAGATCATTAGCTCTATTGTCATTGATCCGGACTTGCTTGCCTACCGGTGGATCTGGGAGCCACCGGGGATGTCCACGGGTACTGGGGAGTTCCTTTTCAGGAGTTGCTATATTCTCATCCGGCGTGCATTCCCTCAGAGTCCTGATTACGAGTTTATATGGTGCAAGGGTCTGGCCAGGAAAATGCAGCTCTGTATTTACAAGCTCTTACTGGGTCGACTTCTTACTAGAGATCGGTTGAGTTCTTTTGGAGTGCTAGTCCCTGATCCAAAGTGTGTGTTGTGCGGCCTGGAGCAAGAATCTATCAGTCACATCTTATTTGAGTGTGACCTGGCTTGGCAGATCTGGAAAGAGCAGAGTAGATTATTAGGAGGATGTGACTCCGGGCAGAGAATTGGGGACATCATTACGGTGATCCGCGATAGTAGAGGTCGAGGGGCGGACTGGTTCCGGATTGCCAGGGTTCGTCTGGCTGCTTCGGTCTGGCATGTCTGGCGGAAGCGAAACCGCCGGATATTCGAGGGACTGGTTACACCTCTGGTGGGGATGCTTCATAACATCGAATTTGATGTTAATGTTATGAGGTCTTGAGGAGTGGGAGCCCCACTCTGATTGTATGTTGTACGATTACTGCGTTGCTTTGGAATAAAATTTACCTTTCTTCCAAATATATATATATATATATATATATATATATATATATATATATATATATATATATATATATATATATATATGGGGAAATTTATGAAATGTCCAAAAGACGAAAAAGTTTTATGAAAAACCCACCGCACAATAACATTTGATCGCGTGCCCAGAATTAGCAAAAAATATATAAAGAGGGTTCTGAATGACCTTTTTGCCCTTCCTTCTAATTTATTGAAAACACCCACGAAACTACTCTTAAAAAAACGTTTCGATACTTCATCTTCTTCCATACGCTGCTCACTTTCGAATCTAGGTTTTCTCCTCAAAAATCTTCAAAAACTCGTCGAAAAATTTCGGAAAGATCGAGACAAACAGCAAAAGTGCTAAAACGGAGGTCCAAACATCATTTTTTTGCGATTCTAAAATTTCGGAAGGCTGTCTAACAAAGAAGCTGTTACTTTCAGGCTCCTCGAAGATACGTTCATTTTGGGACAAACCGGGTCTCGTTTCGACCTCCCAGTCAAAAGTTATGGCCCTTCAAAGTTTCAACTGACCATAAAATGCAGGAGAATGGTCATTCTCCGTGTTAGAACACGAAAAATGTTAATTTCGTATGAGGGTGGCCATTCTCCGTGTAGTAACACGGAGAATGTCATTCTCCGTCTTAATTTACACGGAGAATAGTCATTCTCTGTGTTAGAAACACAGAGAATGCCATTCTCCGTGTAAATTAACACGGAGAATGACATTTTCCGTGTTAAATAAAACGGAGAATGGCCATTCTCCGTCTTAATTTACACGGAGAATGGTCATTCTCCGTGTAATTTAGCACGGAGAATGGTCATTACAGTGTTAAAACGCAGGAGAATGGCCATTCTCCGTATTAGAAACACGGAGAATGTCATTCTCCGTGTTAAATAAAACGGAGAATGACCATTCTCCGTGTAATTTAGCACGGAGAATGGTCATTACAGTGTTAAAACGCAGGAGAATGGCCATTCTCCGTGTTAGAAACACGGAGAATGCCATTCTCTGTGTTAAATAAAACGAAGAATGACCATTCTCCGTGTAATTTAGCACGGAGAATGGTCATTACAGTATTAAAACGCAGGAGAATGGCCATTCTCCGTGTAAATTAACACGGAGAATGTCATTCTCCGTGTTAAATAAAACGGAGAATGGCATTCTCCGTCTTAATTAAAACGGAGAATAATGGCATTCTCCGTCTTAATTAAAACGGAGAATGACATTCTCCGTGTTAATTTACATGGAGAATGGTTATTCCCAGTGTTAAAACGTAGGAGAATGACCATTCTCCGTGTAATTTAGTACGGAGAATGGCATTCTTCGTTTCTAAATTACACGGAGAATGGCCATTCTCCGTGTTAGAAACACGGAGAATGCCATTCTCCGTGTAAATTAACACGGAGAATGGCATTTCTTAATTAAAACGGAGAATGACATTCTCCGTGTTAATTTACACGGAGAATGGTTATTTTCAGTGTTAAAACGTAGGAGAATGACCATTCTCCGTGTAATTTAGTACGGAGAATGTCATTCTCCGTTTCTAAATTACACGGAGAATGTCCATATTCTTCGTGCTAAATAACACGGAGAATGACATTCTCCGTGTTAAATGACACGGAGAATGGTCATTCAAATGTTAAAACACAGGAGGATGGCCATTCTCCGTGTTAGAAACACGGAGAATGCCATTCAACACGGAGAATGGCATTCTCCTTGTTAAAAATGCAGGAGAATGACTATTCTTCGTGTGATATCGACGGAGAACAGTTGACAGAAACCTAATTTTTTCGTTTTTTTTTGTTTTGTGGAAAGAAATTTGACATGAATAAAGATTCAAGAGTTTTCGTTCTTCTTTCAAAACGATGCTAACTCTTATGAAAAAGAAGAAGAAGATGTTCTCTCCATAATTGACCTAATTGTCGGAGAAGAAGAAGAAGAAGAAGATGAGCGATGATCGGAGTTCGACTGAAAAAAAGCATGGTGAACTACGAACGATTTTTGCGATCTCTGCTGAAGATGAGAGCAATGGAATTCAGATCTCTCGTGAAGAAGAAGAAGAGAATCGCAATCCAGATCTGAGTTTGTGCGGAGGGGTAGTTATGGTATTAATTTTGTAAATACAGAACATCTAAAGGGAATATTTGAATATTTGACGTAGAATTATATAATTCTGGACATTTAATAAAACCCATCCTGCGGGTGAATTTTTCATACAACCCAATTCCGAAATTGGGTTTCTCAGCAATTTCCAATATATATATATATATATATATATATATATATATATATATATATATATATATATATATATATATATATATATATATATATACCAAAAGAAGAAGAGTTACTTCTTACTGTAGGGACAGCAGCATGCAACAAATTCTAAGCCACTTGACAGATTCAATAAATATATAATGAATCAATAAGCTAGCTAAAGGATATCTGCTCTCATGCATTTTAAACAATACAACTGTACGTACGTATTACAAAAAAGAAACTAGTTATAAATCTAGATGTATGATTTTTCCCGAATCATGAAACCACAATGCAAGGTACCTGGTCCGGTCCATCCAGATGGGTATGGGCCATGGGCTTCTTTCTTGGTCCAAAATCAAACTCTCTCTCTCTCTCTCTCTCTCGCATGATCTGTATCCGAGAGCCAAATCTCCCATCCTATGTGTCCTCTTTCTACTGGGTGGAAATTGTACCACCACGTCATCCACGCCACACTCACTCGCATTAGCAGTAGCACATGAGGGGTGGGGGTCCACTCACACACAGAGTCAGTCCTCAAATCAAAAGAAAAGAAAAAGCAAAGCAAGAGGAGGGAGACCTCGAGATCTGAACTTATATATTATAATAATAAACAAAAAGGAAGGATTACTTACTAGTTTGTTTGCAGTCACACCCTGCCCTTCCCCTTCCCTTCCCCTCCCCGGCTGTGCTGTGCTGTGGGTGCGACAGAGAGAGAGAGAGAGAGAGCAGCAATGGTTAATACTCGATCCCTCCTTCTCTTTCTCCTCATTTCCTCTCTACTCGCCTTCAACTTCGTCATAGCCGCCTCCAAGAACCATCTCCAACAACACCACGACGGCGACGGCGACGGCGACGACGACGACGAAGACCTCAGCTTCCTTGACGACGAACCAACTCCCCACTCCGATCACGATGATGACGAAGGAGGATTAGATCCAGACGAGTTTGAGGGCTACGATGACCACCATGACGCCGGTGAGGAGGAGGAGGAGGAAGATCCTCCGGCGCCGGAGGTCGACGACAAGGACGTAGTCGTCCTCACCGGTGGGAACTTCAGCCACTTCGTGTCCGGAAATAAGCACGTGATGGTGGAGTTCTACGCCCCTTGGTGCGGTCACTGCCAAGCCCTGGCGCCCGAGTACGCCGCCGCCGCTACCGAGCTCAAGGAGGACGTGGCGCTCGCCAAGGTGGACGCCACCGACGAGAACGACCTCGCAGAGAAGTACGACGTCCAGGGCTTCCCCACCATCATCTTCTTCATCGACGGGGTCCACATCCCCTATCCCGCAGGAAGGACCAAGTAACGTTCTATCTTCTTCTTCTAATTTAGCCTATGCTTTGCTTGCTAATATTCCTAAATTGTAAAGCCTTTGGACATATGTTTGATGATTGCGAAAGAGTCCCACTATGTATGTGCCACTGCTTCTTCTTTTAATAACAGGGACTTACTTCATCAACAACTTATATATCCCTCCCTAGACCCCCTATTCACATGATATTTATACAAGGCTGCCTGGAGGAAATAGCATCATGGAGCGACATCCATTTGTTTACACATGACATGATATATCATGCATCTTGATTGAGACAAATATAATAAAATTAAATATATCTAAATTAGTGTAGTTAAGTGGAGAAATGTATCTATACTGCTACATGACTATGTAGTAGTTTTGGAATTCAAAGGACAGTTGTAAGATGGATATAAGAGACCATCCATACTTTATGAATAAGAATGTTGGGAGGAATGAACAGATTGAGCAGGATTCCGGTGTGGGGTAGAATGAAAAATTTATGTGCTCGTGGGAAGTTAAAGTTGTCTTCAACTAATATGGATCCAAGACGATATCAGGAGAAATCGGCATGGTCACATTGGCATACTAAATTTCAGGCGACCATTCACCATGTCCTGGCCACATCGGCGTGCTATATTATATTCAGGGATCGTTTGGATTTATTTACATGGTTTTTGGGTTTAATGGCACGGTCTTTTAGTCTATTCTTAATTGGTCCAGTTGACAGTTTAAGGTTGTTGGACAAAAGTTGGACCCACATGGGTCTTCTGAGCCAAACAACTTAGGTGTTGGTTTTAGGAGATCATGTCTTCTTCCCCAAAAGTCCTATTTTAAACAACTACTTCTTTTAGCTAGATAGATTAGAAAGAAGCCGGAACTTCATAGGATCAATTTGGTTTTATATCTACCTACTATGATGTCATTTATTTACTAAGAAGATCAATAAAAAAAATTTAGAAATAATAAGAAGGATTTCTAATTTATATATAATTTTTATCGACTTATAGAAATCCTATGACAGAGTTAGTGAGGGATATTGTTTTGAGCTTTGAAGAAAAACAAGTCTCTAGTAGCTATATTGAGGCTATTAAGGATATGTGTGTTGGAGTCGAGGGTGGAGCCAGAAAAAATTGTTAGGGGGGCTAAGAGCAAGAATGAAAACAAATTCATGTGATAACTCAAAATATAAAAAATATATATAAAATTTACACAACCAACACAGGAATCGAACCATCAACATTTCCAACAAATACATAACCACTCAACCAACTAAGCTGCAACTAACATGTGATAATATGCTTAATAGCTCCTAGTATGTATTTGGTTTCAAGCCTGGGCTACAGTATGCTCTGCCACTGGTTGGGTAGTATGCTCTGCCACTGGTTGGGTGGGCTGGAGCCCACCCCAGCCCACCAATAGATCCGCCCATGGTTGGAGTTACGAGAACCGTGTGAACTGTGAACATTGGAGGAGATAATGATTTCCTATCACCGTTGGCTTACATCGAAGATCAACATTAAGTCATCTTTGTATGACGGTTATCGATAAAATACTAGGCATATTTAGGAGGTCCCATGGTGCATGTTGTTTGTTGATGAAATTGTGCTAATAGATGACATCTAGGAGGTCCCAAGGGCTAGACACTAAAATATAAATGCGGAGAGAAGCTCTATTTGGAATTGAAGGCTTCTAAAATTACTTAGTACGAATATAGTATATGAAATTCAACTAGAAGTTGAAGAATGAAGTTACATATATAAACATGAGATACCTAGGTGACCGTTTTCGGAATTAGGTAGGATAAATCATCCATCACGATGGAGAGATTGAGAAGGATTAAGACATGATGGTTGGAATTGAGGCGTGCTTCTGAAACACTTTGTGATCACATAATATCATTGAAGTTGGAAAGAAAATTAGTATTGAAGATGGAAAGATAATTCTACAAATGTAGCTATAAGACGAGTGATGCTTCATGGATCATCGAATCGAAGTGTTAGACAATTAAGAAACATGCCCAAAAGATTAGCTTAGCTGAAATAAAAATTCAAAGATGGTTGAGTGACAATACTTTAAATATATAATGATAAATAAGTGTACTTGTGTGAAGTTTTGAGGAGGGTTCAATTGAGGACAATATGCGAGAATATCATCTTGGATAGTTTTGGACATGTACAACACAACCAATAGATGCACCAGTAAAGAATAGTACAATAGCAGTTGTAGGAGCTGTTAGGACCAGGAGTAAGCCTAGACAAGCATGGAATATGATTTTTGATAGTGCTACAGAGAACATGCCCTTAAAGCTGAATGGAATAAAAGAATTCGATCAACCAATCCCAAAAAATTGGGTTGAAAAGTTTCTTGTTGTTGTTGTAGTAGTAGTACTTCTCCTAACTAGATTAGAGTAGTCTAATACAATATTTCCTAACAATTAACACGAATATTCAGCAAGTCAAATGCCATTCTCAAAGAGTCAAATTCAGTAGTTTGTTGTCAACTCCCATAGATGCAACTATGTATAAAAAGTTTCCATGATAAATAAAAATCAGCTTTCTCATTACTAGTACACAATAAACAGCATCACAAGTAGTAGTTAGAAGATGCAGGAACTGGAGAACCAAAACATATATGAATTGAGACAGTTAAGAGGATCTACTAGTTGTTGACATGACAGTTCATAATCCTTAAAGCTGAATAGTGGAGAAAGATTGGTGTAGCTGACCGCAATGGGACTAAGGCTTTTTTTTCTTGTATAAAATGGCTTTATAAATGGAAACTTACCCCACTAAACAAAAGATTTGCGATTAAGGCTTTTGTTTAATAGATGGTTAAAAAATGGACAGAGAGATGGAAAGTGACCTGGCATCCTTGAGAGGCGGAATGCAATTCAAATGCTGTACTGTGACAATAAGCACTGTCCAGTGCACAAAGGGGAAAAGAAAAAGAAATAGTAATAAGCTTGAAATTTCCTGTGTCAGTATTAATTTTTCCAATTTTGTTACTACCTTCTAACTCCTGATTTTTAGAATAGCTACAATCTCTTTCGTGGTGTGATGTGTTAATATTCCTTCTAATTCTCAATACTCCGTGATCGTGCATGTAGAGATGCTATTGTGGACTGGATCAAGAAGAAGATACAACCTGCAGTCCAGAACATAACAACTGCTGAGGAAGCAGAAAAGATACTGATGTCTGAAAACAAATTTGTTTTGGGCTTTCTTGACTCCCTTGTGGTACGTATTATTCTCGTTTCTGGGTTTCCTTGGTCATGACAGGCCATTACTTGAAGGTGTTAATCTCCTACAACTTGTTGGAAAATTGGATCTATTGGAAATGAGATTAAAGGGGGAGGGGTACACCCAGGGCAAGGAAGTGTTAAGCTTTGATTTCCACCTGCTAGACATATCTTCTAAGCCCAAAACTTCCAATAGGTTATACCTGGTTCCAAAGGTGTGACCTTGAATAAGTTTTCTGATACTCCTTACTCTCTTCCAAATAAAGGCAGATGTGCGAAGTTTAGGCTACCTCAGGACTGTGTTTGAGCAAAACATTTCAAACCGCTTTACTGAACAACTAAATCCCATGTCTTTGCTTATCTGCCAATATGGTTTCACGAATATGTTCTCTACACTTATCCTCTTTGTCAGATCAATTTTGCTTGTACTTGTTAGCTTTATTGCACTAATTTTGTTGCTGTGATTTCTGTATTGTCTCCAGGATGCCAACAGCCAGGAGCTTGCTGCTGCTGCACAACTTGAAGATAGTATGACCTTTTACCAGACGACCACTCCTGATGTAGCCAAGTTTTTTCACATCGATCCAAAGGCTAAGCGTCCAACTTTAGTGTTGGTGAAGAAGGACACTGATAACTCGTACTTTGGTATGCTCATATGTTATTTGCTTTACAAATGCTCCTGTTTTGGGGTGAGGTGTAAAGTGAGAGAATTTGACAAAGAGTGATTTCACTCTATGCAGATGGTCAGTTCACGAAGTCTTCTATACTTGATTTTGTGTCTGCAAACAAGCTTCCTCTAGTGAACATCTTTACGAGGGAAAATGCTCCTACTATTTTTGAAAATCCAATTAAAAAGCAGGTAAATTATGTTCTTTAGATGCAACTTTGGCCTTACATTAGGGTTTCTAATATTCTGCTCATCAGCATCTTTTTTTTTCTTTTTAATTAGATTCTGCTCTTTGCTAGCTCAAAAGATTCTGAAAAAGTGTTGCCTCCCTTCAAAGAGGCAGCAAAACTGTTCAAGGGAAAGGTAATTGCTAAACATCTTTAACTTGTATATTACTATATTTCCTCTTTATTGTTCTTGCTGATTGATGGAGTAGGAATGCAATGTATTTGCTTCTTTAGATGACCATTGAGAAATTATTATTTTACTACTTTTAGTTGGAGCTGAAGGTGTTTGCTAGCTAGACAAATAATATCTTAATGGTCACCATCTGGATACTCACGATATTCAAAAACATGAAACTTATGTAGTGAACACTTACTACCTGCTTTACTGAGTAGAAAGTATCTTCATGCACTTTAGGAAAGAGAGGATTATATGTGTGAGATTTTGTCTATGTATCTCGATGTTAAACTTTTTCATCTTGGGGCTTGTGTCAATTCTGTAAGAGCAGCATTCAGCATATCTTGTATAACTCAATGTTTCGAAATTATTTCCCTTAAATCTAATTCTTGGATTATGAGATATCCATCAATTGAAAATGAAATACCATTTTTTTACGATTGGAATCTAAATTGCTAGGAGTTTTACCTGATTTGCCATTTTATAGAATTCTATGATTCACATTCACAATTGATCAATTTCTTTTGATTCCTGTATTTACTTGGTGTAATGCGTCCTGCGGCTGTATGTTATTGTATCCCACAATAGAAATAGAGGAACTATTTTCCATATTTCAGTTATATGTGATCTTGTGTTTCAATACCTAAACCAATCATTTCTTGTTTGTTGCAGCTCATTTTTGTCTATGTTGAGATGGATAATGAGGACATTGGTAAACCAGTGTCGGATTACTTTGGAGTAACTGGAAATGGTCCAAATGTAACTTCCCTCTTCTACGATATATGTTAAATTTGCTTTTCCATCACCAGTAAATGTTGTCTAGTCTGCATATTAATGTGCTTTTTGAACTATTGTTAAAAATGCATAGATAAAGTACTGCAAATTTGGCGTTGTGCATTGACTAGTTGAACATTTTGCACAGGTTTTGGCATACTCAGGAAATGAAGATGCTAAGAAATTTATGCTTGATGGTGAACTAACAGTAGACAGCATTAAGGTCTGTGAATTCCCAACTCTCTCTCTCTCTCTCTCTCTCTCTCTCTCCACCCACCCACCGACCCACGCACCCTTGCATCTACTTTTGCATGTTGACAGATACTAGCATTCATTCACAAAGACACCTGTGTCGTGCAACATAGACAACCTTCTCAAACTTTGTATTGCATGTCTGGCATCGTTATCCCTTAGATTTGTTTCATTTGTTTCTGTGCTGCTAGTATCACGAGGACTATGACTAGAAAAATGAAGCGTGGGAGAAGGTTATATAACGATCTCTCTGTCTTGTGGCTAGTCCACTCATTATGGGTTGAGGTTGCTCTAGAATGTGTGCTTCACTAGTATGTAATCAATATATATCATTGCATTCATTTAAAAAGCGCGCCTAGGCGCAAGGCGCAGCGACGCGCAGGGAAAGCACCTAGAACTGTGCCAGGCGCACCACCTTAAAAAGGCGCATGCTTTAAGTATAAAGGCGCAGGCGCAGGCGTTCAACAAGGCGCGCCTTTCGTATAGCTAAGAGAAGTTCTTGTTATAATTTCCGTATTTTGATGACACACATTGTGCACCGTCACCAAATATTGAGGGTGATAATTTCCGTTTCTTGTTATAATTCCCGTATCTTGTTATAATTTTCGTATAGCAAAGAGAAGTTCTAGCAAATATTGTGCAGCATCACCAAATATTGAGGGAACATTTTTCTAGATTTCCTGCAAGATAGAAAAGTTTTTGTTATAATTTTCGTATAGCAAAGAGAAGATTATAACATGTTTGAGATTTTTTTTTTTTTGCCTTTACAATAAAATCCAGGATTGAAAATGCATAAAGATAGAAAGACATTGGTATAATATATATATATATATTTTTGAGTAAAAAGTGTGCCTAGCTTTCAAAAGGCGCGCCTTGCGCCTAGCGCCTCAGGCTC
This sequence comes from Iris pallida, assembly GCA_029216955.1. Lineage (NCBI taxonomy): Eukaryota > Viridiplantae > Streptophyta > Magnoliopsida > Asparagales > Iridaceae > Iris > Iris pallida. The sequence goes on along the minus strand of JANAVB010027998.1, from coordinate 7,047,842 downwards.
CAGGAACCTTTGCGCCTTGGTGCGCCTTTCGCCTTTTAAAACTATGTATCATTGTAAAAAATTGGTAATATTTCTATTTCATATATTATTGTATTTATTGAATTATTCATGTGCTCCCTAGGCTATCGGCAAATCTTTTTGGATCTTCAAGTTATAAAACTAATGTCTTTCTTCCTCTCATAAAAAAAAGGTAATTATCACCAAAGATGGTGAAAATACCATAAAAAACACGGAAAATAAATTAGCTTGACCTATGGACTGCATTGGTCTGGTAATACAAGAAAAAGAGTACCTCAAAACCAAAGAAATAGAAAATGATGACTATTTTAGTGCTTTCTTTTATCTTTTGCAAACTATTTTCTACAGATCTGAAACCCTATTCATATTGTTTTACAACAATTTGGTACGCGGAATATAAATCAGATATTTTAACACATTTATTATCTTTGCAACTTTTGTATACAAGTTCCTTTATTATGTTTCTCCAAGCGTTTACCAAGTTTAGTTGTTTTTGTTTAAAGATACAATCTAATACAATTTTTTACTATCAGGCATTTTCGCAGGGATTCTTGGAAGATAAGCTCAAGCCTTTCTACAAGTCAGACCCAATACCTGAGACTGTGAGTTAATAAAAGTTATATGTCCTATTTTTCCGTTGTTTTTGCCTTGATACATCTGATCTAAGCTTTCTTTGGTTGTCAACTTGCACAGAATGACGAGGATGTGAAAATTGTCGTTGGAAATAATTTTGACGAGATAGTCTTGGATGAGTCAAAGGATGTTCTCCTTGAGGTGAGTGATTCTACTCTAGCAATGATGTAGACCTTTCTCATTTAATATAAATCAATATGATATTTGTCTATGAACCAGATATATGCACCATGGTGTGGGCATTGCCAAGCTTTAGAGCCAACTTACAACAAGCTTGCTAAGCATTTGCGCAACATTGATTCACTTGTCATAGCAAAAATGGATGGAACAACAAATGAGCACCCTCGGGCCAGGGTGTGTTTCTTGACTTCTCATATAAGTTCATGTTCTATATTTCAAAGAGTAGAGATATAAGCAAGTGAAACCATGAGCTGTCTCATCTTTCATCGAGTTATCTGGAGTTTTGTTCAGTTATTATTCAATTGTAGGCCTCAAACTACCTCAGGGTTACAAATATCAAGAAGAATGTTAATCATTGCTGAATACCCCATTTATGGCATTCTACTGTAATCCCCCTCGTTTAATGTTAGCTGTTAGATTCTGTTGAGATTATTTGTCATAAGACCCTCTAGTTAAGGACACTAGCGGATCACTTTCGAGAAAGTTAACGGTTTCCATAATTTTGGACGTTTTAACTTCTCCTCCCTTGTCCACCCACCTGACCCAGCCACCCCTCCCCCCGTTCCTTCATAATAAAAAACCCAAAGAGTCTAAACTGTTGGGTTTTGATTTTGAACTCTAAATAATAGTCTCACATCCATGTAGCAACCCCAAGTGTGTATTTCAATATAAGATTCATCTTTTATTGACTTGTGCACATGAGAGTGGTAGCCCATGTGGTTGAGGTGGTGGTGTGTTTTTGGGCAAGGATCAAGACTTCCAAGAAACATTTACGTTTTTGCAAGTGTGAATAGGCCTAGGCGCCTAGCGCCTAGCGCCTACGCCGATTGCAAGTGTGAATTTACCTTTTTGGGCAAGGATCAAGAGGCTAGTGGTAGCCCATGTGGTTGAACTCTAAATAATAGTCTCACATCCATAATGGGATGGGTAGTGGGCTGCTAAGGGGGTTGGCTTCCTTGTATATATTCACAAGTTCTTCTCTTTTGCAAGTGTGAATAAGTGAATATAGGCTACGAGAGGAGAGTTAACATCAGGCATTCGGAGCAATGAAGTGTTATCCGTGCAAGGAGTCCAATTTTTGCCCGAGTAGGAGTGACAAGTGAGCGTTCCAAAAGTTTGTTTCAGGACTTGTCGGTTCCTGAAAGCAGTTCGACTATGACATGCTCATTGTAAAAGAATTAACAAGATCTCTAGTCTAGACCTTATCTTCAAATATGGGGGTAAAAAATATGAAGTCTATGCTCAAACTAAGATTGTAAGGAAGACGAGTAAACCAAATTACAGATCTTCTGGAATTGGTACACTCATATATCTGTAACTTCAAGCACTTCTCTACAAAGGTCGGAATAAAGTACTTTACTACTTCCATCGATGATTTCTCGAACTACGCATTTCTTAAATCGAAAAATAAAGCGTTCGAGAAGTTCAAGGACTTCAAGGTTGAAGGTGAACGTCAAACGGGACAACAACTCAAGAGACTTAGAAGCAATCGAGGCGGAGAGTATCGTTCCCTTGAATTCGTATCGTATTGTAGAAAACATAAAATTGTCAATAAAACTACCGCTCCGTACTTTCCTCATTCTAACAGAGTTGCAGGAAGGAAGAATCGGACGTTGACTGAGATGATGAATTCCATGTTGTTGACTGTTGTTCTTCCAAATTGCTTATGGGAAGAAGTTGCACTTATGGCTACATTTATTCTCAATTGAGTGTCGTTCGCAAAATTAGATTACTTCTTATGAACTCTGGTTCAAAGTCAGATCCAACTTGAACGTCATCCGAGTGTGGAGGTGTCTGGCTTATGTGAAGCTTCTCGACATTAAGATTCATAAGCTAGGAACAATGACTCCGAAGACCATATTTCTGGGTTATGCCGAGAAAAGTGATGCTCGTAGGTTCCTTGATCTTAAAACAAATCAAATAATTGAATCTCGTGATGCTGAATTCTTCGAAAATCAGTTTGCTAGGCACAAGAACATTGTTCTAGCAGATCTTCCGAAGAACATTGTAAACACAGAGAAAGCTAGCACTTCCAAAGAAGCTAGTCCAAGAAGTTGTATTTGAAGATGCAATGTATGAACCGGAACTCGTAGAGCCATCATCTAAGCGAGTGAGGAGGTCGAAGTACTTCGGAAAAGACTTTGTCACCTATCATATGGAAGCAGATCCGCTTACCTATGATGAGACGATAAAAACCAAAGGCACTATTTTATAGGAGGCAATTAGTGACGAGATTGACTCTATAAAATCCAATAACACTTGGGTGTTGGTCAATCTTTCTAAAGGAGGAAAATCCATGGATGCAAATGGATCTTCAAGAAAAAGATAAGGCCGACAAAACTGTTGATAAGTTCAAGGCTAAGCTAGTAACTAAAGGGTTTGCTCAGAAGCAGGGGATCAACTATTTTGACACATATGCTTCAGTTGTGCGGATAACAACTACCATGATGCTGATTGTTCCGGGTGCAATTCATAAATTGATGATTCATCATATGGATGTCAAAATAGCATTCCGAATGGAGATCTTATCGAGAGATTTACATATGAAGCAACCAAAAAATTTTGTCGTCAAGGGTCTTGAAGACAAGGTGTACAACTTGGTAAAATCTCTATATGACCTAAAGCAAGCTACTAAGATGTGGCATGAGAAGTTTGATAAAGTCATCAGATCAAACGACTATAGGGTCGACGAGACTCATAAGTGTGTATACACCAAGTTTGCTGATAGTAGAGGGTTCTTGTATGTCTCTATGTGGAGGACATGCTAATCCTAGGTACAGATCTAAAATGTGTCACAGAGACGAAGAAGTTTCTCTCGTCTAAGTTCAGTATGAAGGACATAAGAGATGCTGATATTATCCTGAGGATAAAGATCATCCGAAAGTAAGTTGTGCTCTTTCGCAAGCTCACTACGTAAAGAAAATAGTCATACACTATGGGTATAAGGATCTTCCAAGGATCGATACTCTTTATAGGTGTAACAAAAAGCTGAAGCCAAATTCACGAAAAAGTATGAGACAATTGAGTACTCAAGCGTCATTGGAAGTTTAATATATGCAACAAGTGCCACCAGACTAGATATTGCTTACGTCGTAGGAATGCTGAGTCGATTCCACGGTTGTAAAAGTCGCTAGGCGCTTGTCGGACAGTACCGGACGCTTAGCCTATCTAGGAGGACGCCTAGTCGGTCACGTAGTTCTAGGCGGTTCCAAAAAAATAAAAAAATAAAAAATCATGCTGAAAATTGCAACAATTGTTTATAAAATCCTAAAACATGCATAGTCAGACGTCGGGGGCATTAGGCGGGCTCCTAGGCGGGCACCGACCGCCTAGTGCCTATGCGCCGCCTATGCCGATTTTTAGAACAATGGTCGGTTCACGAGAAATCTATTTGTAGAATATTTCAGAAGTTCGGTTTCAACATTGTTTTTAGAAAAATGGTCGGTTTCTGAGTGCAGATTGACGGAATAAGGTTGAATATTGCTTTGAGCAACGAATATCGTCATCACCCCAGCCTGATTTCTATTTCCAAGTCTTCCATATTCTGTTTGTGTTTGTAACAAGTATTGTAATAGCAACTGCGTTGCAAGTTTGTTAGCCTTTACATTTTCTGCAAGTTGTAATTTTCATTTCCGTCATTGTAAGCATTGTTGTACAAGTTGTAATTTCGGTTTTCTACGTGCTTTGTACGTTCTTTGTAACCGCGGGACTAACATAAACCAAACACCTCCAATCCTATCCGTCAACGCACACTACTATGTTCCCTCGTCCCTCGGTCTCCCGACCACCCCCCTCTCTCCTCCCCCACTCGAGCACCTGCCCCCTCTCTTGATTATCCTTTTGTCTCCTCTTCTTCAACCTCAAACCCAACAAACATAAGCCATTCTACTAAAAACCTAGGGACATAAAGGTCATTCATTTAGTATAGTCAACCATTCTACCCACACGAACTTGACAGATTTTTACAGAGATATACTGCATTTCTTGTGGACATTGTCTTGTCTTCTTTCATATAGTAGAACTTGGACTCTTGCCTTGATATGCATGGCTGAAGTGAATAGCCTCCTATAAAATCATATATCATATGGAAGCTGAAACTTTTCTTCTTTGCATGCCAGTCTGATGGCTTCCCAACAATCGTCTTCTTTCCAGCAGGGAACAAGAGCTTTGATCCTGTAAGTAATGCATTAACTAGAGTGTTGCTGATGGTTCAAATGTACTTTCCTATTTTCAAATGCTAATCACTGTTTCCTAATATTATGTTGTTCCTTATCTTTAGATCACTGCAGACACAGACAGGACTGTAGTTGCATTGTATAAGTTCATCAAGAAGAACGCATCTATCCCTTTCAAGCTCCAAAAACCGGGATCATCAATAAAATCTGACAATGCTGTTGAAACCGATGGCTCAGCAAAGAACGAGAAGACTGATGATGCAAGTGTAAAAGACGAGTTGTAGTGGGTTTTGTGGATGGTAGTGAAGCAGTTATGACAGTAGCAAATAGGTAAGAGTTTGTAGAACATCTGGTTTAAGTGGCAGAAAACAAAAGTTCCCTTAAATGTGGAATTTTTGATTGAGTAGTGACTGGAGGAAATTACCCATGTGAGGATAAACTATAAGGAAAAAAAGAGAGGAATAAATCTTCTTGCAATGAAAAATTGTCTGCATGACAATCGGATTAAATGGTTAAATTTACATATGTTGTGATTTTAAAATGTTTCTATTCTACCGTTTTGACCTGGAATTGAGATGTTAATTTATGGTGACGAGGTGTAGGTGATTTTTTGTGATTTTGCGTTAGGTTCAACCCCACTTATTTTGGTTCTCAATCAACCTTTGTATGAAGGATTTTTATGATACAAGTCCCCTACCTAAGTCTTGTATATTTTGAGTTAGGTATCCTACAGATCTTAGTAATTGTGGAAAAGTTTTCCAAAAAGCTCACACAATGTGAGTTAAGAGCCTTCCTGTGTCTATATCAGCCAAAAAGTTAATCCAACGGAAAACTTAATCCAAACATTGCTAATTATATAAAGTTACTATTTTGTCTTTCCTCCTTTCTTCACTATAAGTTCAAACAAATCCATGTACTCTCATTTTGTAGCATGAATTTAAGAGAAATTCATCCCAGAGAAGAATTATTGTCGTCGTCTACGCATGACTTAGAAAAACCATGTTTCATTCTCCACCAAGAGGTATCCACGAATCCAAGAAAGAACATTGAATACCTATGAACCCATTGCATTACTCCGATAGAGAAGGGCCCATGAAGACATTTATATTAGGATTTTTACATACAAGACCTCCAAATCTAGTCGGTTTTGACATAAACCTTCCAAATTAACCTACCAAATCATGCTTATTATCTAAAATAAGGACATCTGGTTAAGTTGCTTCGTCAAACCTAATTTGTGTAGCTGACTTAACCGTTTTGTCTCTCCCTTGGCCTACCACAATGTCAAGTAGAAACAGTCACACTCCTTCCTTTGTTATTCTCTTCTTCCTCATTTCTTTCCCTTCTCCCCCATTTCTCCTTTCAATATTCATCTTTCAAAGTCGCTCCTCTCTCTTATACCCATCATGCAACCTCCATTTTCTTCTTCCTCCTCCTCTAGTACCAATGGCTACTTGCCAACAAGGATGGAGCCATGATTTTAGTTTACCACGTGCTGAACTTAAAACGTACTGATTTTTTTTTAAACAAAAAATTATTTCAAAGATATGCAATAGAACTACCAATGGTGCAAGGAACTAATAACATGACGTGATCATGTTTCCAGCAAAATGAACACATACACATTAAAGCTCCATTTAAAAAAAAACAAATCGTGAACCATAAAAATTATCAAAAGAATTCATCTCCAAATTGCAAAACATCTTACTATCACTCTGCTTTCTTTGTTTGTGCCTTTCAAAAATCTCCTCCAACTTCTTTTGTCTCTAAGCCTCTTCCTCCTTCTATCTATCTATCTATCTATCTATTAGCCTCTGCACATTTCCAAAGAACAACGCGTTAAAAAAATATGTTAAAAGACATTCATAATAACCAATCAAGGGAAGAAAATCTACCACAAAATGAAAGACAACGATAGAATAATATATACTAATATAGGACACTTACTAGAGAAATTGGACTCTTTGATCCTTCCAAGAAGCAAATGCATCTATTATTGAATTCATATTGTACATTTTTGTTATTTCTCTTTCGATGTAGACAGCCTTTGAATTGCTCAGCATTCATCTTCCATACGAAGAGTACTTTTGCTGTGCTTCAAAGCCGAAAATGTGCGTTCTATATTTGTCATAGAAACAAGAATAGTCAGAATGAGACGAATCAACATGTCGATAAAATTATAAGACTCTGCCTTATTTGTTTCTATTAACCCAAGTCACAACTATGAAATTATTGACATATTCTGAAACGTCTCGTGGTGAACCACATCAAGTCGATAATGATCTAACTTAGGTTTCAAATGATGCATGTCTTGTCTGCTAAAATTAGTTGGATAAAACTTCCTAACAAGTAAAAGATTGTGATCCAGATCGAAAGCTTTGAAGTTGTCCCTAAGATCTAAAGCAGAGCTAAGCATAAATAGTTCCATTGACTCTTCGTTGAATATAGTATGTAACTCATTCAACTGATAATCAGTAGTAGCATTAAATATGTCAATGCGATAGTGATACTCAACTGTGATGTGATCATTTTATTAGCAAGAACGCCATGTAGCTTCTTTCTACCGAGTGCTCATGTTCGGTATATCAACATCAAACTTCACACAAATTGATTTCACATGTCTAAGGAGATAATCAAAACCCTTTTTTCTAAGTGTTTGAAGTAATGTTTTTGTTGGTAAGACTAAATTTATTGCTAAAAATGTACAAAGATTTATGTTGCAACATTCGACAAAGCAAATCTATAATCCCCATAATCTTGTGCATTAGATGCAATATGAATATAAAATCGAAGAACTTCATTGTCAACTTTCCCACAAATTGCATTTGTAGATCCTTTTTTAACCAAGGACTTGAGCACAATACTAGTTGCATCATACATATCTATAAATTACTAATGGAGTAAAAATGTGATCTCCAAGGAGTCGTACCATCTCGATGCAAAGTACCCATCTATTTAGCCCCTTTATGGATCTCACATTCACCATTAGCTATGTCATATTCAATCTCAATAGCTTGGACAGATCGTAGCTCGGTATGCCGCTTAGGAGAAGCACTAATAAGATTGACAATGCATGTCAATTTTTAAAAGAATGAAATTTCATTCCTTACAACTACAACTAATGCAAGTTGTAAATGATGAGAACATAGTCACAGTCACTGCAAAATAAAGCTTGCAATCCATTCCATGTACTATGTATATTGTTGCACCATTATATCCCTAACCTTGTAAATCTCAGATGTGCAAATTGTGTCGAGTGAGAACTTTATTTTCTTCTAAGAGTTAAAGCACTAAAAAATTTAACATGTCAATCTCAAGCAAGTTTCATGAATATCTACAAATCTCATAACAGACGACATTTGTTCTTAATCCGATGCATCATTTGCTTCATCAACTAAAACACAAAATCTCTCTTCTCCAACTTTCTTACAAATTTAGTTTCACTTTCGTAGCTAGAATATGCAAAACATATTTTTGGATCATAGGATATGTATATGTTGCATTTCCCGGAGCTTTCTCTAAGATAAGGTTATCAATCTCAACATTTAACTTTGCCATCAAACTAATCACCTCAATTCGATTACCATGGTCCTTCGACTTTAAAGATTCATCATGACCTCTCAAAGGACATCCTTGTAAAGCAAACCACCGAATACTATTAATGCTAGTCTTAAGATACAATCGTTTCTCTTAATGTGTTCTGAACTTTGAACATTCACGACTTTATCGATGTGTCGAAATGTACTCTACAATGCCTCAAGATTTCTCACACCATTATTGTGTGGAGAAGTAAGATCACCCATGTCACGTCTCATTTCCGCATGATTGAAAGTCGCCACTGGACGTGATGTTGTAGAAGCCTAAATTGTACTTGTACAAGACAAGCACCAAAGTACGTTCGATAAAACATCTCAAAGACAAGTCATTACAGCTGAAATAATAAGCAAAAAAGTCGAATAGACACAAGATATACAAAATGACTCTCTTTATTGATAATCTGCAGCGGAATTACAACGACTCGAAGCCAAGAACAACTCACATACAAGCACTCTCTCTCTCTCAAAATACAATGAAACAGGCTTGCAACTCCAGAACTATACAAAACAATAATGTTCCATACATTATGTCATTTATAACAAAAAATACATGTTTGCCTGAAAAGCTCCAGCTCGCCCAACACACTCTTCGATGCATGAGACCGTCCAAGCTACTCCACGCGTTTGCATCAACTAGGGAAAGGTTAGTACATTGTCGTGTACTAGTGAGTGGCATCTAGCCAACTCAACTCAAACTAGCACGTCGATGAGGTGAGTGCAAGCAAATATTAGTAGTTTTATAATCTTGCCTTAGGATCAATTACATGGCATAGAAAACATATATCTATAAACATAAATGTGTCACGCAATAAAGTTTGATCTTACACAATACTTACCATCTTTCCGTCTCAATCAAACTATATTATCCATAATACACAGATGTGTCAAAATTTGTGTCCCTGCAAAAGACATATGTTAGCCTTCATAACATATAAGTGCGTCGTGAGTTCGCCCTTTTAAACAACTAGATAGGCATGCAAGTAGATATCATTAGCATGCAACTTAACTATGTGAAGGTCACTAGCACCACAATCCATCTTAGACTATCTCAAGATAAAGAAGATGAGAAGAAAACTATAATTTTGAGAAGAAAGTCAAATATTGAAATGAAGGTAAATTTTTGTGTTTAGCGCGGGGGGGGGGGGGGGGGGGGGGGGGGGGGGGGGGGGGGGGGGGTTGGAACAACCCAAAGAGTAAAAAATTGGGCTGGCTTGAGTAATTTTTTTCTCAAACCTGGACTAGCCCCAATCCGGAACATACTAAGACACTGAATCATCTAGAGGAATCTCTCTATATTTCATCAGACCAAAATAGCCAATTATGTTGAAAGGAATGCATGATTTTATTAAAGACAAATACTCCCTCGAAGCATCTTCCAATAGTGTTACATAGAACATAAACTCGTTGATTTGTCCACAAAAACGTTCATGACAGCGGGAAAAACTATAACACATGAAACCATCTTCGATATCAGGCACACATGATATTTTACCTTCATCTTGTGGTTCAAGAAGATGGATGCTCCAAGTTGTTCAATAGTACATCGTTGACAGTGAATAAAAAAAAAATTCTGAGCAAAGCAGACACAAGTGATTATCGCCTGATATCAGTCAAACTGCAATACCAGGATTGTTGATCTTGAACTTGATATGCCCAAAGCCGATGCACTTTGCTGTCAGCAACAACAGCAATGACAAAGCAGAAGGGAATTCTTTCTACCTCTCTAGTAACATCACCATCTCACAGTGTGGGGTGTGGGGAAATAGATCAACAGCCATAGCCCTGACTGGTCGAAAGGGTTCCGAGCTGGGCATATTTTTCGTCCGTTGTCGTGCAAGGCCTGCGCAACTCATTTTCCTCCACCCTCTGTTGCCCTTCCCTCTCTCTACTGTATCAGATGTCGGGGTACAAAGCTCGATGGCATTAGCCACTAAGCTTTCTGGATTGCAAGAGATATAACTGATCAAGACCAAAACCAACATAAACGACGTCAGCAATATTTGAGGTTAATTTAACTCATGATTTGCACAGCAGTTATCATTAGGCAAGTTAGAACAAGAGCTTACACAAGGCGCCTTATACGCGGATGGGTCCTCAGCGCTTTAATCACCTGCAATTCATGAGTACCATTTTCATCGATTTGAGATGAGGATTAGCATACCAGTTATCATTAGGCAAATTAAAAGAGCTTTATGTGTTATATATTTGACTTTCTTTTATGCTAATGTTGGTGATTTGAGATGCTTTAAGTATACCAACAGTGGGAACTTGCTTTCTGGTTGGGCAGTGTCTTTGTCCTTTCACTTCTTATTATTCTTTTTGTCTACTTTTCTAACATTTCTAGTACCAATTAATCCTTCAATCATTCCTTGGATGGGAGGAAGTAGGTCATTTGTTAACTCATTTCTGGTTCACACGACTTCGGACAGATGAAGCAACTATAAAATCTGTGCTGGTGGGTCGGCGACGGGCCTTCTGGGGTGGTGGTCAATAGGTTAGGCAGCAAAGGAGCCAGCGGTTGTGGGGGGTCAGTGGTAATAGGCCTCCAAGGAGGGGTGCGAGGGGGGGTGGGGTGTTGTGGGCGGATTGAATTGGTTAGGCATCGACGGTGCAGCCCTCGACAGTCACACAAGCCCCTAAAGACCATGCAGGCAAGGAGGGCCAATGAGTTGTATTGGTGGGTCAATGGTGGTGGGATTCGAGGGGGTTGCGAGGTTCAGTTGTGATGGTGAACGGGTTATTTAAAGAAGATTAATATGTTATTACGAACAAAAGCATCATTCCTCTTTAAAGTTACACGCAAAGCATGTGACTGTTAAGTTGGATGTGAGTCAAACTGATGCAAAAGTTCCCGATATATAAGTGCCTATAAAAATAGTTCATGATATTCAAGTGCAAAAAGTAGGTCTAGTTCAGGGTATTTGAGTGGAAATTAGCCTACTTACAATAGGGTGAAGTCCAACTCGTGGAGGGTCAACAATGGCAACAACATCCTTAAATTGCTTAGCAGAAGCAACATCGAAGCCTTGCGTGTCACTGGAAACGCACTTGTCCTGGCTCATCATATTTCTGCAGTCTGCATTCTGTTCGCTTGCTGGTTTGCACACAAGCTTCTCCTTGGATCTAGTCTTAGCTGCAAGATCATCATATGAGACACCTGCATCAGGCTGGATAAGTTTTTCACTTTTGACATTGGTGCATGCGGTTGCATTGATATCTATGCTATTGACTCCTGCATCTTCGGAAGCGGCATTGTGCTCCTGAGGCACGCCGAGATACTCCTCCAGTATTGCCCCCATCACATCCTCAGCCTGTTAAATAGGAAGAAAATATTCATTAGAATAATCTGAGCAGCTCTTGGAGCAAACTTGCAGACAGATATATCAGACCAAAGAAGTAGCAATTATTTTTGTTCGTGCATAATATCAGCAGTTTTATTCAGCTTCCACTTTCATCCTCTTCTTCATAAATCTTGATAGGTGCTTTGCATTTGTGCCAAAAATCAGTAGCACGAGGGTCATGTGGCCTCTTAAAGTAGATAACTATATCTTAAAGTAGCAAACCACATGTTCAAATGCTCCCCAAAAGATGTTGGTTAGAAATTTACAAGGATGACCTTTTTTATAAATTAACTGTTAAAGTCTTAATAAGTTTAGCTAACTAAAATATGGATATTATTCTTGGATATAGCCACGTAGTGTTCAACACAGCAAACCATAAATTGCTGAGTTTGGACTCTGCACAGAGGGGCATGTCATAGACACATACTTACAGGGACATGAGTGCATGTGCATATGATGAAAGGATGTGCTCACGCAGAGCTCGACAACTCAGAATTGGTAAATTCTCCATTCAACTTCAGCTACATGACTTAAAATATGAACCAAGGATTAGAAGACCAAAAATGATTAATTTGATTTTAAAACGTTTTGGGTAATGTAGTGGAGATGGTAGTGCCACTTGGTGCCTGCATCCTGGAGGATGCATGTTCAAGTCACATGAAATTAGAGCAAAGCTGCACATATCTGCACCCTCCCCTAACCCAGAAACAGAGGGAGACTCGTAGCAATGAGGCACTCTTTATCAGATAGTGGAGATGGAGGGAAGAAGATGTTTGGCGGCTGCTAGTACAGGCTGTTGAATGCTTTGTCAGTGAAATAACAAATTTATGATGCATGCTAGTATGTTATCCCGTGAACTTTTACCTGCTATTGTTTCTCAGTGATTGGTACTATTTGATACATATGCAGTGTCAGGCAGAAGCACAACTGCTGGCTAGTTGACAAGAACTAGTAAGTTCTTCAAGTCCTATAGAGCATAGGTATGGTCTAGTCATGTTCTGAGAAGTTAACTAGTTTCTATAGAGCATCAAAGCATACATATAACTATATTAATTGTAAAGGGTCCATACATCTAATGGTTTGAAATACCTAATGTTTTCAGCTATGGTGCATGGACATGAATGCCCTACTTTGTTTTGGAGACTCACGCACTGTTCTAAAAGGCGGTCTAGACAGCCGCCTAGGCGCCCACCCCCCCCCCCCCCCCCCCCCCCCCCCCCCCCCCCCCCCCCCCCCCCCCCCCCCCCCCCCCCCCCCCCCCCCCCGGGACATCCGACTATGCATGTTTGGGGTTTATGGACTTCTTATGCAATTTTCAGTAGGATTTTTTATTTTTATTTTTATCTATTTTTGAACCGCCTAGGCGGGCTAGCCACTAGGCAGCGAGAGCCCGCACGACTAGCGCCTAGCGCTTTTCACAACCTCGGACTCACGTACAATACGTGTCTAATATATGACATGACACGGACAGGACATCCACTTTTGGAGTGTCCATATTCCCTAGATTTATAGAGCGCGTGAATACACATCTAAATCCTTTGACACCAGTCTAGTGCCAAGAGAAATTGCAAGCATCAGCAATGTTTCAATGTCAAGTGTATAAAAGATGACACAAAGATGTCCATCCAGAGTAAATCTCACCTTGCCACAGACAAATTTGTAATTCTTAATGCCATTAGACTCCGCATTTCTGATTGCATCTGAAACTGCTGAGACATTCATTTCAATGCCAATAACCTGGTGATATACAAAAGTTGGATAGAAACAAAAAATAAAAGGAACCCTCATTTAGTGTCCATCATTCTAGAGGAATTTCTAAATATTGTCATTGAATAACTGAATATAACATTTGAAGTAACAGATGAGTAAGAAATAATGAATTTGGCATGATCCCTGCTCATAAATGTAGATGCAATCTGTGAAAACTAAGTTTAATAAATGTAGGCCGATTCATGAATCTAAAACGTAAGTGACGCACAATATTATATAGTAAACAGAATGTCTTTAAAGCATGCCCTAGCCCCCTTATGTCACAGATGGAAATTATAAGAATAGATGAATTCAATTGTTTAACAAACCAAACAGGAAGCAGATCTTATGGGGATAAGCGTGATTATCCCCGCGATCACATGAATTTTACTTGAGATGTTAAAGGCAAGCAGGGATGGACTGAAGCTCTTCTATCGACAGAATGCAAGGTTGACTAACAAATGGATACTATGTTGACTTGTCATACAGTCCAAAAATCTGACACTATGAGATATTACACCAATAGAACCAGCATTTGACTACCCAGTAAACTGGTTCTGATGGTATAGCAGTTGCTATTTCATTTAGACTTCAATAGTCAATCCGATTTCAAAATCACATTGTGATTTTAAAATCAGGTGTTAGTCAACTGGGATCAAGGTTGTAAAAGGCGATAGGCACTAGGCGGGCGGGCATCGGACGCATAGCCCGCCTAGGCGTCTGCCTAGTTCTAGGCCGTTAAAAAAAAAAACCCAAAAATGTCCATAAACCACAAAACATGCGTAGCGTCAGGGGGCCTAGGCGGGCACCGGCCACCCAGCGCCTAAGCGGCTGCCTAAACCGATTTTTAGAACAATGATTGGGATTCCAAAGTAGGATTTCAAAGTCGGATGTTAGTCATTTGTGACATTAAAATCACTATGAGTAGGTGCTTTCAAATCACAATCTACATCCTCCATGTAATTTCTGCTATTGAAACCACACGTGAGGAAGGCATCACTATGATAGGCGTTTTCCACATTCTCTAACTATTTACGCCCTTAACCTGCAAATCATGTATTATTTCTAAATATAGATTCAAAGTGATGGGGATCAGACCCGGCCAAGACACGGCATGAGACGGATGAGCCTGAGGTTTGGACTAGTCGGTTTGTAAAATCTATGCAAGATATTTTAGTTGAGGTGATGAGATATATTTGTCAAAAAAAAAAAAAAAAAACTTCTTCCATCTCCTTTACAAGCTTTGTGTAGCTGTTTTCTCTCCAATAGGATTAGGTGTTTATCTTTTTGTTTATCTTTAGGTTAGTTTGGATAGGAAGGTTATCTTCCTTACGATAAATTTGTTTATCATTTCTTATTTATGTTATCTATAATAGTTTGTAAATACAGAGATTGAAGAATAATTGAGAGAATTCTACTATGATTTTGTACAGTGCAATGCGAAAATTATAGAGTGGATTTTTTTCTTATCATTCTTCTTTGTTTGCCGCCGTTGACGCTGAGTTGGATCTCGAGTATCAAATTCCAGCATCATGATCCGACGGCCACTACACGATCGTTCCAAAATCGGGTATTCCCACCAATTACAACTTGATTGTTATTTTTTACATTTCTATAAAATTTATTTGTGATAAATTCGTATAGTAGTTAATTGTTCTCTGATCTTTAAAAGCTTTCACGCCATTTTTTTTTCTTCTAAATCCATAAATTCCTAATTTTCAAACTTATCTTATTTTCCCTGAGTCTTTGGCCCACGTCACAATGCAAGAACCTTTAGAGGATTGTTTCAATTGGTGGAAGCCATTCTTACTCATTGAAGAATGTAATTTGACCTTGTGAGAAGGAGCATTCAGTGACTTTGCATCTTGGATCGTAAGTATCTGTGATTTTGATTTTTTTTTTTTTTTTGTGATTATAGATATTTGGTTGGGTGAATCTCAGCTGTTTGTGATGTTAATCGTATTTTATTTTTCTTGTTTGATAGTACATTGAATCAAATAACCCTTGTAGTTTTGGTGCTGTGTCATAATCGTCAAAGCAGGTACATTATTGTAAGCTCAGGTTTCTACAGAGTGCAATGCAGTTATTACGTAGAAACATAACCGTGCCCACAGTGAAGGATTCCTAAAGCCAATCACGAAATGCAGGATTAACAATATTTATGTTGTTAGAGCTTACTGTGATTCTCGACCAGTTATGAAAGAAAAGAGATCATGATGGGAAGAAAATGTCAACTACAAACTGAACATAGATATTACCATGCCAACACGGTGTGCTAAACTTAGGCCAATAGTTCCCGTCCCACAACACACATCAAATAGCAGTGTATTTGAACTCAGCTCTGCCCAATCACCAGCGAGGGTGTACAACCTCTCTGCAGCAAGAGTATTAACCTGCACTCTGGTGAGCATGAAAAAATTGAACCTTATAAACAGATAAAAAGGTATCAACAAACAAAGATTGGGGGTCTGACTTGAAAAAATGATGTTGGTGATATACTGAAGCAGAGATTACTAATGTAATCATGAATTCTGGCTTCTGCAGTAATAGATTCTTCGACAGCAGAATGTCCTACATTTGGTATAGGTAATGTCAGCAGTGGGCAATCAGCTGGTGCAGCATTTGATATTCCTTTGTGGTCCTGCAAGGGGCAGATCATAATTTTTTACACTAGTGTAAACATCTAATACAAGAACATTAACTAAGACTACCGTGTCAATCCTAAAGCATAAATGAATTGACATAATCATATATCAGACTGTTTAAACAAGTGTTAAAATGTTATATTATGAATTTATGTAAGTGACGAACTAAAGCTTCAAGCAATGGAAACATACGAAAGACATGTTTTGACATGATAGAACTTAGAATGAGCTCTCAAGTGATAGGACAGTTGTTTTCCTGGAGAAAATTATTCAAAGCAAACCCCTTGAAACCAAGGTTCGCAATATCGGTATCGGAGATGGTTTCCGACATTTTTATGAGTTTCGGTATCAACAGTTTCGGCTCGGACTTTTGGAGTTCTTTGTTTTGTGAAGCCAAAAAATAAATAAAATTATTAATATGTCTAGAAAAATGTTTGATACATTTAGGTGCGATTCTCTGTGTTATTTATTTTTTCTCTTTGCTTTAAATGAAAATTATTGATACATTTTTTATAAGTACCAGTATCAACATTGATTATTCAAGCTTTTAAAAGTGGCCGCTCAGGCACCTCGGCCATGTTGGCGCCTAGGCAACTAAGATTGAAACGGGCTGGTCATGAGGCGCTCACCTAATATTTGAGGTGCACGCCTCAACCCGCCTTATAACGGGTCGGATTTATGTAAGGTTCAAATCTGAATCCTATAAACAATTCGGGTTAGGATTATGGTTCAGGCTAAATTCCTCTCCTAATCAGATTCTGGATGGTTTCAGATTCAAGTAATACATGTAAACTATCATTTGCTTCAAAGTATTTCTTGATTTTTTTACTTCTTTGATAAGGCTTTAGATAGTTTCAACGTACAATACATGCTTATGATATATTGTTGGATCATGTTTATCTAAAATTTGATAAAGTATTAACTTTTCAATCAAATCTGTGACAAATTTGATATTTGCTATATTATATCGGTTTTGGGTTCGGTTGAGACTTCAAAACACTAACCATATTTAATATTGAAATCCAAACCCTATAATCGGGTCACCATTCACAACGTTCCTACCACTCACATGCTACCATGCACACAAGACAACATTCCAATTGAGAGTTCACTGTCTCTGTCTAGGTACCCATATTATCGGTAAGAAAAACCATAGTCTGTAGTATCGGCTGATACCTATCCGATACAGCCAATAACGATATGATTTGGCATATCCCGATCCGATACCAGCTGATACTCAATACTGACCGATACCGACATTGGGTATCTCTTTTCCGGTCAATTAGACAAAGAAAATTGAATGAAAAACACCAATAAGGGTATAAAAGCATAGTAAGGTTGTAAAAGCGTGTAAAAGAAGAAAACTTATCTATCACATTTAAACCACTCGGAAAAGGCGACTATTATTTCAATCAATTTAAAAACTGCTAACAAACAACACTATAAATATTTAAAATTATGCCTAAGTGTATAAAATATATTTTCTAAAATGATAACGATTATTTGCTTTCCGATACCAAAAAATCTGATACTCAGATCCGAAACTGTCGATACCGCCGATACCGATACTCATAGGAATGGTCCGATACCGATACTGCGAACCTCAAAAAAATATGAGACATTAAAATAATGAACAAAGTCCAAAGGATTACATCAAGTAGATATAACTGTCACGCCCCGCTCCCGTAGGAGCGATCGTCCTCGCTAAGGCGTGATGCCGCACGAGCCTAGATTACGCTCGTGCAAGGCGGGTTCCATAACGGTCGATTTCAGCGGCTGCGACGGGATCATCGTACAGAAGTCCCAAGCAGAGACATTGAATATGCCAGCGAAAATTTAGAACGAAACACAAGTTACTCAAAAGATGATCTGTATTGATATTGGAACAAAGGTTACAATGGGGCGCAAGGCCAAGATTACAATCACTCAAGCTCACTCATCTCACATTACAAGTCACTCAGCTCTCTCTCTCATCTCTCAATACAATTGAGTAGGCCAGCGGATGCTTCGGAAGACGACGTCCATACATTATGTCCCGTATAAGTCTTGACTCCACGCGGCCGCACGCCTCGAATCGCCAAGGAACTCCGTGCCTCGACGCATCCAAGCGAGCTCCGCGCCACGAGCTTCTACCTGTGCCTGCACATAAACACTGTGTGGGTGTCAGTACTCAACTGTACTGGTGGAATGAGCTCCTCGTCCACCCATAAAAAACCAACACGTTTGATTTACTTTGTGCAAATTGGTCCCTTTGCATTGTCTTTCTAGTCTTGCCTTAGAAATCAGTTTTAGGACAGACGCCTTGGCATATTTTGTGTCTTCAGACCATCCCGTGCTTGCAACAACAACGTCAACTCATACTTTGCCTCTAGACCCCTTCTTGTATCAACGACGTTAACCTATCAAGTCGTGCTTGTCTTACGGCCAAAAATCAGAGACGCGACTACGCGATAGTACCCAATTTCCTTGTGACCGTGCTACAAATCCATCGTGTCGTGCCTCGCAACTCAATGTGACTTAACCATATCGCCGCCTCGCGGCCCTTGCTGACTTGCCTATACTTGTGTTATGACAGCGCGGCCGTGCCTCATATATCGAGGTCGTGCCTGCAACTCAATATAATATTACCAAACTTGCCCTACGACCCACCTTGACTTAAATCGCACAACTCAAATCTTACTTATGCAACTCTATATCGAGGACCTAACACTCGACACCACATCTTGTGCCAAAGCACGTCGTCTACGTTGAAGCCAAATCTTAGGCCCAACATTGTGTTCTAACTGTACACTCATTCAACTCGACTCAATCCAAAGGCACACACGCGGGTTGCCGCCATGCCGACTCATCTATATGAACTAGTCACTAGCGTCCAGCGCTATAATGGACTCCCTTTATAGCTTTTGATTAGACGGACGCCACTTGCCAGCGCGAGTAGCGAGCTCCGCTGCAAGTCCCCGCCTAACCCGTGCGGTCATCCAACACAGCTATGATGTCTACTATCAAAAAGGTCCCGTTGGCGGCCAGGGTCGCCGTTCGAGAAACTTTTTATTTTACCTTGTACAAGTTGTCCAATGACCATGCAAGACTCGACTCAAACTGACATCTCACACAGTCTTTCTACTTCTAGTGTTACCATATCTTTCAGGGCCAAGTTCAATACTTCTCACATCTGAGACCTCGCCTCGACGACCCACGGTCGCGAGCATTCTTCTTTCTTGCCTATCATTCCACTCAACTTAGGAATGCCTATTTGAAAGCCCCTCTTTCCAAACTCAATAAATCAACCGTGGCTCGTGCCTTAAACACTAAGTCCGTGCATCGTGCCTTAAACTCACTTGAACTCTATGCGACACCACCGCCCAAGTCATACTCTATATGACATGCCTTATGATCGTGAAACCAAGTAATTTCGACAACCACAGATTACGCGGGACAGTGTTTAGAATGCCTCTGATAGCCTAACAAAACTTAACCTAACTTAATCGCACAATGATTCGACGAGCAAAGGCTGCGTCAAGCCTTGCGTCGAGGGAATGTGCCGTGCACGCGATCGACTTTGAACAACCAAGTTATTTGGGTGCCTAGACTTATGCCACAAACCGCACGATGAAACTTAGCTCATGGGACGAGCAAAGCCTATGCCAAGCCTTGGACGATGAGACCGTGCATGCTTTATCAAGCGTTATACGGGTGACGCCTATGACTTAGGCTAACTCTTAGCTTTGTGGCAAAGACCAACTTTTCCTTCTCCCAAGCCACGGGACGAAGGACCGAGTGTCATTTTCAAAGCACGCCGTGCACCAACTCTAAACCGACCGTTGAACCTTTTCATATTCTAACTCAATTCGACCCGTCGGAATTATTCCCTTAACTATGTAGATTCGTCTCTTTTATTATCAAGCCTACTTGTGCAAGTTGAAAACATGCGAATTATTATATGAAGGCTAAGATGAGGAAAGTTCACCGAAACTACCCCACCTGTGCGAGGAGTCGACTCGACCGAGCGGGCCTCCGAGCAAGCCGTTGCAAGGCTAAGTCTGAACGTCGTCGGCGTTTCGATTCCTCTGATTGACTGAGCGGGACGGAACACTACATCATACACCACTCAAAAAAAGTTTCGTCCTCGAAACTAACTGAGTACTCACTTATCGACTTATCACTCAATTCAACATTCAAGGACTCTCGCACACACTACTCCTATGCGATCCCTCAATCCGAGCCACGCTCGTGCTACCCACAATCCTTTCTTCAAAACTCACGATCTCAAAATCCTCGACACTTTCCCGTTTCTCAAGTCTCACTTGATTCAACATATCACTTAGTTGGATCGTGCACGTATTCTAGGCGTCCCCAAAATACATGCATTTCAACCAAGCCTCGTGATAGAGAATCCGCCATAACCACTCAGGCCGGATTGTGCACATATTCGAGCGTCCCCGATATACGTGCATATCAACCGAGCCTTATGAGCGGTGCCTCTACAATTCCTACCTCTTTGCGCCGGGACGTCTGCCTAAACGCTAGGCTGTCTTTAGGCCAAAGTCGTCCGTCAGTATTGGAATCATAGTTCCCAAAAACAATTATCAACACTGACCCCATCCTAAGGTCAAACCAAGTTGATACTGTAGAGGCTAAAAATTAAGCTGCGCCACCTATTAAAGTATTCGATCATCAAATGGCGCCAAAACATTACATTGCGCCAAAACATCAAGTTGCGCAGCATCAGGTTGCGCCAACATCAGGTTGCGCAGGATATAGGTTGCGCGAGCACCACGTGGCGCACTTCCTCGAGAAGCTGTAACGGCATCATCATTACCTGACAAACTGACCGCACGGAGATTAAGGAAAATCCGTTCAAATCCCGCACAACGCGGCGCTCGAGAAGATTTTGTCAGTATGTAATTAATGCTGACAGCTGGTTCGCGCAAGTCATTGCATGGCGCGAAGATTAATCAGTACAGCACAAAAACAATCTAGTCAAAGGCGCCAGTTGTCCAGTTGCGCCCATGCGCAGTCTGACAAGTTGGCGCCACTTAATCAATTCTTATTTTTAACAGGGTGATGTGACGCGCAAGCCACCAACTTCGCAGAGCGTGCTCACTACACTGCCCACGACCACGCGCATCTCAATCAAACGATGCCACGTGTCCATAACAGTTGGTACAACCGCTCGCGCAAGTTGCTACATTGCGCCACGCGCAACCTGATGAAGCTCGCGCAAGGTGATCAACTAGTGTTCATGACAGAGTGACGTGGCGCGCAAGCCACTAACATCGCAGAACGTGCCCACTGCACTGCCCACGACCACGCGCATCTCAATCAAACGATGCCACGCGTCCATAGCAGATGGTACAACCGCTCGCGCAAGTTGCTACATTGCGCCACGCGCAACCTGAAGCGCACGTAACCCAGAATAAGTGCTAAACAGTTATTTCAAGAACTCTATAAATAGAGTTTCAAATTAATCTCAAAGGATGAAGAGTGATCATAATCTCATGCTAAAGTGCTGTTGCATCCTCCAGAGGCTCGTGTCTTCGGTATCACATCGTCCAAGGAATAAAGTGATCGTCTTCTTATCAGATTCCTATAGTTGTACTTCTCCAGAAATCAATTGTACTCCTGTACTCTTTTCTAAGTTTGTAATAAGACTTTTTGTTCTTCGCAAACAAAATGGCGACTCTGCTGGGGACGACTTTCTCCTCCGACGAGAAAGTGACAACTCAATGTGATACCGCGTCAATCGGCAAGACGCAGAAGACCCTGGTCGTTCAAGTCGACCAGACAGCCTACGAGACCATGATCAATGCTGGGGGTGCCAAGCGCACTGTTGCCGCTGTTAAGAGCAAGACGCGCTCTGTTTGGACTCCTAAGTCCTCGACGGTGCAATCTCCTGCCTCTGCGCAACTTGCATCCATCACTGCTTTGGCGCAACCTAACGAAAAGTCTTTTGGCTAATCCCTCCACTTCTGAAATCGAAGGAGACTGTCTCGACACACTGCTGTCCAAAACAAGAAAAAGTGCCCTTTGGCCTTCTCTTCCCTGGCGCAACCTGTACCTGTTCTTGCTTCTGCGCAGCTTGCACCCATCACTGTTTTGGCGCAACCTAAGGGAAACAGCCTTTTGGCTAATCCCTCTACTTCTCCGACTCTGAAATTGAAGGAAACTCTGCCTCGACACACTGCTGTCCAAAACAAAGGAAAGTGCCCTTTGGCCTTTTCTGCTCCAGCACAACTTGCTCATGTTTATGCTCCGACGCAACTTGCGCATGTTCATACCCTGGCGCAACGTGCACGTACTTCTGCACTAGCGCAACGTAAAGAGAAGCATTGTTTAGTGACTCCCTCTTTGCCACCAAATCAGAAGTTTAGTGAGAAATTACTAAATCAATGAAAACACTCTTTAGCTTTTCCTCATTCTGCTCGAGTCGTTGACTGGGTGGAAAGTACTGCTCTCCTTAACAGAGACAACCAAATCTCTGTCGGGAAGATGGGTTCTATTCAGAATAAATCTTCCATGAAAA
This sequence comes from Iris pallida, assembly GCA_029216955.1. Taxonomy (NCBI): domain Eukaryota; kingdom Viridiplantae; phylum Streptophyta; class Magnoliopsida; order Asparagales; family Iridaceae; genus Iris; species Iris pallida. The sequence continues at coordinate 7,024,982 of JANAVB010027998.1, read as the reverse complement.
AGGGTATTATGCCTACTCCAAAGAGATCAGGGCAGGATCTACCAACCTTATGTATTTCAAGATCCCGACAAGGCAAACTACTAGTATCTCAAGTAGATGCACAAGTAGCTCCCCTGTCAGACTTGCGCACCTATATCAACATGTGTCAATTAGGATCAACCTCAAAAAATCACAAGATGTATCAAGCGCAACCGGCACGAGTTGCTAACTTACACTAGAGGAAGAATGGTGAGGTGAAAAATCCTGTAACTTATGCTAACCAGCTTAGCACGTCCTTGTACACTCAAGGTACATGACACCTCAGGAACAGGAATCATGTCCCGAATATCGTCAAAGACTACATTCCTGCAACTTTTTCTCGTCCTGTTAGTGACCTCCGTGAACTCTTAATACAGAAGCGGAAGGTTGCAAATCCATCCTGTCCAACGGTGGTCCAACAGTAACAGCAACATTGTAATCACCACCATGAAGTTGTCATCAAATGCTGCTGTCAGTCAGCCAAGCGGTCCGTCTTTGACCGTTTGAATTATGTTCAGACTCCTGAACCAATCCTAGTGGACGAAGATGAATTACTCTTTGCTCCTGTCAACATGACATCTCGAAGCACTGGGGGTGGAAAACGTCCAAGACGTAATGCATCCCACAATCCTAGTCAACAATACTTAGATCAGATTCATGAATCCAATGAAGGAGTATATTAATATACTAGATCAAGAAGCCGAGACACAATCGGTCAAAGAAATCTTCTTGATTATAACCAAGATTCCTTCAGTCAAAAAGATATCCCTATCACTTATTCTGGGGGTAGTTCTTTATGTGACTTTGATGCTGACAGTGAAAGTTCTGAAAGGACCATCCTTTCCACTAGCTCCTCTTCAAAGGCTAGAGAAGTGACTTCTTATGCTGTCACAGAAGATCAAGATACTTCCAGTTCTTCCAGTCAAGAGCAGAGAATTGCTGCTTTGGAGGCTAGTTTGAAGAACATGGCTGAGATGATGACAGGCATGCATGCTATGAACATGGCACAACATACAGTTCCACCGATCGCGAATCTGATTCCGACTCAGGAACCTGTAACGACATCAGTTCCCACTAATATTGATCTGGGGGTACAATCTCCTCACACCGCTTCCATTCCTACGCAGGCTATTCCAAGTCAATCTGGTGCCGGGGGTGGTACTTATTATGCGGTACCTTCTCCTAACACATTGAATCAATCCACTACTCAACAATCAACGGGAGATACCAATGAGGCCGTAAAACTTTTACGTACTCAATTTGAGGCTTTCAAACAGAAGGATGACCTGCAGAAGCTTGGGATTAAACAGCCCTATCCCATAGAATGGAAAGAGGTCCAATTGTCTCCTAAATACAAATCCCCTACTATTATGTTGTTTGATGCAGCACTTCTCCAAGTCAATACCTCAATCACTTTGAAGTAATGACTGATCAACTTCAACCAAATGATGCTCTTCTTACTAGAGTATTTGTCGGCTATTTAGCTGGTGCAACATATGACTCGTATCGTAGTTTATCAGATGGGTGTATAACCTCTTTCGCTGGCTTCAAACAAATGTTCTTGGAACGATTTTATTAGGGAACCAACGACATGACTATGTCTGCTCTCATCAAAATCAAACGACATAATGAAACTACTGAACGTTTCATTGAACGGTTCCGTCGTGAAGCACCCAAAATGCCTTCGGAACTCCAGATGCTTTGACTATAGACACTTGCAAATCAAACTTGTTGCCTATAATCGGCATGTGGACAGGATCAACACAGTTCCAGGATTGGCCTTCTTTCATAATGAACGCCAAAGCGGAAGAAGAGAGCGCTGACAAATTCAAGCAATTAGACATTCAAATGCCTAATCTTAACAAAGATGAACGTGCTACACGAAATAATAATGGCCGTCAGAACAATCGCAAGAGCAAGAAGACTTTGGCCATTAATCTCAAAGGCAAAGAAGCCCTAGCCATCAATGTAAATCAGCCAACATCTACCCCAACAGCACCACCACAACGGACACCCCGTCCAAAAGAAGAATACTCTTTCGATGAAGATGATATCATGAGTATCTTTGATTGCCTCATCAAGAGCAATAAACTCCAACTGCCAGAACCTAAACGGCCAGATGAAGTTGGTAAGACTAACCATCCTAAATATTGTGTTTACCACAGGTTTATTGGACATCCAAATCGAGCGTGCTATGTGCTCAAGGGTAAAATTCAGGAGATGATCAATTCCGGTGCAATCACTCTCCAACAAGACGAGAAAACTGTAACGGCTAATGTCGTCTCTTTACAGTTTGGAGATTTTCCAGCTCAACTTGTGCAGGACGGTGTCATCCCCATCCTGAGAACTACTCTGGAGATTGTTAATCTTCCACCTGCACGAACAGATGGTCTTGTTCCTCTGTCTACTGATAGAGGGGAGATTATATGGATCCATCCAGATTTAGTGGCGGACTTTGAAACACCATCTTCTTCTACCAAGTCCAAGAAGGCCACTAAAAATAAATCATGTCATATGATTTCATTTGGTGAACATTGTCTTCCACCTCTAACTGCTACCTTCATCTCGGCAGCAGATAATCCTTCTTCTTCTTCCACTGATAAGACAACATTGTCAAAATCAGAAGCCAAATACCAACCAGCTTTCCATCTATATAGCCCACAATCTCGTGAACTCATGACGAAAATGGGATATGATCTACAAAAGGCCTCTGGTTTGAATCATGGAAAGGGATCTCTTGTACCTCTTTCTCTATGTCTTTCTCATAACCGATCTTGGGTTGGTTTGGGTTACTGGACAAACTCTCCATCTTGCCAAAAGAAACCTTCTAGAAATAAGATCCAAGCAAAGGGTTTCAATATGGTGTCCTTTGAGCCTGTATCCGAAGAAGAAGTCTTAACTGGTACCAAGTTTGGGAAACCTTACCTAAAAGACTATTCAGAAGGTCAAGAAAACCTTGCTCCATTTCTGGAGGCCCCTCAAGCATCATCTTCTCCTGCTGTCAATAATCCATCATCTTCGTCACCCCAAATAGAGCCAACTCTTCCCAAACCGACGACAGCCGACAAAGAAAAACAGCCTGTCCGTTTCGACAAAGTATTGAAGAAGACTTCAACTTTGGGACTTGAGAAGCCATATAACTTTGATATAATGGCTCAGCTGGCTAATACTCTAGCAAGATTGTCAATTTTTGAGCTACTTCGTCTTTCAAAGGAAACTCGAGAGACATTGAGTGAAGCTTTGATGCAAGCTGATACTTGTCTAGCACTTCTCAAGAAACCAGAGGATGAGCCTATAACATGCCTTCATTGTCATAGTGTGATGGAACTAATGCCAAACATCACCTTTACACAAGATGATATGTTGTTGGAAGATAATCGTTATGATCGACCCCTCTACTTCACGGGATATGTTGATACCATGAAGGTTGGTCGTATCTTGATCGATCATGGGTCTGCACTTAGCATCATGCCAAAGACTCTACTAGATGCATTGAAGATTCCTGTACACAATCTTTCAACAACCATCACGACAATCCTGGGATTCAATTCTGGAAGAAGTAAACTTTGGGAAAGATTCGCCTGAAAGTTCAAATAGGCAATCTTCGTACGAAGGTTACTTTCTACGTGATTGATAATCACGGCTCTTACAATGCTCTGCTGGGAAGACCCTTTCTGCATGAGCATAACATTGTACCATCCACTTTACATCAATGCTTCAAGTATGTGGATGTCAATGGAGAAGTCCAAAAAGAAGTAGCCGATTTAAATCCTTTCAGGGGCATTGAAGCATATTTTACGGACTCTCGGATGTACAAGGAGGAGTTCATGAAGGTTGTATTGGCAATAGATAGTGAGGAAGATCAAAAACATACTTCAAAAGATGTTCTCATGATCCCTGTCAAAGGATGTTCTACTTGTCCCTCTTCTTCTCAGTCATTGACTATACATATTTCCTCTCATAACAAACAGCCTCCTGCTGTAGAAAGGGAACAAAGGGAGCTCACCTCTTCTGAGCCTCTTGTTATCGACCTTCGTCGTAACAAATCTTCTACTTCTCCTCCTCCTCCTCTGGTTATCAACATTACTAGGCCGTCTGTTAAGGCTAAGAATCATGTTGTAAATGATGATGTACAAATCAATAAAGTAGCATCTCCTTTACAGTATACTGATGTCCTTTATTATACTCGATGTTATTTAAAAATGTTAGATAACTTCGAATCACTTGCCATAGGAGCAGTTGAAGCTTTCCAAAACGAAGTATTGCTCGAGCCAATGCAGGACTCCTTCTTCCTAGTTTCTTCCAGGAAGAAAGATGAACTTCCTATACTTTTTAGTAAAGGAACAGAACAGAAGATCACACCTGACAGTGAAGAAGAAAATCATGATAACGGAAGACTTCAACTACGTCGTTATAGTCAACAATCAAAGAACATCATTCAAAAGATGGGCTATAATTTTAAAGCTGGTCTCAATGGCGACAAAGGAAGGCGAACTCCTATTCGTACTCCTACTCCGAAAGGAAAATCACAACAATACTACAGCAAAACGAAGCGGGGATTAGGTTATACTTCACCAACTCCGACTCCAGGAGCCTCCGAATCCGATGAAGAAGAACGATCTAACTCTTCTGATTCTATCTCATGGGATTCAGACACCAGTATAGGGCACGTCCATCGCGTGACTCTATCTTCCAATATGGTGACCGCCGAGTTCTTGGAAGATGACGAAGACTTTGCCGAAGCCTCTGAATCTGATCCTTGGGCACAAAGGATAGATACTCAATGGGAGCTTCACTTTGAGCAACGTGAGCCACCTACTGAAGATCAGTTGGTTCAAGTCAATATTGGAGATGAAACTTCCCCAAAACCGATATTTGTCAGCAAAAGCCTCCCTGAAACAGATAAACAAGAGTTTTTGGTATTTCCAGAGTCAGGAATACCCTTACTCTGAAAATTCCCAATGGAGTCTATATGAATCATCAATTATGTCTTTTGAAACCCAGCTGTTTTAAAAGATCTCTTTATGATAAACCTGTATTATCACAGATATCTCGTCTTTTTAGACATGATATTCCGTCTTCAAGTCCTAAACGATTTGAAGATCATCAATAAAAAATAAAAAAACGAGTTCACGTCCACATTACCTCTGAATTCTATTTTTTATATCAATAGATTCACGTCCACATTACCTCTGAATTCTATTTTTTATATCAATAGATTCACGTCTACATTATCTCTGAATTCTATCATCTATATCAGCGACTTATTACGTCCACATTACCTCTGATAAAGTCGTCTTTTGAAATGACAATATTCTGAGTTATATTCTGTCACGTCCACATTACCTCTGAACAGATATAATTAATATTGTTATTTTCTTTTAGAGGATATGTAATGTCCGGTACCTCTGAACATATTTTCCTATCCTTATCTGTTACTTATATCTACTATAGGTATATAAAAAGTAATATAATCACAAAAAGAGCATTATTTTATTGCCATAATGTTCAAAATGTCAAAAAAAGGGAGTACATCATTTGAAAGACAAGATAAAAAGATCATATAGACTGCTTCATTGGGGAGGCTGAGTGCTGAGATCAATGATTAATCTTTTTAAATTCTCAGCCCTCTCTACTCTGGAGTCAAGTACCCTTTGTCTTGCAAGAGCTCTCCCGGATTCTGGATCAATAGGTTGCAGCGTTTTTGCTCGACATTCCAGTTCTGCACCTTCAGTTTGGATAAGTGCATCCCGTTGCCTCCTCAGGTCATCTAATTGGCTCGCAGCAATTTGATGCATCCCTAATACTTTTTCTTCGCGTCGTCGAGCTGCTTTAACTGCTTCTTGAAGCCGAGCCATTTCGATTTCTAGTTCCTGGAGACGAACTTGATATTCAACAGCTTCTCTTTTTTTCTCCGCAGCTTCAGTCTTATAGATTTCAACAGAAGTTGTCTCGACAATGCGAGATTCCAATTCTGCAGAACGCCGTGAGAAAGCTACCACAGAAGCTTCAAACTCTGCTTTCCGTATTGCAGCTTCATAAGCCAGCGCCTCGCATTCAGCATCTACGAGTTTCTGGAAGTTTCCTCTTGTTAGGTCTTTGTAAGACTTGATCGATTCTTCAAGTTCATTCAAAATATGATCTAAGTAATTGACTATATCCAGATCACTGATCTTGCGGATGGCTCCAATAATGAAGGAAGAAGGGTCCCTTACTGATTCATAAGGTTGATCATTTTCCATGACCATTTGAATTAAAGGCTTCAGAGAAGTGAAGAAAGCATTAGTATAAGCTTCGACAACAGCTCTATTCATTGTGAGATCCCTGGGGTAGCTACTTCTATTGAAATTCTTGTTTTCGAGGTAACTGGTGGAACTACAGATTGTACACCAGGAGACCCGAGTACTGGCATCATAGAAGAACTCCCCTCTCCAGTTTGGGTCCCCATATCCAGAGCCATGGTCGAGCTGAAACTGTAGGTGGTTGATGCAGCTTTTGCAAGCATCCCCACAGGACCTACTATGATCAAGATACACAGTCATTACATATAAATTACAGGGATTAAGGTAAATAAAAGTCAAAATTTTACCTGATCCTGGCAATACATATGGAGTTTCACGAGGCATGTCCAGATCAGAACGAAGTCTGGTCATGGTAGTTTCAGACACAGCTGCCTGACTACTCCCAGCTTCGGAACCGCCTGATAAGAAACGGCTGCTTCCGGCCCCTGATTCTGCCTGGTTAACTGGGGGAATCTCCTCTGGATCCCTAACTTCAAATATTTGTTCAGTAGGAGTCTGAGTCCCTGCAACCACAGTGTTGGGATTTTCATCATTCCCAACATTTTCAAGAGCCGTAGTTTGATCTTCTTTATCTTCAGGCTCATTAGTTTTCGGGCTCGGATGTCCCTCCTCATTAATTGGATTTTCTTCATCCTCAACAGTCATATGGCATTTTTCAGTTGATACCAGTGGGGCATCTAATCTACTGGAACTAGTTCTTCGGCAATACTTGCGAAATTATCTCCGATTGATACATCGCCATAGTCACAATATAGGAGGGCGTCTATCATCTCTCGATCTTCTTGAGAACGAGTGGGAGTTTGGGTAGCTGGAAGATCGGCAGCTCCAGCTTGAGATTCTATAGGAGGCAACTCTTCTCTGGAGGACTCTGGGACATTTGGAGTAGGGGATGACAATGTTACTCCTGCTGCAGCCAGGGCAGTTATGGAAACAGTTGTCCGTACAACTTGATACCCTGGAATTGCCTCGGTAGTAATTGAGACTGGAATATCAGTTGTTGTAGTCTCTGCGAATGAAAGAAAATAATATCAATACATATCATTCAGATATCAAAATTTTGCTTAAAAGCATAGAAATTACCTTTGTGAGAGGGTGGATCCTCCTTTGGGGGTAATGATATGTCAAAATCCCTTTTGAGGGAGGAAGCGTCAATGGTTTGACGTTCTGCTCGAGTCACCAACAATTTTCTTCTAGCTTTCCGTAGTAAAGGTGCTACAGGTTCTTCTTCGACCTCATCAAGGTCATCTGGTATTCTGAGCACTTCTTCTCGGAGGACTCCACTCTGTTTTGGAACTGAAGGAGTTATTTCTCCTTCCCCAAGAGAAGTTCCACCATGTATCTGCTTCGACTGAGACCGAGTTGTCCTGGTGGTAGGCTGTTCACTAATCATCATAGTAGTCTTCATCTTCTTCTTCCCCGGTACTTTAGGAGAAGAATGAAGATCATCATGACGCGAAGGAACAGAGGGATCTCCGGTCTTCCTTTTCTTAAGTCCCTTGGCAGGAGACTTTTCCTTTTGGACTTTTAATGATACGTCCAACGGCTCGTTTATTTCATCTAAAAAGCCTACAAGAGAAGCCTCCAGAGGATCATCGGCAGGGTCTCGATCTTCTGCATCCCTAAACAATTGTACGGTATGAACTCCAGCTTTCGATCGTTTATCACTGGCAAAACTGTGGGCCAGATGAAAGTTTTCGGCAAAAGTGTTTGCCGAAGTATAGAAATTCGCGTATGTGTATAACATACGCGGACCCTGAGCAAGATTATGGGACATGGAGAATATAGCCTTCGTGCCTCTGGCATTATAATCTCCAAGCCCTAGCACCATCAATCAAGAAACCTTTGGCTTGAAGGCAGGTAGTGGCATTTCCCACATGCAGCTGGTCATAACCAAATTGTCGAGCGAATCGACTTGGCAAATATGGTTCTAGAAAACACTCGTCCTTAAATCGATATACTAGATGAGACGGACGGATTGTCTTCAACCATGCGAAAATAGTCGGGGACAGACGGAGAGATGATGCTTCTAAGTCCATCAGTTGTGGAGGAAGATTCTCATATCCTGAAGGTGGGGGAACACATTGAAATCTCCACCCAGATCCTCGATTCAAAGCTCGTCTGCATTCCGAAAGTGCGTTTATATTCCAGCGAGCATTGGAATAACGCCTGATGAAGTTACCCCCAACTTCACCCATGTCAGGGTCCATCAAACTGGGATGGTGTAGCAATAACCACCCGAACAAGTAAGTATATGGCATTTCAGTGCGGAAAAAATCCGACCAAGCATCCTTATCATGCAGCATAGTGTCTACAAAAGAACGCAGTCCTGTTCAGGCGACAAGTCATCGCTGAAAGAATGTCCATCTTGTGGCCGAATACTAGACGCACAGCAGCAAATAATATGCCTCTGTGAAATCTATCAACTGCACTGGCCCCTGGAACTACAAACCGTCGCAGCCATAAAGCAAGAAAACCTGCCAATTGAGCTTCTTTTGACATGGGTCTGTAACCCTGTTTGAGATAACTCTCAATAGTAGTACCAGCTTTGAAGGGGTGCCAATCCACATCCAAGATGTTATCTGTATGCTTGGACTTTTCCATCAATTTGTCTATGTCGCTACGACTGAGTGGTTGGAAGAAACAAGGATTGCAGGTTTGACTTTCAACAATCTTTTCTTCATGAGCATGGCCTAAAAACAAATACGGTAACCACTTGGTTGTATAACAAGTCCATGCGGAGGCACTTTTGTAGTAAAGGGAGCATATCTTATAATGGCATAGAAGCTCCTCGAACACAGCCACCATCTGAGAGTTTTGTGTAGAAAGGATATCCAGTTCCTCATTAGTGGGTACATACTCTTCATATGGGTTGTTACCCATTGGAAGATGTGAGAGATATTTCATCTCATGAAATGCAAAACTAATTTCCCCGTGAGGGGTCATGAAGGTACAAGTTCTGTCATTGTAACTTTCAATCAGAGCCAAGAACATATGAGCATTTGGGCGGAAGCCATGAACAGTAGTCCAGATGGCCTCATAGAGTTCTAACTCAAGAAGTTTATCCTTGAACTGATCTAGAATCCAGGTCGCAAAGCTGCTCCAACGTTTCATGTCTGGGTTGACTAGGCCTATTAAACGTATTGCATGATCTGGGTATTTTCCTTCAGCTTTAGCAAATGTGTTTGCAAAGATGGGCACCCTGACGGGAAGAAGCATCGATGAATCTTTTGGAGGTATACAACTCGGCTTCAAGCCCCTGAGATGAGAACTATACATGTCTGAAGTACTGTAAAATAGATCCTTGTTCTGCGGACCTAACTTATAACATATTCTTCTGACTCTGGCATGCTGAATCGGAGTCATGTCCCAGACCATCCGTCGAGGGTGACTGGAGAATTCATATTGGGACAAGGACAAATGTCTTGCCATCTCAGTCAGATATGTAATTTTGTCCTTACATTGATAAATCATTTCTTCTTTCTTGGTCTTTGGTTGAGATGTTTTCTTCACTGCATCTCCAAATAGGAAAGCCGGTTTCTTATGAGTCACATTATCTACACTTTCCAAAGGTTCACCATTCATCAGACATAACAAAGTGCTGCTTTCTTGAGCAGTGAGAATGGCCCTTCTGGATTCAGGTGCATCATATTGAGGATATGAGACATGAGATAAGTCTTCTTTATATTCTGATACAGTGAAAGCTGAAGCATATTTCTCAGCATCAAGGTATTCTCTAAGATCAACTACAAAAGAGAAGAAGAACAACAAAGAGTTAATCTCAAAAGGATGGAACAGAACACACAAAGAAAATATCTATGTTGCGCGATATCCATGTTGCGCGACATCTATATTGTGCGATATCTGCATTGCGCGCAGTATCTGTGTTGCCTTGCGTAGTATCTGCATTGCGCGACATCAATATTGCGCATGATTTCAAGTTGCACTACTTGTTATGTACATTTCGCACAAAATCAGAAAGTACGAATTTGAAAATCGCGCAACACAGTGCGTAAATAGCAACCAAACTCTAAAAAGAGAAGGCGCAAGTTGTGAAGTATGTCCACACTCTAAAAAGAGATAGTGCACGTTGTGAAACGCACAAATCGACCAAAACCCTAAAAAGAGTTGGTCAATTCAATCGACGTTCACCTTCAAGTGCCGGGTTGGCTCTTTCAGTCCTTGATGACGGTGGTGCATATTGAGGCGCTTTCGTTCGTGGTGCACGGGATGAAGATTCAGCAATGGCTTTTCCTTTGACAGCAGTAGACTTCTTTGGCACCATTTTGACGATCATCGGGAGAGCTTCGAGAGTTTGAAAGAAGAAGATAAGAGAGTTTTAACTTTCGATAAAAAGTTAAAAGTTCTCCTTAGTCGGCTATTTATAGCTTTATAAGGCTGAACCGCACAACTTATGCTGGAGAAGCGGGCTCGAGTTGACTGGCGCGACTCAGACAGTTGACTGGCGCAATCCAAACAAAACTAGCATAAATTCAAAGTACTTCAAAACTTTGAAGTATTTTCAAATTTCGAAAACTTTGAAGGGGGTCTTGTAGAGCTAAAAATTAAGCTGCGCCACCTATTAAAGTATTCGATCATCAAATGGCGCCAAAACATTACATTGCACCAAAACATCAAGTTGCACAGCATCAGGTTGCGCGGGATATAGGTTGCGCGAGCACCACGTAGCGTACTTCCTCGAGAAGCTATAACGGCATCATCATTACCTGACAAACTGACAGCACGGAGATTAAGGAAAAACCGTTCAAATCCCGCGCAACGCGGTGCTCAAGAAGATTTTGTTAGCATGTAATTAATGCTGACAGCTGGTTCGCGCAAGTCACTGTATGGCACGAAGATTAATCAGTACAGCACAAAAACAACCTAGTCAAAGGCGCCAGTTGTCCAGTTGCGCCCATGCGCAGTCTGACAAGTTGGCGTCACTTGATCAATTCTTATTTTTAACAGGGTGACGTGGCGTGCAAGCCACCAACTTCGCAGAGCGTGCTCACTACACTGCCCACGACCACGCGCATCTCAATCAAACGATGCCACACGTCCATAGCAGTTGGTACAACCGCTCGCACAAGTTGCTACATTGTGCCACGCGCAACCTGATGAAGCTCGCGCAAGGTGATCAACTAGTGTTCAAGACAGAGTGACGTGGCGCGCAAGCCACTAACTTCGCAGAACGTGCCAACTACATTGCCCACGACCATGCGCATCTCAATCAAACGATGCCACGCGTCCATAGCAGTTGGTACAACCGCTCGCGCAAGTTGCTATATTGCGCCACGCGCAACCTGAAGCGCGCGCAACCTAGAATAACTGCTAAACAGTTATTTCAAGAACTCTATAAATAGAGTTTCAAATTAATCTCAAAGGATGAAGAGTGATCATAATCTCCTGCTAAAGTGCTGTTGCATCCTCCAGAGGCTCGTGTCTTCGGTATCACATCGTCCAAGAGATAAAGTGATCGTCTTCTGAACAGATTCCTATATTTGTACTTCCCCAGAAATCAATTGTACTCCTGTACTCTTTTCTAAGTTTGTAATAAGACTTTTTGTTCTTCGCAAACAAATAGTACGGAATTTTCTACCCAAGCTCGCATCACTCCGATTTCTAAACATCGAGCATCGATTTCCTACACACATCCCAACATTTGTCGCACGGGGTCTGAGTCATTCAGCAAAGTCATCCTACGATAACTCACATTTCAACCAATTCCTCGACATATCAATATCACTCGTTCATCAAGCCATTTCGCATAGTCTATCTCTTCGAACACGATCGACATAATCCGCCTATCAATCCTTCCAAGTCAAGCACGCTACGATACAATTTGTTGCTAAGCCATAATTCACATTTCATATTTCCTAAGTCATTTATCCCAATTCACGTAATCGATCACAAGGTCATCTGACTTAACAATATGCCACGCTCCGATCTCACGCGAGTCCGATTATCTACGGTGGGCATGAATCACCATGTGATGCTCCCGCAGAATAATCATTCTCATCGGGACGTAACTCTTGTTCGAGTCTAGACTAATTCATTCTCGATGCGCGGATTGGACCTACTCAATCCTCAAGTTTAGTATTGCGCCACGCGCAACCTGAAGCGCGCGCAACCTAGAATAACTGCTAAACAGTTATTTCAAGAACTCTATAAATAGAGTTTCAAATTAATCTCAAAGGATGAAGAGTGATCATAATCTCCTGCTAAAGTGCTGTTGCATCCTCCAGAGGCTCGTGTCTTCGGTATCACATCGTCCAAGAGATAAAGTGATCGTCTTCTGAACAGATTCCTATATTTGTACTTCCCCAGAAATCAATTGTACTCCTGTACTCTTTTCTAAGTTTGTAATAAGACTTTTTGTTCTTCGCAAACAAATAGTACGGAATTTTCTACCCAAGCTCGCATCACTCCGATTTCTAAACATCGAGCATCGATTTCCTACACACATCCCAACATTTGTCGCACGGGGTCTGAGTCATTCAGCAAAGTCATCCTACGATAACTCACATTTCAACCAATTCCTCGACATATCAATATCACTCGTTCATCAAGCCATTTCGCATAGTCTATCTCTTCGAACACGATCGACATAATCCGCCTATCAATCCTTCCAAGTCAAGCACGCTACGATACAATTTGTTGCTAAGCCATAATTCACATTTCATATTTCCTAAGTCATTTATCCCAATTCACGTAATCGATCACAAGGTCATCTGACTTAACAATATGCCACGCTCCGATCTCACGCGAGTCCGATTATCTACGGTGGGCATGAATCACCATGTGATGCTCCCGCAGAATAATCATTCTCATCGGGACGTAACTCTTGTTCGAGTCTAGACTAATTCATTCTCGATGCGCGGATTGGACCTACTCAATCCTCAAGTTTAGTCGATCATCAATCGCAAATCCAAACATCCTCAAATTTTCCTTCGCATCAAACCAACAAGTCGAGACAATCAAAGTTGTTGCGTCCTGATTTTTCGAGTTCGATCATTCCCGCAACTTGAATCACCATGTCAGCGCTCACGCGGAACGATCGTCCCAAATCCGACGTGACGCATGTGCGAGGCTAGAGCTGCACTCGCACAAGACAAGATTGTCGACGTTGTGATTATCAACGCAACCATCAAGACACAATCATTTTCATCCAACATTCATCTCAATCAAAATCCTAAGTATAGCATTCAACCGAACATCAACACTTGCACAATCGTCATTCGCCGAGTCAGAGTACCCCCGAGTTATCGCATATCAATCTTTGATACGCCTCAATACCATCGATGATATGCGTAACCTGACGATCTTCCTTTGCAACGAATTTCGAGTCGTGCGAATGATGCTATCGTCCGACTGGATAATCTCCTCGACATTCAAATTCAAGTTCGATCATTATCCCTCTTATCATTCACAACATCAATTTCCTCAAACACAAATTCACGTATTGTTCATCCGTCTATCTTAAGTCATCGAGCAATATTTTTCTTCAAATCGCATCATTCCTTTGCTAACTCAAATCACCGAGCAACATTCAATCCAATCCTTAGCGTCATTTGTGTAACTTCAAAATTCAACTTTTTCATGCACGATGTCATCCGATCGTGCTAACTTTTCGTATACGATTCTTATCGATTTCCTCGATCGAGTCATCCATTCGCACACCTTAACTTTTCTTCGATTTCAGTTTCACCTACTCAATTATTTTCGCATTTCATACTCGCGCAATCCTCAATCCCGTGCACGTTCCGTGCGCGTCAATTTCTAGGTTGTTCGAATCAACTCGTCAAATCTCAAGACTACAACTTATTCAAACGATACTCGATATACGGCTTTGCATACACGCGACACTTGCTGATAGACTCATTGACATCCCGTATCCTCAATCGATCGATCGACATCCCTGAGGGTATCGCATACACCACTCAGGGATGAAGTCTTTCAACAGATCCTCAACTTATCATTCGATTCACAATCTTTTTCCTCGAATTTTCGTCCGAACGATAACTTAAATTTCAAGCACGCTCATCTATAACGCACCGACGTTATCGTCGCTCGATAGTACCCCTATCGATAGTCATCCCCCTTTACTCAATCAAGTCCAAATCATTCTCGTCCGACACAATTCGAATCCTGCAATCGACTTTTCTAAGGTCGACGCAACTTTGGTGTATAAGCCCGGCCCGACTTAGCCAATCGTGCTACGTGAACCATCTTTTGTTTCTTTGTCAAAAACTGTTTTCCTAGGTTTTGCAAATTATTTAGACTTATTGTATGGACATCCCGTGGGACATTTGAAAGAGAGCGCACCAATGATATCAATTTGCGAAAGCAACATTCAGAGTTTGCGGAAACATCAGAGTTAAAGAATTCAATCGAAAGTCCAAGGACATAAAGCCCGTGCTCTGATACCATTATGTCACGTCCCGCTCCCGTAGGAGCGATCGTCCTCGCTAAGGCGTGATGCCGCACGAGCTTAGATTGCGCTCATGCAAGGCGGGTTCCATAACGGCTGATTTCAGCGGCTGCAACGGGGTCATCGCACAGAAGTCCTAAGCAGAAACATTGAATATGCCAGCGAAAATTTAGAACGAAACACAAGTTACTCAAAAGATGATCTTTATTGATATTGGAACAAAGGTTACAATGGGACGCAAGGCCAAGATTACAATCACTCAAGCTCACTCATCTCACATTACAAGTCACTCAGCTCTCTCTCTCATCTCTCAATACAATTGAGTAGGCCAGTGGATGCTTCGGAAGGCGACGTCCATACATTATGTCCCGTATAAGTCTTGACTACACGCGACCGCACGCCTCGAATCGCCAAGGAATTCCGTGCCTCGACGCATCCAAGCGAGCTCCGCGCCACGAGCTTCTACCTGTGCATGCACATAAACACTGTGTGGGTGTCAGTACTCAATTGTACTGGTGGAATGAGCTCCTCGCCCACCCATAAAAAACCAACACGTTTGATTTACTTTGTGTAACTTGGTCCCTTTGTATTGTCTTTCTAGTCATGCCTTAGAAATCAGTTTTTGGACAGACGCCTTGGCATATTTTGTGTTTCCAGACCATCACGTGCTTGCAATAACAACATCAACTCATACTTTGCCTCCAGACCCCTTCTCGTATCAACGACGTTAACCTATCAAGTCGTGTTTGCCTTACGGCCAAAAATCAGAGACACGACTACGCGATAGTACCTAATTTCCTTGTGACCGTGCTACAAATCCATCGTGTCGTGCCTCGCAACTCAGTGTGACAAAACCATATCGTCGCCTCGCGGCCCTTACTGACTTGCCTGTACTTGTGTTATGACAGCGCGGCCGTGCCTCATATATCGAGGTCGTACCCTGCAACTCAATATAACATGACCAAACTTGCCCTACGACCCACCTTGACTTAACTCGCACAACTCAAATCTTACTTATGCAACTCTATATCGAGGACCTAACACTCGACGCCACACCTTGTGCCAAAGCACGTCACCTACGTTGAAGCCAAATCTTAGACCCAACATTGTGTTCTAACTGTACACTCATTCAACTCGACTCAATCTAAAGGCACACACGCGGGTTGCCGCCATGCCGACTCATCTATATGAACTAGTCACTAGCGTCCAGCGCTATAATGGACTCCCTTTATAGCTTTTGATTAGACGGACGCTCCTTGCCAGCGCGAGTAGCGAGCTCCGCTGCAAGCCCCCGCCTAACCCGTGCGGTCATCCAGCACAGCTATGATGTCTACTATCGAAACGGTCTCGTTGGCCGCCTGGGTCGCCGTTCGAGAAACTTTTTATTTTACCCTGTACAAGTTGTCCAATGACCATGCAAGACTCGACTCAAACTGACGTCTCGCACAGTCTTTCTACTTCTAGTGTTACCATCTTTTTCAGGGCCAAGTTCAATACTTCTCACATCTGAGACCTCGTCTCGACGACCCACGGTCGCGAGCATTCTTCTTTCTTGCACTATCATTCCACTCAACTTAGGAATGCCTATTTGAAAGCCCCTCTTTCCAAACTCAATAAATCAACCGTGGCTCGTGCCTTAAACACTAAGTCCGTGCATCGTGCCTTAAACTCACTTGAACTCTATGCGACACCACCGCCCAAGTCATACTCTATATGACAGGCCTTATGATCGTAAAACCAAGTAATTTCGACAACCGCAGATTACGCGGGACAGTGCTTAGAATGCCTCTGATAGCCTAACAAAACTTAGCCTAACTTAATCGCACAATGATTCGACGAGCAAAGGCTGCGTCAAGCCTTGCATCGAGGGAATGTGTCGTGCACGCGATCGACTTTGAACAACCAAGTTATTTGGGTGCCTAGACTTATGTCACAAGCCGCACGATGCAACTAAGTTCATGGGGCGAGCAAAGGCTATACCAAGACTTGGACGATGAGACCGTGCATGCTTTATCAAGCGTTATGCGGACGACGCCTATGACTTAGGCTAACTCTTAGCTTTGTGGCGAAGACCACCTTTTTCTTCTTCCAAGCCGCGGGACGAAGGACCGAGTGTCATTTTCAAAGCACGTCGTGCACCAACTCTAAGCCGACCTTTGGACCTTTCCATATTCTAACTCGGGATTATTTCCTTAACTATGTGGATTCGTCTCTTTTATTATCAAGCCTACTTGTGCAAGTTGAAAACATGCGAATTATTATGTGAAGGCTAAGATGAGGCAAGTTCACAGAAACTACCCCACATGTGCGAGGAGTCGCCTCGACCGAGCGGACCTCCGAGCAAGCCGTTGCAAGGCTAAGTCCGAACGCCGTCGGCGTTTCGATTCCTCCGATTGACTGAGCGGGACGGGACACTACAATAACAACCCCATAAGGCTACACCGCAACACAGTCCCAATCGAAAACTACTTGTTTCTCTTAACCTACCTACTGCACAACCCAAAACTTTAGTCTTGAGGCCCCCATCTTGCCGCCTTGAGGTCCCTCCTAGGCCTTTTAGTACTTTGCCACCTCGCGCCGCCTAAAAAGATGAATCATTTACCCGTTATTGATACTATGACTTATTACTTGCTTTTAGACAAAATACACCAGTGTCAATATCGAGTAATATGTGCGCTTCTCTCTAGTTTTCTTTTAAGTTTTTCTTAATATTACTGACCAGGAAAGAGAGCCCCAATTTCTATATAGGTCATTATTGGTCGCTATAGGTAAGGGTCAGTTTGGGATCGTTATAGGCCAATCCGATATGATGCGGTCGATATCAGCCAATACTAATGTAAATATTCTTTAGTGACCTGACCGTCCATATGAGAAGAATCTCATAGCGAACACAAAATGACCCAACATAAAGATCCTGTCGAACACCGTTCCTTCTCACTCTTAGGGTCAAAGTTCCAATTGTTATACCATGTGCCCCAATATCATCTTATCTAACTTTTAATCGAATTTATGCTGATTAATGGGTTTAGATATGTTCACCAATGATTTTGGTTTGGGTTTGGCTAACTAGTGGGTGTGGGTGTGGGAGTGGATTTTGGATAGTATGATCCAATAATCCATAAACCCACTACCCATTAAGATGACCCTTCAACTTTGTAAACTCCAAGGCACTATTTTGCATGAATGACCAGATATTACTGATCAATAATTGATGGCCATAACCCCCTCCATTATGGAGAAGGGTAATTCTTCCACTCGGCTAGGTGAATTATGTTTCCGTACTCAACAAGAACCAAGGTTCTAAACGGCGGTAGGCGGGTGCGTGGCGGAGAGAGTCCGCCTACTGCCTAGGCCGCCTAGGCGGTCGATACATTTTGAACATTTTTTACTATTTTACCACTATGTTTTGCATAATATGCATATTTTAAGGGTGTTCCATGCATAACTAAGTTGTAGAATGAAGATTTATAAAGTTTTAGTTTCGTAAAAGTGAACCATAGGCCCATAATGCTTATAAAAAAATTTTGGTCAAAATATCTTGTTAGGTATTGCTCCACCTAGACGTCTGCCTAAGTCGTCTCACATCCGCCTATGCCGCCAACCTCCGTTGGCCGCCTACTCCACCGCCTACCGAAAAGCAGTGCGGTGAGAGACCGTCTACCGCCTAGGCGGGCTAGGCGGCCGCCATTTAGAACACTGACAAGAACTGATTGAACTGACCCACAACATTTCAGGTATTGGGGATCATGCAGGAAATCCTGAACATTAGAGGCTCAATAGAATTCAGAGGAAGAAATCATCAATTCTTTAAGGTAATCATTTTATCTAAGCTTTAGTATTTGTGAATTGTTATGAAACATATGAGAGAGTAATTTGTAACCTTTGGAACTGTATCATTGGTTGAGTACCGATGGATGCAATATATTGTCAATGTAGGGAAAGTCACGGACTCAGGATGCAATATATTGCATCAATGATTAGACAATTTTTCAATCTCTTAAAAGCAATCAACTGATAGTTTCAGAGTGGTGGTCTAGACACCCCCTCTTAAACCTACATTAAGAATATAATAAACAAACCAAGATAGTAAATACAAAAAAGACACATGAAGTACAGTTTTGTGACTGTGTCAATGCACACAAGGGGACTACTCTACTCTCAAACTAGACCAAACAATATCCTCAATAAAAGGGCGTTCAAGTGCCTCTAAGCTCCCGCTTATGCAAGGTCTGGAGAGGGTCAAGATGTACGCAACCTTATCCCTATTTATATGGAGAGGTTGTTTCCGTGATTAGAACCCACATCCACCAGGATGCAAGCAACAAGCCTTACCGTTGCATCAAGTGTCGCCCTATTTCTAAAAAGAAAGGTATTTTAGAATACCTCATTTTAAATACCAACAGGAATCTGGGTCCTGCAAATCATGTTCCGTCGGCCTGGTCATGAGTACCTCATGACTGCCAGCCAATCAAATAGAACCTCAAACAATATCCTTAATAGCTTATGAAATTTATTTACAACAGTAACATGTAACAAAATCATCCATTCCACAAGGAATGTAGACAACCTGACAAACAAGGTATTAAGGTAGTCCTTTTGGAATTATTCAATAATTAGCAGCCACACATGTACCATTAATTGTGTTTGGCTATCTAAATAATTAAATCAAATTAAAGTGGTCTATTTGGAAAAAGGCTTAAGGGTATAATTGTCATGGAAATAATTTGTAGATTCCAAAAATAAATCTAAGTTGATGAGGGGCCAAATTAGAAATATTAAAACATATAAATATATATGTATTTATTAGGGTTATGGTCCCCGAGTTATACGGCACTAAAGAGAATGTTTCCTCTTTTTCTCTTATGCATCCTCATCAACAGAAAGAGAGAGACAAAGGATACAGATTCATCTTTGGCATTAAGGGTCGTAGCAAGTTGGAAAATCAAACCGCACAAAGAGAAGATTTGCTACAAGATCTATCAAGCCCGACAATGGATTCATGTACGCTTCCACATTTATTTTTGTTCTTTATCTCATGAATCAACGAGTTAATTATCAGTTCAATAATTTTTAGACTGCCCTTGTATTTTTGTCGTTGTTGTTGTTGAACAACTATATGCTCCTTTTTTAGTAGTATGTGATGTGGAAAGATCTTTTAAAGATCCAATCTTAAACTGCACATTTATTTTGATAAATATGCTTGTTATCAAAGTTTTTAGGAGAACTGCTGTTGTTGGTTATTATTTGTGATAGAAATTGGATTAAGGTGCATTCAGAACATTTTCTGTCAAATTCTTATGATTGCATTGGCTATAAGAATTTCGTAGATAATGGCTCTAGCTTTGGGGTCTATATGTCTTCTCAGGAAGGATTTTGTTAATAAAAATTATGCATTTTTTTATAAATTTAGTTCGATAAATTCATGATTTTAGTTATGCAAAAAGCATAATAATAAAATATGGAACTCCATGGCATTTCTTTTAAGTGTTGGAGTATTTGTATCATGTTCTTTATGTTGTTCTCTGGATGCATATTTTCAGTAGATTATTACGTGAATATTTTATTTGTGTTATAATCTTGTAAATATGCATGTACTTATTTGTGTTATAATCTTGTAAATATGCATGTACATAAAGATTTGGATGCATATTTTCATGTTCTTTTTTTGGAACTAGCAATAGTTGTCTAACATTCTAAATAGACCCATTGAAACAAGATGTAGCCAAAATGACCTCTCTTGCGTAGATAATCTATGAGCGATGTCGGAAGTTTGTGTGCGTACATTCATACGAGTATTAGCCGACCCAAAGGAAGGTTAATACTTGGCCGAAATGCACACATACATGTGGTGATAAATGTGTGCCAATTGTAAAATTTACATGTGAATAATAACCCGATCCAAAGATAGACTTATTATTTAACATGAATTATTGTAAATGTTTGATCATTACACCAAAAGTATCACTTACAATTAATATTATTGTCCAAAATTTGATATTAACGGTGTACTAGGTATCGTGAGATGAGGTTCACCATTATTTGAACTTGTTTGACTATTATTTTTGGATTATTAATTAGAGCATGTTTGTTTTGTTGTTTTGTTCTCTTTACAGCTAATTTGCTATAATATATGCTAATCTGAATTCAATTTTTATGCTTAATGGGACAAGCTTTAAGGGCAAAAAGAAAAAGAATAAAGTTGTTGCTAAGATTCCAGCTAAAAAAAACAATATAAAACTAAGGATTATTTCTTTTGTGACAAGCCGGAAGACGTAAAAAAGAAAAGTACAAAGTACCATGCATGACGTGTAAAGAAAAGTACATTTCTAAATTTAATCTGTTCTAAGGTTAATTTAGCTTTAGTACCTAGAAACACATGGTGGTTAGATTTTGGTTCTACTACCCACATTAGTGTTTCTAGACAATGTTGCCTGAGCTACCGAAAGCCAAGTGATGGTGAAAGATACATCTATGTGGGTGACAACAAGTCGGTAGAGGTGGAAATAATAGGACATTTTAGGTTATTATTAGGAATCGGTTATTATCATTTGAATTTGATAGACGTTTTTTCTGTATCGTCTTTTAACCGAATTAATTTTAGTTTCCATATTGGACAAATCTAGTTATCATTGTTCATTTGGAAATAATAAGTTTAGTCTATCTTTAAATTCAAATTGGTAACAAATCCCTTAATGTTTATGATAACCTATATTCACTTGAAACTATTACATCTTACAATGAAACCTTGCATGTAGAGTCACGTGGTACTAAACGGAAAAAATAACCTCATTATGGCACAAATGGTTAGGTCACATCTCTAGAAATAGAGTTGAACGACTTGTGTTTGATGGGTTTTTAGATTCCTTTGACTTCATAGAATTTAATGTCTGTATTGATTGCGTAAAGGGAAGATAGACCAAAATTGTAAGCAGTTACTTTATTGGCTATGCTGACAGATCAAGGGAATAATAATTATACAATCCCACACAAATAAAAAAAATTGAGACGAGAACTGTAATATTTTTTTACGATGTTGAGTTTGGGAGAAATAAAATCAGAGACATTATCTTTGAGGATGAATCGATTTTGATTCTTAATATCACTTTTGACGATGTGTAGGATCCTATACCTGTCAAGTGAATTCGGAAGTCGGAACCTCAACAAAACAATGTCGAATTATCTTACAAGTCGATGTTGAACTACCTCAACAAGACAACATAGAGACACCCCCCACTCAAGATAAGATAATTATTCCTGAGGAACAAACTCAACAACCTCAAGAACCGGTGTTGTTAAGATGGTCCACCAGAGAAAGGAGAAATGTAATTTCGGATGATTTTTTTATATTTCTGCAGAAACATGAGAAATACTGTAATATTGGAAGATGATCCAATCAACTTCCATCAGGCCATAGGAAGTTCCAATTCTCAAAGTGGATTAATGCAATAAATAAGGTATATAAGTCTATGTAAGACAATAAAGTTTGGAAACCTGTCTCATTATCAAAAGATCCAAAGCCCATTGGTTGCACATTTAAAACTAAGAAGGATTCGAAAGGTAATGTGGAGAGGTATAAAGTACATCTTATAGCTAATGGCTTTACTTAAAAGTTAGGTATTGATTTTAAAGAGACTTTCTCTTCAATATATTTGAAAGACTCTTTTAAAACAATCATAGCACTTGTTGCACATTTTGATCTTGAGTTACATCAAATTGAGGTCAAAATGACGTTTCTCAATGGTAACACTAACGAAACATTTATATGGTGCAACCAGAAAATTGTGTGTCGAGAGGCCCAAAGGATATAATTTACAACTGACAAAATCTGTTTATGGACTCAAAACAAGCTTCTCGTCGATGGTACTACATATTTCACCAAGTGGTTACCTTATTTGATTTTAAGATAAACACTGGGATTAGACATATTTTTCTAGTTTTGTATACGATTAAAGTACTAAATGCAAACTAGTAACATGTCGCTAAAAGAGACAAGTTTAGTCTCAATCACTGTCCTAAGAATAGCCTTAAAACTTAAAAAAAAAAAAAATAGATTCCTTGTTCATTAGTTGTAAGGAATTTAATGTATGCTTAAGTGTGTACGCGTCCGGATGTTATGTACATAGTTGGAATGTTAGACAGATATTTAAGCAAACCTGGGATGGATTATTGGATACCAGCCAAACGGGTTACTTAACTAATTTATAAAGAACAAAAGATTATATGCCCTTTATAGAAGGTCGGATAATTTTGAGATCATAAGGTATTTCGACTCCGATTTTGCTAGATGTCAAGACATCAGGAGATTCACATCAGGTTATGTTTACCAGTTGACTAGTGGAGATATATCTTGGATGAGTATCAAATAGACACTCATAACTTCTTTCACCATGGCAGCAAGGTTTATAGCATGCTGTGAGGCATCCATTCAGGAAATATAGTTATAGAATTTTGTCACAAGGTTGCGCCTACAGGAGGGTGTTCAAAGACCACTCAAATTATAGTGTGACAATAATTAGCAATACTGTATTCCAATAACATAAGCTCTTATAAGTCAAAGTATAAAAGTTACTATTTGTGAAGGAAATAATTCAGAATAGTTAAGTGTTCATTTAGTACATTAGGACAAACTCCATGTTAGCGGATCCGCTCACAGAAGTGTTACCACTCAAGGTCTTTCACGAGCGCACTGCTCATATGCGTGTTATTTTATTTGAGGATATGACAATATAGTGAAAGTTTGTATTTTATGTATTTTGGTGCTATATATTTGGATTTGGACACATTTATGTATTAAAGTATTTTGAATATTTATCTTATCAGATATATAAAAAAATTCAGTTCATTCTATTTTCATTACGTTAAAGTATTGATCTCAATAAAGTAGACCAGTTGAAAATAGACATACGTTGATCACATTGCGTGTAATTCCATGCTATGCATCTATAAGGGCTGTTTGGCTTACAGAAACTGCCAAGTAAGTGGGTGTTTCTGCAGCAACTCATCGGAACTCACGACACTTTCAGCGTTTGGTTGACGCTGGAATTCGGTGGTGCAAGTGTCTAATCTTTGTAACAGTAGTTGCAGCTTCCAACTTTTTTGATGCAATCAAGTTGCATCAAAAAAGGGCAACAAGTGGCCAGCAAGTGGGAAGGGTCCGCACCGTCTTGTGGGACGAGGTGGAGGTTTGGAGCCTCCGTCGGGAGAGGCGGTGGACGAAGTGGAGGTCCGGAGCCTTCACCGGGAGAGGCGGTGGAGGAAGTGGGGGAGGTGGCGGTGCCGAACCTGGCGGGAGAGGCGGGAGAGGCGGTGGAGGAGGTAGTCGGAGCGCGAGCGAGAGCCGACCGCCGGCTCCGGCACGTCGCGGGAAGAGGTGGAGGTGTCGAGTCTCCGCCGGATCCGGCGCATCGCGGGAGGAGTTGGAGGTGTCAAGCCTCCGCCGGATCTGGCGCGTCGCGGGAGTGGCTTCCGAGTGGAGTGGAGGGAGGAGGAGTTGGGGTGGGCGGCTGTTGTTGGAGGGAGGAGGAGGAGTTGGGGCTTGTTGTTGTTATTCTTGTGAGAGAGAGAGATGTATAGTGATAACGAAGAGGATGGGCTGCTTTGGTACATTCATTAATTATGTAATTAATTTAATTATAATAATAATTAATTTAATTTGCCTTCAATAGAAATTTAATTATAATTTAATTTGTTTAATGATGATAATTAATGTGTTTTTTTAATTATTAATTTCTTCAATAGAAATTTAATTATAACAACCGAACTTCTTCTTTTTCTACTTTCAACAACTATCCAAACAACGAACTCATTTTTCTTCCACTTGCATTAGGCAAAAAAATACTCTATCCAAACACATTTTGGAAAGTGCCACTTGTTGCAAGTCCACTGAAACTCAACTTGCTGCAAGTGCCACTTTTACACTTTTACAGAGTTACCTCTATCCAAACAGCCCCTAATTGATTTATGTCGTTTAGCTATATTGGTATATGTGACTATTGATGGTTTAGTTATGCTAAATGTGACGAATGCCACTTTGCTCCTATATTTATATGTTAATGGACGAGATTGTTCAGATATACCTTAAGGATTAGATAGCAATTTTTGAGGTCATAAAGTTAACACAGTTGTAAGGGTTACATATGTGGCACGGTGAGAGATTGTTAAAATTATTCAATAATTAGAGACCACACATGTACCATTAATTGTGTTTGGCTATCTAAATAATTAAGCCAAATTGAAGTGGTCTATTTGGAAAAAGGTTTGAGGGTATAATTGTCATGGAAATAATGTGTAGATACCAGAGATAAATCTAATTTGATGAGGGGCCAAATTAGAAATATCAAGACATAAATATATATGTATTCATTAGGGTTATGGTCCCAACTTATACAGCCACCAAAGAGAATATTTTCTCTTTTTCTCTTCTGCATCCTCATCAACAGAAAGAGAGGGACAAATGATTCGAATTCATCTTTGTCATTAAGGGTCGTAGCAAGTTGGAAGATCAAACCGCACAAAGAGAATATTGCTACAAGCTCTATTAAGCCAGACAATGTATTCAGGTAAGCTTCCACATTTATTTTTGCTCTTATCTCATGATCCAACGGGTTAAATTTTTCAACAAGTCCTAAAGAAGTATTATATAATATCAAGAACTTTCCATTAAGAGTCAATTAAACTCAAAATTCCAAAAAACTTCAAAATAGAAAATGACTCCTGCTCAATCAACCAGTATTTAATACAGTAACTATATAAATGCAACAAAATAACTGGGAGTAATATACCAGTACAACATCTAGAAGCAACATATAATCATGAATATATTCACCGGTCTACAAGGCACACCTGCACTACTATTTTTGTCAGAGGTAGTGGAGGTAAAGACGATGCCGCTCTTTGTGCAAGATCCTGAGCCATCCTCTTGAACTCATTTTTCATTAGTTCTTCACCAAAATTTACTGAGCAAACCTGCATCAGTCAATTGGAAATTGCTCCTATTACAAATAAACCGTGATTCACGAAACTAAACTCAATTCATGACTTTCACTAGAGCTCGTGCCAATTATCAGAATTTTTAAGTCAAAGTCAGCATTACAAGTCAAAAGAATTAATTATACACGGTAAGTTGTCCTTTTCAAGAGTTCAATGAGTTAGCTGATTATAAACAGAATATGCGATATACAGGTCCTACCGACCACCGTTTCCCAGGATTATACAAAGTTTTTCTTTTTTTCTACTAGACCCGAACCTGAACGATAAGCATGACTTCTGCAATAGCCGCATCCGCATTTTGAGCAATAGCAGATTGACCTGGACTCCTTCCCTCACGAACCTAGGCAAAACCTCAAGTGTGATTTATTTGGTAATAGTTATAAAAATGGATGATGATAATGGGTGATAGTATCTCACAAGGAACATAAAAAATATAGGTAAATATGTAAATTATTAAAATATTCAGGTCAATAGAATATGTTTAACTTGTGCAAGATAAAATATTTCAGATATTATGAAGTGCATAGATAATAAACGTAACAAATTATCGTACCGTGAATTGACGCCAAAATCCAGTGTTATCAACTCTGTTCCAGATAGGAAATTCTGAAGATTCAAGGAAGTCCTGAAAGATAAGAGCATATTGGCAGGAGATTCTGGAGATATTTGGGCAGTCAACAGGTTCTTCTACTGCTGTCATACCTTCCCTGAAATATCAAGATCAAAATATTCAGAAAACCACTAACTAGCTGTATAATTTATAAGCTTCTGTAATCAAGAGTCAAGAACCAACCTGAAATTTCCAAGCATAAATCCCACTGTTCGTTTACCCTTTACTGAATGACCCACAGAAAACTCACATTTGTTCCGGTACCCAGCAATCAATGGTGATTCTAAAATACCTTCAAGTTTGCATGGAAGACCACCTACATTATATAAGATGAATATTTAATGAAGAAATGTCGGTGCACTTAAAGATAGAAATCATAGGTGATATGCCAGACCAAGGTCCCATAAGTGTCAGAATAAGCCGATAATAGAAATCTCAATTTTGTAAGCAATGTAGTATACCGTCTATTTTCTCCCATTATAATGTTGAGAAAGGAGTTGAACTTTCTCATTATGACATAGATTTTTCTTTTATAGGAGATAGGAACATATCCCATCTTCTCAAAATTTGACATTAATATCTTTCCTTAAAATTGTTAGCGGAGAGAAAGCAATGAACATACCCGCCTCAAATCCAGATGTTTTATGGAAACATGATACGGAGGGATAAGCTGCATTCAAGCTTTGAATCATTGGCCTGTCAAGGACATCTACCTCCTCTTCCTTCCTACAACCAAATTCATCCCCGGGGCCCATGGATCCCTTGAGATGGTTCGATTGGCCAGAAGGAGGAAGAAGGGTAAAGGGTATGGATAAGAAGAAGCTAGTGGGGTAGGCAGCAAAGGAAGGGGAGTGACAAGGGAGAAGATAAAAGGATTACTTTCAAATAATTTAAAAAGAAAAAAAGAAGAAGACATAATTATTTACAAAAGGTACGTGTTTTAACTGCCTTTTAATTAACTTTTTTTGTACTTGGGAAGAGCAAAAGGCACCAGGAGCAAACTACATTTCCCTTACAAAAATCTATACGTAATTACCTACCTGCCCTCATTAAATATAATGCACAATTTTAATTAGTAAATTTAGATAAGGGCGTATTTGGAAGAAGAAAAATTCACGGTGAAGTCAACTTTTCTTATTATATAATAGTATAGATTATATTCTCTAATTAGATTAAAGGACAACCAAGTCAATGAAAGACATGAACTAAAAAGTAATAGGTTGAGCAACCAGCTCTTGCATACTATGACGTGCCAAATAACCATTCTTCAGAACTAGCCGGGTCCTAGTAGGCAGTAGCAAATGTATCTTCAATTCTATGGGCAAGGGCCCTTCTCTGTGAATACCATTGAGCATTAGGCTTCAAGTGAAGTAGAACTTGCAAGGAAAGTAATGATAGTAATAACAACAGCGACAACAACAACACTAATAATAATGAATGAGGTCACCAAAAACAGTGTTATTATAACCATTAAAACCAACAATAAGGTTATACATGAAAGAATGTAACAATGCTAAAGCTGGATGAAAGAAAGATCGGATGTGAAATTTTTCTTAATTCAACTTTCGAGTATAGGTCCCCAAAGGCAATGACCTGGAAATTACCTATGTCACGGGATTTCAAAATCCACTCTGGAAGTGGAACATCATCTGGACAAGCCTTGCGTGTATTCCGAGTCTACAATAAAGAAATCCACATGCTCACTTCATGACAAAAAACAACCAAAAGTAAATATTAAATAGTGGAAATCCGCAAGACAGGCGTCTATAAGAACACATTAGTTGCAAACTTGCAATAACATAAAAAATAGATTATCAAGCATAAGAATATAATAGGCATATTCTCTTACAAGTCGTTTAAGCATTTGTGATAACGAACTCTTTTTGTGCTCTAGTTGGTCGTTATAGGGCATATGAGCAAAGGGGGTGACAACATCACAAACACTTCTCGTCTTTGGACCCAGCCGTTTGGCTGCAGAGTTATCTTTACCAGTATCATCATTATCCTCGGCAGAGTTGTCTTCGTTCCCTTGGTAGGTTTCATTTATTATAGCCGTATGTTGTTTCTTCTCATAAGATCTGTGGATAGTATCTGCAACTTTTATTTGCTTTCCGTTGGTAGACTTTTCATTCAAAACCTATCAAACGGAACTTTTTATGTAATATAATGAAGTGCAATAGCATGCATTGGAAGTGCTACACTTATGTTGCAGTATTGGAGGGTACCTCAATAGCACTTTGCACCTGCTCAGCATCCTCAAAAACCACAAAACCCACATTCATTCCCTTCTTCTTTTTTGCTGCTTTATATTGAATCCCCTGGAAAAGAAATATTAATGGTAAACCTTCTTTAGACAGACTAGTGATTTACGTATAAAGCTACACAAGAATCCTTAGCACAGAGAAACAATTTGAAAGAAAAAAAGAAGAAGATTGACAGAAAGCAATCTTGTATGACAACATTATCAAATCCTAGCACCTCCTCCCTTTCATTGGTTTATATTTACATGAGAGGTGATATATATATATATATATATATATATATATAGCCACCTCACCATGAGGTGGCACCTCACCTCCCTTATTCTCTCTCTCTCTCTCTCTCTCTCTCTCTCTCTATATATATATATATATATATATATATATATATCAACTACAACCCAGCGAGGATTACGGTATCGACGAGGTGATCCAAAGCATAAAAAGGAGGAAAAGCAACGGAGTAATCCGGTACCAAGGTGGTCAAAGGCGCAAGGCGCACTCGAGGCGCAAAGGGTCCACATCGTCCGAGGCGCAAGGCGCACTTAAGGCGCGCGCCCGAGTGAGGTGAGGCGCAAAATAAAAAATAATAAAAATATACATAAATAAGTAAATAAATTATTAATGTAAGAAATAAAATCAAATAACATATTACAACCAACAAAAACATGTTAACATAACCAAGTGAACTAGCATAGCAACAATAGAACTCAATGAAACTAACAAGAATTTGTAATTTTCCTACCACGCTTTTAGTAAAGATTAGTTTTTCAAGTCCAACTGTAGCCAACTTTGGCAACCGTGGAAATGGCTACCTCCGTCCCACTTGTATGAGGTAAGGGCTATCTCCCAGCCTCAATTTTTCTTGTAAAAAAACAATAAACACATAAGTTGCGCCTTTTCTTGGTTGTTCTTTGCTGAAAGGCGCACCTAAGGCACGCCTTGGGCGCGCCCGGGGAAAGGCGGCTCGTCTAGTGAAGTGCGAGGCGCAGATGCCGTGCTTTGCTCCGAGGCGCGCGTTTAACTACCATGTCTGGTACTGGAAGGCGAGACTCGGGCTAGCTGCCGCGGTATGGCACGTCTGGAGAGAGAGGAATGCTCGTATATTCGAGTCTACGCAGATCTCTGATAGGGGGCTTCTAAATAATGTTGAATGATACATCAATATATGCAATGTGGGAAAACATGTAGTTAATGTTTGCCTTGCCGCCAATGTTTTCATAAGCAAACTGGTAGAGCCCTATGCAATGTGGCGAAGCTTCATGTACATTCATGTTATTTTGTTTTTTTTTTTTTTTTCTTCTCAAATTACATCAGAGCCCTGTTTTCAAAATTGATTCACACATGGTGTTAGCTACTGGTCTTAATGTAAATTTTGTTCCTCACCTGAGCTTGGAGGAACTTGTTGAGGTCGTCGGTGACCCACCTTTTCGAGAGTCCGATGAGGCATTTGTCAAGAAGAGCTTCTGTATTTGCATCATCATCATCATCCTCCTTTGCTTCTGTTCCCACTCCGTTGTTGGGCCTGCTACGCTTCTCCTTCTTATTATTATCGGGTCGGAGTCGGGGCCGGAGCTCCGCCTCGCCGTGTGCGTAGCGGCAGGCCTCGCCGTAGCTGCACCTGCCTCCTCCGCCGCCGCGCGTGAATAAAGTGCATAGACTCGTCTTCCATAGCGGCGGCTTCCCACAAGAATCCGCTCTTTCCTCCTCCTCTTCACTCCTCTTGCGTTTTTCTTCGGAGACTTGTTGTTCCCCTGAGGAGAACATCCCTCCGTCCGTCCGCTGGGAAACCGGTGGCGGCTGTACCTCTTCTTCTTCTTCTTCGTTGAGATGGGTCGTCGGGTCGACCTCCATGGCTTTCCTAGTCTAGGGTTTAATCAAGTATGTATGTAACACTCGCAACTACCCACTCTCCACTCCACTTTTAGAGCATCTCCAACCCTATTGTCTTGTTAAATGTTGTGAGTCTTAGGTGGCTCCAATGTGGCATGAGCCACAAGACAAAGACAATGTCTTGTTTATGTGGCAAAATTATATCTCAAAAGACAATGAGATAGAAAAACTCTCTCCAATGCAAAAGTATTGAGGAGACAATAAAAAGTATTTTTTTTCCAACTTCCAAGGCAACTCCTCCACTTCTTCAACTTTTTTATAAATATTTCTATTCATAATTGATGATGTGGATACAAAGTCATTGTGAAGTACATTGTCTAGATCTAGACAACCAACTTCACATTCTCTTTGCCATGTCATTGACATGTCAACTTCATGTTTTATTCTACATTTGCATTGGAGAAAAATTTTTGGAATGAAAGTTTGTCATTCCTATGTGGCAACCATTTTTTCTAAACTCACAATAGGGTTGGAGATGCTCTTAGGGGCTGCTTGGCAATTGTAGTGGTAGCGATTATGAGGTATTTTTAGAGTACCCGTTATGATCAGAGGTCTGATTTTGGATGGTTTTTAAGTAGCGGCTTTTAAACCAGTCCAATCCATGCTTGGTAATTCACTAACCAGCAGTTCTGAAAATTTTTTACACGAATAAATTAAATAGGAAAGAGTTTTAGTAGTTATAATTTTATATTCTTGGTGAGGATATAAATGGAACAAAATAATAAAGCCGTTCAAAACCCACTGATTTGAGGTGTTTATAAAGCCACCCAAAAATATATTACACCGGTTTTGGGGGATTTTTGAGCCGACCAAAATCAGTGTCTCAAAAAATTTAACAAGCAGGGGTTTTCATAAACGATCGATTCAAAAACACTCCAAAACCGGTAAAAACACCGTTATCAAGCAGACCCTTAGGGTTTTTAGGGTTTCAGAATGGGAGAAGAGAGAATAAAAATTAGCAAATGAGTATTGATTGAGGGTTTGGGAGGGGGGGGCGTCTAGCCCCAAACAAAGGTGGGTTGTGCCCTAGTAAGGGCTAGCCTGCAATTGTTGGAGTGCCCTTAGAATTAGCCTTTATTGTGAATATTGTTATTACTAACTATGGTTAGTTGTCCAGCCCGTTGGACCGAGGGTGGGGATGGGCACGGTTCGAATCCATTCTTAGATGTTGCTCGTCATCCCCCGAAAAAAAGCACCTAAAAAAACCACTATGGTTAGTTCTGCCACGTCAATATTTGGTTGATGCATCTAGACCTATTCCAACAGAAGCGAATCCATTAGTTGGAACGATTCTCATAGCATTCGTCGAAATCGATTTGTTTGATGCCACAAAAGGTTATCGTATACCAAGTTTTTGACTAAGTCAAACTAGCCACCTAAGTTTTCGACCGAGTCTGACTCGCCACTAGCCTATTACATAGTACGTCGTCTAAAGAGAACAAGGCACTACAACATGGAGTTCGATTCGGTCTGGACCGACTTGATTTAAAAAATATTTTGATTTTGGGCTTCGACATTTAGCTACTTATAAATAATACTACAAAAGAAATTATTAATTTTTATTTATTTGATAAATTTTCTAACATTTTTATTTAATTTTAGAATAGATGTTTTTTTTAAAATATTTGATGACAGTGTTTGATATCTTCAAATCTTTGAATTTAAGATAAATAGATATAACTCTACAAGATTTCGTCGCTTCATTCTTCAGATTCTATAGCATTCTCTATAGTAAGAGCTTGAAAGTTCAATTCATAAACGTCAACATTTTGTCTCTCTTAAATGTTCCTTATGAACGCAATCTTAAAACACAAGCGCATATTTTCAAAGTTTATGGTAGAATAATATTTCTCTCCTTGTTACACTAAAGACAATATTCTGATGCTATCATGAACACCATGACCTTTAGAAGATCACGTGCCAAAGAAGAAAGTATATGATAAAATTTTTTTCATGTGCTCTTTACCACTTTAAAATTTTAAAAAAAATGATCAAAAATCTTTGCCATCTTTATCATTGGAGTTTAAATGCAATAAAAATTCTTGTGTTGGGAGAATTTTTCTTTTTTGTTTCTTCCTTTCTTGTATACTCCGAGATAACTTAGAAATTTATATTAAAGATGCTACTACCTAGAATGGTTGAAAGATGTTGGTTCGTCATAGTTTTTTCGTCATATAAACTAACTAGAACATCTAAACATTCTTTAATTTCTATATTTAGACTACATACATCAATGTTCATATTTTCATAAAAATTATCTAACAATTTAAATACACATTTTAATTTTATTTTAGGATATAAAATCGTAGGCAAGCTATATAAAAATGTATATCCGACCAATCTTTTAGAAATTTTGCTTTCATTTTAAGAATGGCATAATCAAAACCAGTAACATATCTATATTTTACATATGAATAAGAATTATTAATGATATACGTTAAAATTAAATGAGAAGTTGGATAATAAACTTTGGATAAACTACATGTAATGTTGTAAAATAATTCTAAAGTCGACAATTTGAAGTAGCAATCAACCAATCATTCTCAGTTAATTGGTAACCACTACTTGAATTTATATCATTATAGTGTTTAATAGCATATGAACATAATTTCAACATCAAATATATACAATTCAATCTACATGGTATATCCTTAAGAAATATCCTAAATTCCAAACCATATTGTGTATATAGCCCCCAACTCTTGTTGCATACTTGGTGAAGTGTGTTCAAACTAATTAGATATGTTCTAATATTTTCTAAATTCGTTTGAAAAGGTTGAAACAATTCTTGTACGATTAAATTAACATCCCATATCTTACATGAAAAAGTTGTATTCTAATATAGGCATAAATTATGATTTTCAAATATTGATACATGAAGTATTATTATTCGTATTATAAAAAAAAATTGGATTTTTTTTATTATGAATATTATATTCACGTAAAACTTGTAAGATGATTTCGCATATTGCACTTCAAGTATGGAATTATTCGTCTTAAACAAAAGATCCGTTTCTGTAAAAGTTATTTTGTATCTAAATTTTTACTGTCAGATTGTGGAAGAGCGACTGATCCACTTATTTAAGTCTTACAAAAAAAAAGATATTAAGTGGGTCGGGCAGCCCGAAATCTGGTCCAAGACAGGTCAACGTCCGAGTTCAACCCAACCCACACTTTCACTCTGGTCGAACTAGGTTTCCGGTCCGGATTGGGTCAGGTATGCTTCAAACGCATTGGCAACTCATTGTTCGATTCTCTACTGTCCTCCTTTCCCCCATTTCTTACAACAATAGTTGCACGTCGACAACAATGTTGTTCCCACGAGACTACTATTGTTTTTCTCATCATACACGGGAGGCACAGGGGTGGGGTGGGGTGGGGTGAGTCGGGTGGCGGTGGTCGTCGTCTCATCATACACGGGAGATCCTCCTCTCCCTCCTTCCCCTCTCCTCCCGCTGCCTCTACCCTCCCTCCCCACAGGCAAGCTCCACCTCCAGTCGGACCTCGACAATTTCCTCCCCCTCCCACAACCTCCACCACCTCAACCTCCTCCTATTCCTCAATTCTCATCATATCTCGTCCTATCGGTGCCCTCACATTCTTCTTCCTCCAACTCCGACCTCCTCTTCCTCCGCGACCTCTTCACCCATATCTAGAACTGACACCATCGACCTCAAACAGAAAGCCCTCGCCTTCCTCCTCCAGCTCCTCTCTTCCTCCTCCACCAACGTCTCCTCGCTACTCGCCGACGAGTGCGACCTCTCACTACTCGCCGACGAGTGCGACCTCTCCGTCCCCATCCTCCTTCCCCAAGCAATTTTCCTTCGCATGTTATTTTTAGGCCTATCAAAGGTCGTTCATTTAAGACTCAAAAATTCTAACGTCCAAGATACATAATGGACTATCAAAAATTTTGTACAGTCCTAAATGAATAACATATTTTCTTTAGGACTGTCAAAAATTTTAACAGTCCAATATATTGGTAGGAGTGCCAAAAATTCTTACATTCCTGAAGAAAAAAAATTGGACAACCCCGAGCAAATTTTTTGAGTGACAAAACTTGTATTAAAAGAAAAATTGGACAGCCTCGAGTAACTTTTATAGCGGCTTTATATATACCCCAAAAAAGATATCTCCTTGCTGCCCTTGTCACTGATGGTTGTGAACTATTAGATGCCAACTTCCAAATGAAGGGATAGGAGGCAGTAATGCATCCACAATTATTGCTCAACATCTTTTCATCCAACAAATGCTGCAATGGTTTAGAAGAATCTTGGAATAGTTAAAACAGAAAAAAAAAAAAGCCAGTATGTGTAATGCATATTTTTGATGTACAACTATATTGTTCTGAAGCTATTTATACAAGAGGTTATAAGCTGGTAAATCTTGAATTCGATGGAGATCCTCCAAACAAAGCTCCCTTTCGAGTTGGATCCTTGTAGCTTGTAACACCTCCTGAATGGAGCAACAATTACAAACAAGAGGGGGAAACAAAAGAAATAAAAAAAGGGTGCGGATATTCGCACCTCATGGACTACTATGGACACCCCATGGGAAAAAAGAAATAAAAAAAAATTAGAATTTCCTATTCTACCCCCCCTCCCCCTTCCCCATGCTCCCCCTCCTCTCTCCCCCCCCACCCCGACCCCTCCTCCTCAGGCCTCCTCCGACCCCCCTCCCGGGGGTGGTGGGGAGGGGGGTCGGAGGAGGAGTCCGACCCCGGGAGGAGGGTCGGAGGAGGGGAGGGGTGTCAGAGAAGGAGGGAGGAGGAGGGGAGGGGGACGTGGGAGGAGGGGAAAGGGGGGTAGGGGGGGGGGGGGGGGGGGGGGGGGGGTGTAGAATAGGAAATTCTATTTTTTTTTCTTTTTTTCATGGGGTGTCCTTAGTAGTCCATATGGTGCGGCTAGCCGCACCCTAAAAAAAAACACTACTATACTGCATGTATGGAGTCAGTACATTGAACTGCAAATAAGAAGCACGCATGGCAAGCCACTGAGCATCCATCATCTGAAATGCTATACAATATAATACATCAAAGGAGGATTCATCTTCTGTGATCAATAAGACAATTACACACCGTCAGGGCACAAAAAGAAATTGCAAAAAAAAAAAAACCCAAATGTCTCAATATACTCCTCACCTGAGAGTACCCTTATGAAGTTTGCTCCGGGCAAAGATTTGGGCTTTTCTGTGGAAGAACATGTACAAACAATAATAATATAAAGGAATATAACCAATGGTACAAAAGTACAAGTTCATTTGCTTCTTCAGATGATGAATCTACAACAATAATGAAATTTACGAAAATGGATGCAAATATTTGATATTCAATCTGATTTTTTTTTCCAGTTGCAAATTTATCCAACCACATGGAATTGTGCGAAGTTCGCCCTTCATGTGGTCAGTTTACGGCCTTTCAAGTGTCAAATGACTTTTCGTTTGGAAGATAAGACCTCCATATCGTTTAAAATTCAGATGTCTAACATGAGAGACATGCCGGAGACAATTTAGAAGGGATATATATCAACAAATATCATATTATATATGAACAAAGTTGTAATATATTGGTGTGTATAATATCATGAAACTTGTAAAATATTATATACAATACAAGGAGACACTCAGGTTCCCAGTATCGGTATAAGACATTTCCTACGAGTATTAGGTTCAGCAATATCCGCGGTTTGGATCTGAGTATCTATTTTTTTGTTATTGGAAAACAAATAATTATTAATAAGTTCCAAAAAATTACAACAATTTATTTTTACATTTATGCATAATTTCAAGTATTTTCGGCGTTGTTTCTTAGTATTTTCAAAATTGTATGAATTGGTTTACTTGCGATAAATAAGTTGTCTTTATTTACATGTTTTTACAAGCTTACTATGCTTTTAGACCCTTGCTGATTGCTCTTTTTGTTCAATTTTCTCTACCGAATTGACGGAGAAAGAGACCTCTAACGTCGGTATCGGTCGGTATCAGTCAATATCGTTAGCGGTCGGTATCGGATCAGGACATGCCAAATAGTACCGATATCGTCCGGATCGTATCGATATCCGCAGATACTGCAAACTACCAAGATACTTCAGAGAATACAAGAAAAGTTTGTCCTAGACTTGAGGGTAAATAAAAAGAGAATACAAAGGAAGAAAATTATACAATATATTCTCAAATAATATACTAATATTTTCTCTAATACTCCCCCTCAAGCTGGAGTGTAAAGAGTAGTGGAGTCTAGCTAGCTTGTCCATAAAAGAGATGAATACTTTTGATGACAATGCTTCTGTAAAGATATCGGCCAATTGAGAACTTAGAGGATCATGAGAAAGGGAGACCAGATACATGGATTACCAGATATCGTGTAAAGTAGCAGTTAACTTCAATATGTTTTGTCCGCTCATGAAAATACTGGATTACCAGATACATGGATCGCTGCCTGACTATCATAGTAGAGTGTAATAATCGAAGAGATAAGAAATCCCAAATCAGTAAGAAGAGATCGCAAACACAAAATCTCTGGTACTAGATGGGTAATAGCACGATACTCGGCCTCAGCACTGGAGCGAGAAATGATATATTATTTCTTGCTCTTCCAGGATACAAGATTACCACCAAATTAATAGTGGGATGCTAAAGAGATTAATTGTGGGATGGAGGTAAGCTTTGCAAGCGGCAAAAACATCTCAGCATAAACAATACCGTATTGTTGAGTAAAACCCTTGGCTACTAGACGGAAGTTAGACGCTCGACTAACCAGTTAGGATTGTGCTTTACATCAAAATCCCAACAACATCCCACAAACTTACCGGCTTAGAGCCGATAAGAGGCTTCGCCGGTGTCTAGGTACGAGTGTGCCGAAGGGCTCACAAGTCATCTTCCATAGCACCTCGCCAGCCAAGCGTTGAAGTGCTTCATGGACATTGTTAGGTATAGAAACATAGTTTAAAGGACAGTTACAAATGCATGAAAGCTTGGGGCTAGACGTGAGTGGAAACATATAGAGAAACAGAATATTTAGGACAATATCGTTTTGCTTTACGAAGTGCAATAGGAAGATAATCACTAGAAGGATTGTTAGCAGTCGATGTTGATGATCGGTGTTGATGGCTCAAAAGTGGACCGAGCAGGTTCATAGGAGGTCATTGTTTGAGGAACAACAATAGGTTCTTTACTGTCCCAAACTGGACGTTACTTTTATCTTCGCACATACACCTGAGGTGGCTTGTCGATTGGAATATGTGCTGATGGAAAAAAAAAATCCAAAGTGTGTACTATTGCAGTAGGAACAGATAATGACGGAGGTTGTAGTATAGTGCTAGTTTTTTTTTTTTCTAAAGTGACATCAATCGAATAATATATTTTTGTTATGAGAGAGAATAACACATAATTTTGAAAAACGGAAAGCATTTAACTGCAAGTGTTTATCCTAAGTAAGACCTAAGTTCAGCACAAAACACATACACCCAAATACTTTAAGAGGTAGAGGAAATAGTTCTATGGTAGGAGATATGAGAGAAAATAGAGTTTGATTGTCGAGATATGGAATAGGAATCCGATTTACGAGAAAACAAGTTATAAGCAGAGCGAAACTCCAATACAAGTTGGGCACAAACGTTGTAAACATAATAGACCGAGCCACATTTAGTAGATGACAATTTTTACATTCAATAATACCATTTTTTTGAGGTGTACACAATGTGTGATGAGCAATACCTTTTTCCTTCAAATTTTTTTTTGAAAATCATGACTAAAATATTCCTATCCAAATGAAAATACTATTTTATTTCAAATTGAGTGTGTATTTCATTATAGAATGTGCAAAAAAAAAAAAAACATAAAAATCAGAGCCATTAACAAGAAATAACCAAGTCATTCAAGAATACTCATCAATAAATGTCACAAAATAATACCGACATTTGTAAAACTAGAAACTTTTACCGGCCCCCATATATCTAAATAAACTAAATAGAAAGGAGAATTACTATGTTTGTTTAAGCGTCGTGGATAAGGAACACGGTGGTGTTTTCGTGTAGACTCACAAAAATATTATGAAAAAAACAACTCACAACTAGGAATAACATGTCTAACAATAGAGAGTGATGGATGTCCTAACTGACAATGCCATACATGAGGACCTATACATTAGGATCTATGCAGGGTAGTCAAAGGCGCAATACGCACTCAATACGCAAAATGTCCATATCGTCCGAGGTGCAAGACGGACTAAAGGCGCGTGCCCAAGCGAAGCGAGACGCAAAAATAAAAAATAATAATATACATAAATAAATTACTAATGTAAGCAATAAAACTAAATAACCAAGTGAACCACTAGCAGTCAACATAACTAATAGGAGTTTCTATTATTTCTATCCCGTTTGTAGTAAAATTTAGTTTTTTCAGTTTAACTATAACCAACTTTGGCAACCGTGGAAATGACTACCTCTCTCCCACTTGTATGAGGCACGAATTATTTTCACGCCTCAAAGGTTTTTGTATATAAAAAGTAAAAAATAAAAACCATAAGACGTGCCTTTTTCTTGGGGCCTTGCTGAAAAGGGCGCCTTTGGTGCGTCCGGAGAAATGTGCCTCGCCTAGTGAGGTGTAAAGCGCAGCTGCTGCGCCTTCCTGCAAGGCGCACCTTAGGCACGTCCGAGGCACGCTTTGACTACCATGGATCTACGGCAACTGAAAGTTTTGAATCCGAAGTCGGACCTCCACCAATTGGATTGTGTAGTTAGTTTATTAACATATAGTAGACTAAAAGGGAAAAAAAAAAGAGTTTCAGTCAGAGGAGAGGAGTATTAGAGAAATGTTATCAACATTGTCAACATGAACGTGAGAACAATCAGCAGTAGGAACATGAAAGTCAGATACATGAGTAAATGATGATAAAGAAGTGGCGTTATATAACCCGATGCTCCTGAATCTATAATCCAACTATGTTTAGTAAGCAAAACAAACATTAACTGTCTGGATAGAGTGTGTGGAAGGCTGAGCGAGTAGTTGACGTACAGCCTAACACTCAATAGTAGAAAGAGCACTGAGACACTCAATAGTAGAAAGAGCACTGAGATCAGGTAACATCATATGAGCCGAAAAGGAAGGATCAAATAAAGAAGAAGATTTATTCATTCAGACAAATAAACAAAACGACCAACAAGCTGGGCCTAGGAGTCGAAAGAGAGTTGACAGACGGAATCCGAGGAACCAGGTAGTCAATATGTCGAGCAATAACTGACATATGAGCCGAGAGACAAAATCCGAAGAGCCAAGAACCGAGGAATCAAGATAATGAGATCTCATGAAGATGAGACGGTGAGGAGACATCATGTGATTGGAAATGATACGAGGGTAGCGAGAATGAACCACACTTATACTAAGAACAAAGTTGGAAAAAGTATATTGTTGCACATATTATTCACAAGACTATATATATATATACTAAGAACAAAGTTGGAAATATATATATATATATATATATATATATATATATATATATATACACACACACACACACACAATACAAGGATAGACTTGAGGCTAAAGAAGAAAAAAAAAGAATACAAGAAACGATTGTCCTAGACTTGAGACTAAAGAAAAGGAGAATACAAGGAAAGAAAACTATACAATATATTCTATAATAATTATACAACATATTCTTTAATAATATATACTAAATGTTCTATCTATTTCTAATTTCTAATTTCTGAACATGTCCCAAAACTAGCTAACAACAAACATACACGATAACAATCCAAGTCTAAAAAGACTAGTAACATTAAAATCTTGTATCAAGTATTTAAAAGTGTCAAATGACTTTTTGTTTGGAAGATAAGAGAGCCACGTATCGTTTAAAACTCGGTTGTCAATTCTCAGAGACATGTCAAAAATATTTTATAACGCCAAATATTAAGGAATATATTACATAATATTATATACTAAAATTTCTATCTAATTTTAATTTCTAAATATACTAAATGTTCAAGATGTGCCAAAACAAAGTAACAACAACCATAACACGATAACAATTTAAGTCCAGAAAAAAAAACTAGTAACATTAAAATATTGTATCAAAGTAAATTAAGAGTCTAATTTACTTAAGTACAAACACAAACTACTAACTTGTGTATTCCTTTCCACTATTTGCCTTGATACTAATTATACGATAAACCCAAAATTCCTTGACATCTTAATCTAAAACAACTCTATTGGGTTAACAGGTCCTATATTGGGTTAACGGTTTGAGTCTCCTTAACCGTTGGAAGTCAACAAAAACGAAAATCATATTTTGAATATATCGGTTGATATATGTAATTCGTATTGGCCGAATATCAATTTTAACACAACATATCGGCCAATATTCTCTCTAAACGATATAATCGACATATGATATCATTAGGGTGACCTGTTAATCGTTTGAAGTAAACTTATGAAGCATAGGTACCGGCACAAGCACCGTACCCGGTTCGTCGATATGACAATTTCTTAAAATCCACAGTATGGGTACTGTATATATACATAAAAAAACAAATGGTCTATGTAATCACCACAAAAGAAATTTTAACAATTAATATGGATCTTGTGCAACTTGAGACTTATCTTATCACGTGAGGGTTTCATTAATTGAAAAGGATTTTTTTTTTCAACCAAGTATGGACTCCGGCAGAAAAAAGAAGTTCCAACTAGCGTTTTCACGGGGCAATGCACAAAGCGACGTGCACGCTACCCTTAATGACCAAAAACTAAGCAGCAAGCTACCTTTCCTCTCTCTCTCTCTCTCTCCTCTCTCTCTCTCTCTCTCTCTCTCTCTCTATATATATATATATATATATATATATATATATAAACAAAGACCACTGAAGACTATTACATCTTCATGACTTGGTAAGTAAAACCAAGAGTCTAAACTTCTTCACCATCGTCATCAAATGAATTTTAGCCTAAAAACTTTGTAGTACAACGTTAAAATTAAAGAACTTAGATTTCTAAAACAAAAGTTTCCATGCCACTTTTTAACATAAGATCCTATCCAACGAATTGAAGTCAAAAGTACCAAAGAAGTATCCACGAAGTACCGAATACTAAAACTAAAAATACAAATAATAAAATATCTGGTACTTATGCAGCATGTACCCAGGTGTACAAGTACCAGGTAAGTACATGGTATGATTACGCCTTCCTAGAAGCCCATGCTTCATAGAAGTTAACAAAAATCCAAACCATATTTTTAAATATCTCGGTCGATATTGGGTTATTTCGTGTTGGCCAATATATTAGTTTTAACCCAATATATTGGTCAATATTCTCTCAAAATATAATCATGATGCCGATATATGTCATTCAGTAACATCTATAACACTGGTCAAACTACTTGGTTTCCTCAGAATCCTGCAAACTTCCAACTAGTTCTTACTACTATCACAGCTACATTCTCCGCATTGCTATAGTGCTACAATGCCCATTTACTAGGGTTTTTTTTTCATTTATAACACTTACAAATAGCTTTCTGTCTACAGTGTTTTCCTCTGGTTGTTTATCCCGCAAGATAATGATTACAGGATTCTTAAATAATCCTATAAATGAACAGTGTGAATATACTCTCATTCTGAAACTCATAACTAATCTACAAGGACATAATTATTTTTTCCCCTTTGACGATCAAGGTAAAAAGTACCTGTATTATTATATTTGTTTTCTTCCTGACTAACCTGAGTACAGATCCAACATCTGAGTCAGCATAAAAGTAACATTGATGCCAGCAACCGCAAATGGGTATTCCCAGGCAGCACGCATCCCCTCTTGCTTGAATAATATCCTTTGAAAAGAAGCCTTTAAGTGGAGTTTATGGTCAATATTAGCTACAACGCTATGCAACAACACTTGCAAGAAATTACTGACTCAAATGATATCTATGTAAGCAATAGACAACAAATATCATTCATAAATACCTAATAAATAATAATGGAAGTAATATGGCATACCGGATAAGTCCTAGCAAAAAATAACAGATTCTCTAGTGAAATAAATCCACAGCCCCTGGCAGGAAAAGACAGTTAATAAAAAACTATAGTCAAGAGATGGTGTATGAATAACTAAAGAGATCTGCAATATTTTCCCTGTTCTATTCAAATTACGTAAGGAAATACATAGCAGTAGATTATGTCTACGTTAACCACTAAGCCAGCATGTTGACAAAGATTTGAATACATGAAAAAATGAGCTTCCCACTCTACTACATGGCAAGTATATGAAGGTCATTTTTCAATTGCGCACGTTGTTCAAATTCAAGGTTCTGCAAGGAAATACATAGAAAACACATAAATCAAGCCTTCTTTGGTTCATAAAATACAATTGGTGCACTTTTGATTTCATATAGGCAAAAAAATATGAAACCATAACATTTTATCTGCCCTTAGTAATAGAACCAGTTTGAGAAAAGACAAATTATCTTCTATATTGCCTGCTAAAACAATCCACTAACTGTAAATGTTCTATTCTTATATGCTATTTAGCATGGTAATGCAATGCGTGAAAAGCATTTCCAACACAGGACTCCCAGAACCAAGTATGTAACTACTTTCTAGATTCTTGTTATCTAGAACGCAAACCAAACAAACAACATAGTTGGACAGGTTATCTAACACTCTCAAGCTTAGCCAAGGTTTTTGAATAAATGAAACAAGCTGAAGACTAACCTAATAAATAAAGCATGCCCATTCTGATGGGAGAAGGCTTGGACGACGATGACAACAATGATAATATACGTGACCTCATATGTAATGTAGCTAGATCGATTTAAGAAACTGTCATCATGAACCGGTGTACCTAAAATCAGTTGATGGATTTGGGCCTTGCCACCCCATATCTTTCCACTGCTCTGAGACCAAGCCTGTAAGTTCTGTTTCAGGGAAAGCAGCATGCCAAAGTGCTCTAAGAGCCTCCTGCAAATGAAGGTAAGTATCAAGATTGATAAATAAATACAGGACAGATAAAGGAAAACTGACATCAAAAACCAATTAAATATTATGAAATTTTAAAAAAGATATCACCCGCACACGCAC
This sequence comes from Iris pallida, assembly GCA_029216955.1. Lineage (NCBI taxonomy): Eukaryota > Viridiplantae > Streptophyta > Magnoliopsida > Asparagales > Iridaceae > Iris > Iris pallida. The sequence goes on along the minus strand of JANAVB010027998.1, from coordinate 6,981,423 downwards.
GAAAGTGAACGAACGAAAGTGAACCCCATTGATTTCCTTTTCTTATATAGACTCCCTAGATTTCTTAATATTTGGAAAGATTAGGAAATACCTATTAATCAGGATGAGGTAGGGAGCACACGGGTATTGTATTTGATGTTGGTACTTTCCATCTTGGCATCTATGTTTAGTTGGAATTATGTACAATGCATGCAGGGAGTGGTATTTAAAGTTGGTACATGGAAGCGACCAAAATCTTTCCAAACATGGCGAATATTTTTAGGAAAAGAAAACCAAAGATGGTATTTTCCGTTTGCATTTTTCACGTTACGAATAGCTACATAAACGAGCAAGCTCCTATATGTTGTGTATCGTTGTGTATCTGATACAGTACTAAGCTTGTGTGAATTGAAGCCCCCTCTTCTTTTTGTCACATTCTCTCCCGCCCGTTCTTTCTCTTCTCTCACACTTATCATTTTTCTTTCTTCGTTCTCTCTCTTCTTTTCCTCTCCGTTCTCTGTCTCTCTCCTCTATCTCATTACCCTTCTCTCTCATTTCTATCTCAAATCTATCTCTTTCCACTTTATCTTAAATCTCTCTCTCTCTCTCTCTCTCTCTCTCTCTCTCTCTCTCTCTATATATATATATATATATATATATATATATATGGTTCAACTCCATAATATCACTTTGCGACATGGCGAGGATCTGGGTTAGATGGAATACCAACAGTTGGGAAGGGAATTTGGTCCCGATGTCGGAACAGCTGATTGTCATCTCTTTTACTAATAATGGTGGTTTCGGTTCTTGTTGGGAGCGGTGTACGGCCACAACGACAGGCGGCGACGGAAGGCCCTGTGGGAGACATATCCAAAGTGGCTTCCTCTACTGACTCCTTGCATCTTCCGCTTCTTTTGCTGGGCGACTTCAATGCTCTTCTATACAGAGGGGAGGTGGGTGGCAGACCAGTTCCAGATCAGATTTTATATGACTTCCAGAGTATCTTCTTCAGACGGGACTTCAGGGATTGGTGCGTTCTGGGCACATCTGGACTTGGCATAACAAAGCTGTCCGGAACAGGGTACCTTGTCAGCTAGACAGAGCTTTGGACAACGGGGAGTGGTTTCGTCGCTTCTCAAATTCTATGGCTGAGGGTCTGGCGGCTGGGACGAGCGATCACTCTCCCATTAGGGTCGGCTTCACAGAGCGTCCTACTTGGAAGTCGCGCCCTTTTCGGTACAACAACAGCTGATTTCTCTCGGGTGGATACTTGGAGGCTGTTACAGAGGGTCTTCTTAGCCAGCAGGAGGGCACGTCTCAATACCAAATGGTGCATATCCTCAAGCAAACGATGAAGGTTGTCCGGAGTTGGGTGAAGAGATTGCCCAAAACTTTCCTGGAAGATGAGGCGGAGCTAGGGCCATCCAAAATTCCATGCAAACTGACATGTTGAACGAGACCTTAGCGGCTAGAGAGAAGGTGCTGATTGGAAAAGTCAACATTCTACGCCTGCAGATGGAGATTAGTGCGGCCCAGTGCGCTAAATGCTCTTGGCTCAAGGATGGCGACCGATGTTCCAAGTTCTTCTATGACGTTATCCGGACCAGGCAACATAGGAACAGCCTGTCTCAGCTGCTTGATGGCGAGGGTAAACTGGTGGGGGATCCGTCGAAGATACAAGGCGAGGCTGTCATGTATTATTCAGAGTTATATTTTCAGACTGACTCTCTGTGTTTCCGGATATCATTACAAAGAAGCTGGTGACGCCCTATGGGAATAGCCAGCTACTTGTGCCAGTCTCTATGGAGGAGGTGGAGACTATCATCATAAGGCGAATCCCAACAAGGCCCCGGTGCCGGATGGCTTCGGCAGTGGGTTTTACAAGCGTCACTGGGATGTTCTGAAGTTTCCGGTACTCGAGACGATTCAGGAGTTCTTCACTGAGGGGAAGCTTCTGAAGGAGCTGAATCATACCTTCCTAACTCTTGTGCCGAAGAAAGAAGGTGCGACATCGTTGGCGGACTTTAGGCCTATAGCATGTTGTAATTATCTTTACAAGATAATTACGCACCTTATGTGCCGACGCATAGAGGGATTATGCAGGACTTGGTCTCTCCGAATCAGGCGGCTTTCATAAAGGGGATCGATTGTTGAGCACGGTCTTCTAGCGCATGAGATGGTGAGGGTTTCAACAAACCAAGAGGAAAGAATGCGTGTGTGAAGCTGGACTTGAGGAAGGCCTATGACATGGTCAATAGGAATTTTCTGTGCCAGTTGATGATTGCCATGGGATTTGACAAGTGGTGGGTTACGAGGATTCGGGAGTGCATCTCGTCTCCTACCTTCTCTGTACTCATCCAGGGCACTCTGCATGGGTTCTTCCGTAGCAATCGAGGACTCCGGCCAGGCGACCCGTAGTCACTTTATCTTTTACACTTGTCATGGAATACTTCACTTGCTTGATGGATATGGCGGTTCATAGTGGGAGACTAGTCCGGTTGTTCAGAAGGATCGAGCCTCCTGTTACTCATCTCATATATGCTGACGACCTCCTGGTCTTCCTCCAGCCTACTATGGAAGGAACGAATACGCTTTCAGAGATTATGGAAGATCTGGAATCCCTCACAGGACTTCAAATGAACAGGAAGAAGAGCCGGGTCTACTTTAGTTCTCTTTGCTCCCTGAAGGAGGAGGT